>CM046882.1:23754893-24354893 GCA_025667525.1 Glebionis coronaria | reverse complement strand
CTTCCTGCATTTCCACCTTGATCTGGGTTTCGGTTTGCACGATCCGCTTCGCGTGCATTTGCAATTGCTTCTTGAATCATTGTGTTCACACGGTCAGCTGTTAGCTTTGGAGGCATGGTGAGTTCTCAAGTACACCTCTCTGCAAAGACAGGGAAAAAGAAAAACAATGTAAGTATACACATCAAGATTAAGATGGATTTCTTTTTCAAGACATAATATAAGTACAACGACACATCACTACAAGGTTACTAATATTCATTAATTCACATCACAAAAGAGCAAATTAAAGACATATCATAGATTATGAAAGGTAAACATGGATTGTATTGATAAATCAACCAAAATTTGTGACAAGTAATGCCACTACAACCATACACCATCAAACTTAAGTCATCAAGTTTTTCATCACAATACCATCATACAGAAGTCTAAAATAGTTCGATTACAACGATCAAAGATAAAATAAAATACAAGCAACTAGTCATGTGGTGATCCACACGACCTCTTGGATGGCGGTTCATCTTCATCCTCCTCGGGCTCTTCATCACTGTCTTCCTCGTCCTCGTCCATCTTCCTCTTTCCTTTATCATTCGGCCCACACTCAGTTGCCTTCTTCGTCCCAGAAGTAGATCTACATTCCACTGCTACCTGATTTCCTAAAGTGATACACACACCTGTGGCTGGACCATAAAATCATTAGCCTCCATTTCCAAGTGATCTACAAATCTCCAATCTGGTGGCAGGGATGCTCTAACTCGATGCTCCCAACTTTGCATCCTAGTCAACCTCGCCTGATCCTCCCTAACTTGCTCAAGACTAGCACTCAGGTTTGTTATCATCGATCTCAAACTGTTAATATCACCCTTATTTGCCACTCCATCAAATTGAATCCTTGCAGTTCTTGCTAACAACCTCTGATGTGCCCTCTCATTCTTGTCGAACCTTTTTATTACTCTAGTTTCCACCACGTACCGTTCGTACATCGATCCATCCAATCTTCTCAAAACAAGCGGAACGTCATGATAAGCTCTTGGTCCGGGGCAGATAACTCTTGCGATGTCCTGATGAAGAGAATTAGCGCTCGCTGCAGCGTCAGAACTTCTAGGGATACCTGGCATACCAATAAGATGAGAAATACGAGTAGGCCTGGGGAAGGTAGTTCTCCTTCGGTCGGGGTCCTGGGCTTGCACCTTGTTCGTCTCTGCTTGTCCTTCAACAGCTGTTCCAACATTTCCCCCTTCGTGTCCCACGACGTATTCGTCTCCATTTCCGTTAGGCGGTACCTCGGCCATTCTTGCAATAACAGAGAATTTTGGAGGGTACGTAAGATTACTATTCAATATTTATAAATACATGCATGCAAATGCAATGCAAAGGTGGTACACATGCCAAAAATGCGATAATATGATGCTCATGCATATGTAATACAAGAATTACGGTATCGAGTACTCCACGTACAATTTCAACGTTTACATATAGTAATTCAATATCTACGTAATAAATACCCACATATATTACTTCAACTCAAATGTATACATCTACACCATGAATACAAAAATAAACCTTACCGGAGCCATGCAGGATAGTTGTGTGCTTGGACAATTTCTTACGACACCAAAAGTTATAGTTTATTAGTTGTGGCCACGCCAACCTCCTGAAAAGGGAGGGCTTTACCTGGTTTGAGTCTGTGTGGCGGTGGGCTCAAACCCCGTGGATTAGTCGGCCAATGAGTCGGAAATCACGGTTACCAAAAAAAAAAAGTTATAGTTTAGGAATTTTCAAAACGACCTAGTTCTCTATAACTCATGGCTCTGATACCAATCTCTAACACCCCCACAAATGCTATGCGCAACAGAACTACAACATTTGGGTGCTAGGCAATTATCATCGCACACAAGATATATCAAACGACTCAAAGAGACGTAAAAGTTTTAACATAAATTAGGCATTGTTAAAAACATACATGTCTACGGTTTTCCAAACCAAAATGATACAACACAGAGTTAGCGTTTCGGTCCCCACGAATCTCAACCCCAAAAGATACATTTTTGACAACATGACATAAAAATTAAATGTTCAAGTTAAGTATGGGTGGAAAACAAGTAGAAGCCAAGCCACACACAACTCCCATCCAATGCATGCTCCATGCTACACTTCATCGGTTACCTGAAACACATGCTAAATTGGGTCAACAAATAATGTTGAGTGGAATTCATAGGTTTTATAATCTCATTTTGAACATATGTGTTATAAAAATCATTCACGATCATTCATAGACTTGTCGATCAAACAATCTATTTTCAAGGTTATGACAATTGTGTTTAAGCTCATGACACTAATTCGTTAACTCAATCACCCGCGTAATAATTACCGGCGTGATTAAGATGAAACCATTGCCCCTTCTAAAGGCATCAGTTGCAATTATACCTTATCTCTTATCACAAATTATCCGTCTGCAAGGGGTACTCAACATACTAGCCCTCGTCTCTGATAGGGTCGTCAACCCCATAGTACTATCAATTGTAAAAGCGGCTATTTTCAATCCACACTAGGATTAAACAATAGTTAATAGTTCATGAATATAGGGTCTTTTGCAACTAGGTACTCAACACAATTTAAGGCAACATTCGGGTCCAACAATCATTCATGACATATGTTCATTTTAGAAAACTAGCATGCATTTCCCTCGCGGGTAAAACAGTTTAAAACAATAGTAAGCGAGGCTACAAATTCACACCTTATGTATATAGAGTAGTCGACGATTCGAGTGACGATCACTGACGATGATGAGGATGCCCGGGGAATTCAATACCTAACAAACGATAACGCGTAATGAGTAATCTCATTTATAAACTTTAAGTATTGTATATTACATACATCTTAGTCAATTGTGATAATTACAAACTCACGCCAAAACCAAACGGATAATTGGTACTCGTTTTATACTATTCATCTACGTTATTAACGTTATTACCCTTTTCACGGTTTTCGCCGATACTTACCAAAAGTAGGGGCTATTTACTAGACTTAAACCTTTTAATAAAATTTGGGAAAATTCTCAAAAATACCTTAAGACCTGTAGAAAACCCATTTTTAATCCCATTAAAAGTTTTCGCATTTACGACCCGTTAACCAACACATTACTAAACCTACGTTTTTCGGACTGATTTTGCACATTGACCAAGTTGGACTCATTTGACCCATTTAAATTATACCATTGACCCATTTGACACCTAAGTCTAATAATAGACTCACAAATGCAGGTTTGAGACCAAAAATCAACCTTTAACCAATTACCAAACTATATCTATGGTCCCCGGGATTTGACCCAAAACCAAACATAATTTCGGATTATGTAGGTTCTCATCTCCCGGTACACGTATTTTCAAAACATCATAACTTTTTACTCGTTAGGAGTCGTAAGCTCTATCTTATACCAAATCGAAGCTAAGAAGACTCTCTACAACTATATCCTAGTCTCATGACCTGTTTACAAAATCAAATTTATGAAAACATCCTAAACATTCTGCCTATAATTACCCATCTCAAAATCAATCCAACACTCGTTTCCAAACCAATTTATCGACACCTAACCTCAACTTAAACACTCCTAACCATGACTAACCATCCTAATCAGTCCTTAACCCCTAAAATAACAAATCCATCTCAAAACCCAATCGCCAAATCAAACATGCAATGAGGTTTACCCATTCTAAGACACCTAAAAACATGAATTAAACACAAATTTCATAAACAAAACATCAAACACCATGATCCACTAAACACCCCCATTTGGCCGTGGGTGTGGGTGATCAAAACACCCCAATTAAATTGATTTTGGTTGGTTTGTTGGGTGATTATCCATCTATAATACCCCAATTAAACATGCATGTACCCAATTAACATCAAAACAAATTTTTGAAAAACCCATTTGATTCTTGAAAAAATTTATGGATGCATGTTGGATTAAAGTATATGAAAACACTTGTAATGATTAAACTAGAAGTGGTCTAACCTTGGTTTTAATTAAAACAAGCTAGAAAAAAATAATGTGGTGGTGGTGTGGTGGTTTGGCCGTCGGCCTAAAGAGAGAAAATAGAGAGATGGGAGAAAATTTTTGATGAATTTGTGTTGTGTGTGTGTTTACATTTCCATTTTGTAAAAATTGGGGCCCTTGTTGTGCAATTTTAGCATTCTTTTGGCCTTAAGTGAAAACGACCTCAAATGTTTACGGGAATGACTCACTAGTCAATTTGAAAAATTTTGCGGGAGTCGGGGATCATCCCGAACACTCCAAAATACTTTTAGGACAATTTAAATGTACCCGGAAAGCAATAAAACGCACCCGACTCAACTTAACACGAACCGAAATTAAAATCCTCGAAAAATTATAATATCGATAAAACGAAAATAAACATAGAAATTTGGGCATCCATCGGGATCGTAGTCGTCATCGTTCTTCTTAAATCGTCAATCGTCAAATTTACGACCTCAAATATCAGTTTCAACCAAGATGATAAAATATATAGCAAATAAAATTTCTCAAAAATTTCAAAAATAAGCGTAATTTAGGGTAAGGTAAGTGACCTCGGTTCTGGGTATCACATGTACATCAGCCTAGGTATAAATTTTAACTCCACTCGTGATTTGGCTTGTGAATGCTTATTTTATTGTTTATCCAGCTTATTTAAGTTTTGTTGCTCACCTTTATATTTTAGGTTGGTTGCATGCCCTGAAATTGATTAAAGTTCACTATTCCTTTGTAAATTTGATATCCTGCTCAACATAAGGGGTGTTTGGGACTCTATGTTAAACCATTATTGACAACATGATTTAAACCTCATATTGCCTGCACACCTAGGTTTAGTTACAATAGGTTAAAGTTGGTTTTAATTTCAGTCTTTATTCATAAATTTTGTGATTAGCATGTATTGCAAAAATTTACTCATTATTGAAGTGCATTATGTATTGACATAATGAGTATATGGTTGTGTCTGCAAGAGTATAAGTTTGTGTCTGCAAGAAGTTTGAATAATCTATAATACATAATTTTTTCATACTTGTCAAGTTTGTGCTGAAATTCATACTTAAGTCAGTTCATGTACATTCCTAACCCCCAAAAATTACAACAGATACTGATATTAAGCAGAACTATATGTTAAAGATCAATTTAAGATTTAATACCAATTAAGATAAACACAATAGCAGGCTATTCAACCAAATTAAACATAAATGCCAAACATTTACCATTAGACCATCATATTACATATGAAGTTAAACAAAACATGGATACATAGTACATTAACTTAAACAAAATAACTGGGTTAGACACGAAATACCCAAACTACATATTGATGGTAAAAAACAACACAAACAACGTGCCGATGCACAACAATCATCAAACATTTTCTTCTTCTGGTGGTGGAACTATTTCCAGAAATGGACCAAGCTTTCAACTCATCAACACCTTCAAGTTGTTCCTGGACAATCTTGTTCAAACGAAAAAGCTTCAACTCTAACCTCTTCTTTAAACCCGTAAAAGCTTCAATAGACTCCTCCCATTCAGCAGTTGGATGCTTGGTCTTCATTTCAGCAAGTGCAGTACGAACCCATTTTAGGCTTACCTTAACTGGTTCAATCAAATCCCGTATATCATTAGTAAAATCCTTCTCTTCGATAATCTGTTGCTCCAAGTAGACCCTCATGGCATACGAAATATGTGCACCACAAGTGAGTTGCATAATCTCGTCCAATACAGGGGTGACATTTGCATCAAAAGTACTTCCTTGAGAATCTGCCATGGATCGATCTGTTACTTGAAAGAAAAAAGGTGTTTTTGATTTGGAGAAAATGATCGGTAGTTGGTGAAGTTATAGATTATGTAACCATAGGCAGGGTATTTATACAACCCATAACAACCACAATTTTTATCGGGCAAATGAAGAGTTGCAAACAATAATGAAAAATAGTCTGAACTCAATGCATGCAGGGAGTACCAAGGAAGCTTCGATACACACTCATAAATTTGTGTGACAATTTTTTTTTATGAGCTTAGTTAGTCACATAAAAAAATACATGTTGAGACAAACTATTATTTTATGGGCTTAGTTAGTCACATAGAAAATTACTTGTTGTGACTATGTGCAGTGACTTTAGTCATACAAACACTTAAAAATGTGACTCATATCAAGATCAGTGAAAATTGAGATTATATTTGGTTCTAAACATTTGTCACATGAATATTTTACTGTGTGACGTTTTCAATGTGTTGGTCACATATAATCCCATTATAATGTGACCATAAATATAATTTAGTTACAAATTTCTTAAATGTTGTGACTATTGCTAAATTTATAGTCACATAATTGTTTGATGATTTAGTGTGATCATGTACTATATTTGATCATAGTCTTCAAGTAAATTTAAAATATTTGTCATATTTAAATAAATATAGTGGCAAATATTTCAATACCAACTTTCAATTTGCCACACCCACTAAAGTCATGTGTGGTTAACATTTAACAAAATATATTATTCACATTAAAATAATGTGTGTGACAATCTTGTTTATCAGTTTGTCACTTGTAAAATAAGTCTATGTGACCATATATGATTTTTGGTCACATTCAATGTGTGTATGACAAATATTTGTCACACATGTATAGGTATAATGTGTTAGCCTCAAAATATTGAGTCAAACAAGAATGTTCGGTCATAGGTTTCTATTGTATTATTTATTAGAACGTTGTAATAAGTAGTTATTTAGTCGTGATTCACGGGCTTGGATTTAAACTAATTAAAGTCCAAAATACAAGCCCGGCCCAATATATAGTCCATTAAAGCCCGCATGTGGGTGGACTATATATACTTCCCTCCTAGCATGTTAGGAGGGTGGATGGTCATTTGTATTTACTCACTTCTCTCTAATCTAATCTCACCAAGTTCACACACTTCTCTCTCTTTTCTCTCTCTAGTTTCTCTCTCTAAAATTCATCTCATTTCTTCCTTTCTTTCTACCTTAATTCGTATTATACAATCATAATATTCGGGACAACAATTGGTATCAATCGCCACGGGGTAGATTTGTTATTGGTTGTTCTTCTTATATTTGATTCGTGTGATTTCTTCCATAAATCAACTCGAATTCAAATTTTTTTGTGGTTTTCGTGTTCTTTATCTTGCTACAAATCATCTATATACTTGTTGTAGAGATTTGGTTGTTTTGGTTTGGTAAAAATCACGAATTTGTTGCCTAAAAGTTGCTAATTTGTTGCCTAAAAGTTGCCAAAAACCGTTGCCTAAAAAGTTGGAAGAAAAAGCACCATTATTGCGACAGCTTGAATTTAGGAAAGGAGAGTACGATTTCGATCGCAATAACCCTAGGGTTTTACTTTGCGATCAGTATTGCGATAGCCCCTTATTCCGATCTGCACATTCCGATCGTTATTGCGATCTGGATTGCGACGGATTTAAGGCAAATCTTGAAACGTTACTCTGCCCACATTGCGACAGCCACATTCCGATCTGGAATTTCGATAGGAACACATTGCGATCTGAACATTCCGATCTGGAGGATTCCGACAGGTGCACATTGCGATCTAAAGGACATTCCGATCTAAGAAACATTCCGATGGGTATTCCGATGGCACATTCCGATGGACATTCCGATGACATGTTTAGCTAAATTTTGTTTGAGTATTTTTTAGATTTAGCCACCATCTAGACTAGTTTCGGAACGTAGTTTACACGAAGATCAAAAAAAAAAAAAAAAAAAAAAAAAAAGAGTTAAAATTTTTTCGTCAAGTAAATTCAAATTTTTTCCATACTAGTTTTAGGACATTTCTAGCTCGATTTCAAATTTTGGCGATTACAAAATTTTTGGACTACCGTTTTAGTCGGACTGGAGAATTTATTGCCGGCCTGGAGAAAAATTGCAATTTTCGGAATTTAAACCACAACAACAATCACAACAAATCTACTTAAGATCCATATTCACTTCATCATTTCAGAGAATATTGAGATGGATTCTACTGCCGAATATCGTGTGACGAACAACAACATAATGGTGGCAGGTAACAAAGAGAGACCACCAATGCTTGTATCTGGTCGGTATGCTCAATGGCAATCACGTTTCATACGATATCTTGATACAAGACCTAATGGTGATGCCTTGAGGAAATGTATTACTCATGGACCATATATATTTAAGAAGATCTCAGTTCCTCCAAGAGCAGCCACAGATACTACTGATCCAATACCTGCAAGTGAACGTGATGAGACAAGAGCTGATCTCACACCTGAAAATTGTGCTTGGCATGATGCGGAGAAGGAAGCCATCTATATGGTTTTAAGTGGGATTGGAGATGATATTTACTCCACGGTTGATGCATGCCCGACAGCACATGAAATGTGGACTGCTATTGAACGCTTGCAACAAGGAGAATCACTCAACAAACAAGATGTCAAAACAAACTTGTTTTGGAATTTTGGCAAGTTTACTTCAAGGGATGGAGAATCAATTGATTCATACTACTCCAGGTTTTATAAAATGATGAATGACATGACAAGAAATAACCTGCAAGTATCCACCATGCAAGTCAATGTCCAATTTCTTCAACAACTTCAACCTGAGTGGACACGGTTTGTCACTTTGGTGAAACAACAAGAAAAGTTAGACGAGGTCTCATATCATCGACTCTTTGACATCTTGAAGCAATTTCAGAATGAAGCAAATGAAATTCGAGCTGAACGTGTTGCCAAGACGGCTAATCTACTTGCTTTAGTGACTACCACTCAACATGTTCAAGATCCTCACTCTCGTGCTCCTAAGCCATACTCCAATACATCATCTTCACCACGATATTCCACATCATCTAAGTCTTCATCTTCCACAAAATCTCGAGGTAAAGCGCCAAGAGCACCATCACCACCATCTGAGTCCTCATCTGAAGAAGATAGTGATGAAGACCAAGCTCAAAAGAACCGAGAGATGAAACAACAAATTGCTTACATAATGAAGACTTACAAGAAAATCTACAAACCCACCAACAACAATCTTCGCACATCATCTAACACAAAGAACCGATATGTTGAGAGTCCTCCAAGGTATGACACACGTCGACGTGGTGAAAGTCCTTCTAGGTATGATCGACATAATCCAACACATGTTGAGGGTTCTGCAAGATATGATCGACAAACTGCTAAGTATGATGCTCAGAGGATTGCTGCTGCTACTGGGAATAGGGAAACGGTTGGAAGTCAAGTGGTTCAGCAGAGTGGGATTCAATGTTTTAATTGCCAAGGTTATGGGCATATGGCAAAGGAATGCAGGAAGCCGAAAAGGGTTAGAGACTCCAGCTATCACAAGGAAAAGATGCTGCTATGCAAGAAAATGGAAGCAGGGGTTAAATTGTCAGCTGAGGAAGGAGCCATGCTTGATGATACTGATGATGAAGATTCTGATCAAGAGCTTGATGCACATTACTCGTACATGGCAAAGGTTGAAGAAGTTCTCAAAGTCACTGAAGATGACAATGGTCCTATCTTTGACACTGAGCCAATCGATAAGGTACACACTACTGATGAATATAATGTGTTTGGTGATATTCCTGAGCATAGTGATCTACCCAATGCCATTAATGACACGTGTATGATGGAAACGGTTGATAGCAATACCACACCCGATTCATCAGACATGTGCAATAATGAGTCTGAGGATGATCAACATGCAAATGAATATGATGAAGAGGAACGTATTGCGCTTGCTAATTTAATTGCTACTTTACAAAAAGATGTCACTGAAAATAAAAAGAGTCAAAAGCAATTAAAGAAGGCAAACGCTACGCTCACTCAAAGCTTTGAAGAATGCAAAGTTGCTCTTATCAAATCTACTGAGATGACTGAAACCTATAGAGATGAGCTCCTTCAGAAAACCAAAGAGCTTGAGGGGTACAAGGGAAGTGCGTTAAAAAGTCAAAAGGACGATTTTGAAAACAAATATAATACAACTCTTGAGTTATTAGCTAAAGAGAAGCGTCAATATAATGTTTTCTTAATGGATGAACGTCAAAAAACGTACCTTGCCAATACCAAAGTTAATGAACTTGAACAAAAGCTCTCTATGACCACTACCGATTCTGCTAAAATTCTAGAGGATAAGAAAAAAGAGGTAGATGCGTTAAAACAAGACTTCAAAAGTAGATATGATAAAGAAACCGAAAAAGTTACAAAACTAGAAGCACAAGTCGACTTTTTGAAGAACGTTGTTTATAAAACGCATGATTCTATTCAATCCGTAAGAATGCTAGCACCTCCATCGATGTTTAAGGGTCAAGCTAGCTTTGCAAGTCCTGAGTACCTTGCCAAAGCTCAAGCTGCGAACCCGCATCTTTATCTTGATGAGACTGAAAGGACAGATCTTGATTGCATGCCTGTTAGTGCCAATAGTGAAGAGACTGCCCTTTGGAATGATGATAGTCAACCACTTGTCAATAAGGAGTTTGTGAAACCATATAATTATGCTTATGAGAATAGTCTTTATGGTCTTTTCAACAAACAAACTCAGAAAACTCGTGAGGAAGTGTTTCTAGAATGTAAACAAAAGAGAATTCAATGGAAGAAAGCATTTACCCCTAAGAAATCTAATGTTTACAAATACATCAACTACCTCCCTCTAGATGAATCTAAAATCAAGAGTAGGAAAACATTAGGTATTCTTAAACACCACATAGATAATGTTAAATCTATTGTCGAAAGAGATTGGGCAAAACGTGAAAATGCTGAGTGGACACGTCCGATTCCTCAAGATATTACCTTGCTTGTGAAAGAACTCTTAATTCCAAACACGACATTGATTAAAGAAACTGTCCTTCAACTTGAGGAGTTCATTCGGACTGAAATGTTTGATGACTTAAAATATGTTGAATCTCTTGAGAAACACATTGATGATCTTCAAATGGAGAAGTCTGATTTCTCAGATGAATATGATTTACTCTTGCAAGAATGCGTTTCTAAAGATGTTATGTGTGCTTATTTTACATCTTGTGCTGATATTGATGAATATTCTGAAGTTGCATGCCAATATCTTGATAAGAGCAAAGAATGTGAACGTCTTGAAATTGAGCTTTCGAAACGTAAAGAAAACGTTGACAAAAAGGCTTTTGAGTTACTTCAACACAAAACTGGTTTCCTTCAAAAACATTGTCATTCACTTAAACTTGCTCTGCAAAAAGAAGTTGGTCGTTTTCCACATGATAATAAATTGCAAGAAAAACTTTCCCAAACATTTCGAGAAATGAATGAACAGAATTTGGAAATTAAAGGGTTGAAAGCTCAATTACAAGACAGGGACAGAGCGATAGCTGAGTTGCAGAAACTCATTGCTAAAATGGGTGGGAAAATTGTGGAACCTAGCATTAAGAAAAATGTTGTTAGACAACCCAATGCCTCTAAAGAGAATAGATCCTCTATCTTGGGAAAACCATCTGCTTTATCTAATTCCTCGTTTGCAAAACCTGTGTTTGCCCCCAAGATGGATGGAAAGGAAAGGTTACCACAAACTCAACCCATAAGGAATCCTGTAGCCCCAAGCGTTAAGCACAATAATGTGATTAAACCAGGGATGTATAGAATGCCCACTAAGCCCACAAACAAAGATACTCACTCGCCTCAGACTTCTAGAAACACTAATATTCGTGTGTCTTCTACTACAGGAATAGTCTCCACTACTAGTGTTAGCCGGCCTCAGCTTAAGAGCACTCAAGAGAATGATAAGGTCTGGAAACACAAGAATCAAGGGAAGATGAAGCAAGTAGAAGAACACCCTAGGAATTTGAATGTTTTTAAGAATAAAAAGTCTGTTATCACATGTAATGACGATCTGAATGCTGTGAATGATTTGAATGCTATGCATGTGAAATTTGTTTGTGTCAAATGTGGCAAGTGTGCTAATGCTAATCATTCTATGTGTGCTATAAATAAAGTCAAAGGCGTAGATACTAGAACTAAGAAGCAAGTTACAATGCCGATTAGAGCTAGTAAACCCAAACGCAAAGTGAACCATTCTGGTGCAACCCCCGACGACAGCTTAACATCGATGCTGATGTTTGTATGTTCGCACTCGCCGTGAGTTCAGCGGAACCGAAAAACATCAAAGAAGCATTAGCTGATCATGCTTGGATTGAATCGATGACGGATGAACTTCAACAATTTGAAAGACTTAAAGTCTGGGAACTTGTTGACAGACCATCCGATGTAACACCATTAAATCTTTGATGGATCTGGAAAAACAAGATGGATGAAGAGAACACGATCATTAAGAACAAAGCTAGGCTAGTGGCTAAGGGGTATGGACAGAAAGAGGGTATTGATTTCGAAGAATCATTTGCACCAGTAGCTCGTATGGAAGCGGTCAGGATTTTTCTTGCTTATGCGGCACATAAGGGATTCATTGTCTATCAGATGGACGTAAAGACGGCGTTTCTTAACGGTCCTTTGAAGGAAGAAGTCTATGTCACGCAGCCAGAAGGATTTGTCAATCCTCATTATCCTGACAAGGTGTATCGTCTCCACAAAGCACTTTATGGACTCAAGCAAGCTCCAAGGGCGTGGTACGACGAGCTCTCGAAATTTCTGGTATCCAAAGGTTTCTCAAAAGGTTCCATTGATCTAACTTTGTTCACTTATAAATATGGGGATGACATTCTGCTTGTGCAAATTTATGTTGATGACATTATTTTCGGGTCTACAAACCCAAAACTTTCAAAATGGTTTGAAAAAGTAATGCACAGCAGATTTGAAATGTCTATGATGGGAGAACTAAAATTCTTTCTAGGAATTCAAGTTCACCAATCCCCAAGTGGTATCTTCATTAACCAAGCTAAGTATTGTCAAGAGATAATAAAAAAGCATGGTATGACATCATGTGACCCCGTTGGGACACCATTATCAACCACATCCCTAGATGCTGATTTGGAGGGATTACCCATAGATCAAACGAGATATCGTTCCATGATCGGGTCCCTCATGTACTTGACAGCGAGCAGACCTGATATACATCATGCTACATGCTATTGTGCACGATATCAAGCACGACCTACTGAAAAGCACCTCAAGGAGGTTAAACGGATCTTTCGGTACCTTAAGAATACCATTCACATGGGACTCTGGTATCCGAGGGAAACCGGTTTCTTTCTAACGGCCTATTCAGATTCTGATCATGCAGGGTGTCTTGATACACGTAAAAGTACTTCTGGTGGTGCACAATTTCTAGGTCAAGACAAGCTTGTGGGATGGTCTTCCAAGAAGCAGGATTGCACGTCACTGTCATCAGCCGAAGCGGAGTATGTGTTTCTATCTGCGTGTTGTGCTCAAGTTCTTTGGATGAGAACACAACTCACGGATTATGGCTTCCATTTTGATAAAGTACCTATGTACTGTGACTCAAAATCGGCCATAGCCATCTCCTGCAATCCGGTTCAGCATTCCCGCACGAAGCACATTGATGTCAGATATCACTTCATTAAGGAACAAGTTGAAAAGGGTATTGTGGAATTATACTTTGTTGGAACTGATTACCAATTAGCTGACTTGTTTACAAAAGCTCTTTCGAAAGAGAGGTTTGCGTATCTAGTTAGGCAAATTGGTATGAGATGTTTGACTCCAGCAGAACTGGAGGTTCTGGCAAAGAAGCCTGCTTAATTCATCTATCAAACATCTACCTGTAAATATTAATGAAAAAGAAAATACAAAATTAAAAAATCTTTGATAATCCAAAAAATATTCTTCTCGACATGTCTTTCAGTATCGATAATATGGACGTACCTAGAAATGTCGCTCAATAACGACACGGGTGTGTACATAAAGCTCGAATGAAAGTTGTAAATATTTTTCAAAACATGTCATTTCTATTTTTTTTTTCAAAAGGAAATTGTCTATTTTGGACAATATTTCCAACAACGGGTAGAGCAATCTATCTTGGGTTGAGCTTGTCACAAAACATTCAACGTTTTGAGCTCAACACAATGGCTTGTAATCACTTTCAGATTGCAACCCGGATCAATATTCACGGGGGAGTGTACGATTTCGTGCTCTTACCCTTAGCAAAAGAAGTTAAATCTTCTTACACTTGAGTGGATTCGTCAAGACATTCAAAGTCTGTGAACTCAAGTTTATGCTTTAGAAAAACCTCTTCGACAAAAAGACATAGGATTTTTCAAAAAGCGTTGAACACAATTTTTTCAAGAATTTATCAATGATTATTCAAAATCTTTCAAAAATTGTGTGTTCAACAAACTCCCATCCTCAAAAAGCGAAATGTGGATCATATCCTCATAATGACAATTCAATTGGATCAATTTTTGAGGGGGAGCATTTCAACTTCATGCAAAAGCTTAACACATCTTTCTCCCGGAGATTTCAAGACTATTTTTCAAAATATATTTTAATCAAATTTGGTATCTCTAATATCAAAAGATTTTATATATTAGAGATAGGGGGAGAAAATGTGATTAAAATGTGATCTAATATAAGACTCATGCACTTTAACTCTTACCTACATGTGCAAAACACTTTCGACTATCGATGCACATGTGAAGGGGGAGCATTTCTAAAACGACAAAACTAGCAAGGTGTTAAATGTTTTTCAAACACTTTGTTAGAATTTAAAGTGGTTTTCATGGTTACGATGAAATACCCACAACATCTTTAATTCACGACGTTATTAGTGTCAAAAGGGTGGATAGGTTTAAGTCCTATGATCCAACCAGAACCGGAGGGATCTTCCCAGGGACAATCCAATAGATTATTAGAAGTCCTTAGGAAAGATGGAGTAGAATGTGAACGTAGCTGAATGCCGACTAAGTACTGATGCTAGCACTGGAACAATCACAACAAGGTGCTAGTAATGATGTCTTGGTAAGCATTGAAGGGGTTGAAGAATGAAAAAGAAATGTAAGGATAAAGGGTCTAAAGAAAGAAGCCCTCCATACAACTTAGGCAGAAACCGGGTCAACTCATCATGAAGACAAACTCATCATGGACCCAGTGATGTGAAGCACAACCCTTTCCTAGCTACTCAGGCTTCTCTCAAAAGAAGTTTGTTATATTGTCACGGAGATCAACACGACTTCTATTGACTTTCTCACTCCGAGATTGTTGATATTGAATAGGTGGCATCTGCTCCAGCCTCCGACCACTAAAAGTGCACAAATCGAGTCTAGAGCCAAGAGATCAATCAAATCTCGTTAGGACACACGGATGAAGATCAAGAGAGTCCTACGCTATATCCTTGTGATATTGCTAGAACACTCAGAGTGATACTACTTAGTATTCACAATGATGAGTAGAAATCCTTCCAGTGTTAACATCAAACAGCACTGCGGTAGGTCATATGCAAGATTCTTTATGAATTGAACATATGTAAAACTGAAAAGCAACAGTGGTTTGATTCTGAATTGATTCAAACTCGTTTCAGGTTTCTACGCAATATCTTTATGGTCTTGCCAGAACATTCAGAGTGATATTTATTAATATTCACAGTGACGAATGGAAATCCTTCTAGCGTCAACATCAAACAGCGCTACGGTAGGTAACTTGTGAGATTCTTATGAATCAAACTTGTGTCAACTGGAAAGCAACAATGGTAAGATTCTTTATGAATCAAACTTGTTCCAGGAACTTGAATTGACGACTTTAATCAAGCGGATATTTATCCAATTGATTCACTCTTTATGTTCGCAGTCTTGCTTTGAGACGGTCGAGTAAAGAGAACGGCTAGTACTGCCGCGAAACCCTGTCAAGGAGATTCTTAATTGAATCTACCTGATCACAGGTACGATATTTAATATCGTATAACGGTCTTCACCGACCGGAGGTAAAACGCTACCGATTTAGGACGAATGTCAAAGCCATTCAGTCCGTGTCTATGTTTTGTCTCGAGAAGGTGGCGTCACGGTGTACTCAGCAAAGTCAGATATACACAACCACATATTCATGCCCCAAAGACTTATCCAACAATTGATAGTGTGAGCATGTGGATAAAGACACAAGATTACAAGATGGCAAAGACAAGTCAAGAATGATTTGAAGATCTCAAGACTTAAAGACAAAGTCGAAAGACAACGACAAAGGCTCAAAGATCACAGCATGAAGGAACAAAACTACTGTTACACGTTCAAGACTCATTTATGACGAAATTCATAAATCTCCATTGGAATCCAAATATCAAAGAGGAATGACCTCACATTGGGGGAGATTGTTAGCCTCAAAATATTGAGTCAAACAAGAATGTTCGGTCATAGGTTTCTATTGTATTATTTATTAGAACGTTGTAATAAGTAGTTATTTAGTCGTGATTCACGGGCTTGGATTTAAACTAATTAAAGTCCAAAATACAAGCCCGGCCCAATATATAGTCCATTAAAGCCCGCATGTGGGTGGACTATATATACTACCCTCCTAGCATGTTAGGAGGGTGGATGGTCATTTGTATTTACTCACTTCTCTCTAATCTAATCTCACCAAGTTCACACACTTCTCTCTCTTTTCTCTCTCTAGTTTCTCTCTCTAAAATTCATCTCATTTCTTCCTTTCTTTCTACCTTAATTCGTATTATACAATCATAATATTCGGGACAACATAATGTGACTACTACTTGAACCAGACTTTGATTCGGTAACACTCTCAAATTATTAAGTGACTAACGACTCATTCAAAAAGCATTTGTTCTCCCTAGTCACATAAATATTCATATGCGTGACAAACAAAATACGAAATGGTCATGCAAACTAACTTCAAGTGTTACCGCTTATTTATGACTGGCGAATTCAGTCACACGAAAAAATTATTTGTGACTACTCAAAATTCGGTATGTGTAACCGAAACCCATTTTTGTACTAGTGTTACCTCACTAATCGGCGAAAATATAAGCAAATAAATACACTAGCAAATATTTTGGAGCACTCTATCCAACCACCAAAACACTCGACTTCAACAACCCAACATTATAGATCACATTGTTGTTTCTTGAATCTTAGTTTTTCACCCATTATGATAGACTTGTAAAACTCATAAATAGTCCTGACGAAATATGCAACTACTTCGTTGCTAACAATCCCCTAGCCAAAAAAAAAAGTTCAATATATTATAAGGTATACATTTATATGATATATGTTTGATTGCTTCGGTGTGGATTTCAAAATCATGAAACTAGGTAACTAAAACAAGAGTGTTTCATAAGCCTATATTACATAAATTTTGACAATTATAAGCCTTTTATATAAATCAAACCTAAGAGACAGCATCTCGGAGAGAAATTAGTTCAGGTGGCCCTCTAGAGTTAAACATATTCGTTCCAAACATTAAAACCCTAAGGTTTTGGACATTAATAAACAATCAACGTTTGGTCTAGTATCTGTGTATACTTGGAATAGCCAATAAGGGAATTTCACGTTACAAGAATTCAGCTCATAGTGCCAATGATCAACTAGGTTTCTTTTGATGTCATGATGCATGCCCTAGATTATATCATACTAAAAGATTAAAAAAATCTCATCTCTGAAATATAGACTAATATACTTAATAAAATATACTAAAAAGACATTGTTACCGAGTGGTCTTATGAGGATCCTTTAAAGCTTTGTAAATGGGATTTAATCGATATACAGGTGATAATCTATTATTCGTTGTCGGGGCTCTAATGTTATACTCTAAAATCAAGTCTGAAATTTCTCTTATGGTGTTTACATTAGTTTTCGTAGCAATGCCATGTAGCTTATCATCAATGAGTTCCGTTGCAACGTACACGACTTAGAGTATTATACTAGGGAAATTGCGTTTATTTAACTATTCTTTGATACCCAAGTCATCAAAGGAAAGACATGATGCGATCCTCTCACACTAATCAATTATTATACTAGGAAAATTGCGTTAATTTATGACATCAAAATTGATTCTTATTTCCAACGTGTTTTTTTAATATGTACTTTAATATATATAATATGTCTTTTTTATATTGTTTGTCTTCTAACATCAACTATGTTTGAAACTTTAATAGCTAGCTATAATTTATCAAATATTGATGGATTTGTTTGCACGATTATAAGACCCAATTATAACCATTGACAAAGTTATTACGCATTTAAGTCACATGCTATCATGGATATATGTAAATAATTGAAATATAGTAATCGATTAATATCGTAACTAAATAGGACAATAATTAATTAATTTGTGGATCGAGCATCCACTAGACGTTTATACACACATACATCTAAAACCTTTTATAGGTATCGAATCTCTTTCTCAGTCCTTTTGTAGTATAAATGGAAACCAACCGTAAAAAATCCATCGGTATTCTTCTTCCAAACTATGGACACTACAAAGAACTTTGTTGTAGCCATTGGTATTCTTAAATCAAATAAATTTATTGCAAAGGTTGAATATGGTGTCTATAATCATGGCGAGTTAGGCAAAATGGTCGAGTCCAAAATATATTGATCTTTTAAAGAAAGTACACAACCTTTATATTTATCTTTTCTTTAATTTGTAGATGATTATTTATATATATAAACTTTTTGTATGGATAGTTATAACTATACTGCAACATAACCATGTTACATCATCTCCCCCTCATCCCATAATACTTTTTTCCACAAATATATGTTTTGGTGCATGATGCTTATAAGTTTATGTGTAACAATGTTAAGTTATTACATTATGAATCACTCACCAAACTTATAACTATGGTCAAATTTTCTTATATATGATGCTGCAAAGTTATAATTACGATTCGATGATTATAACTATAATGCTACCTATCTGCATATGGTGCACTAATAATATACAAAGCGTTTTACCAATATTTCAAAACAAATATCGTTAATCATGATGCAATAACTTTAACCTTATGCATTATACTTATAATTGTGATGCAATAACTTATAGCTGTGATGTATCTAATAAATCAATAATTATGATAGAGTTGTTTATAACAATGATGTACTAAACTTATACCTATGATGTTGTAAGTTAAAACATTGATTCCCCATACGAATAACTATGATTCAGTAAGTTTATAACCGAGTTAAATTCAAATAAATCTAAAATAAAATCATAAAACTTAATTAATTCAAAATAAGTTATTCAATAATAGTACCTCTAAGCAAATCCAAGAAGGATAATACCGACCTCTGGTGATGACTTGGAGTTTGATCGGAGTGTTGTTCTTCAATTCGTAGTTTGGGGTTTTTCTTTTACAGTTAGGAGGATTTAGGATAATATCCACTTAGTTCTCGATTGATTTAGGGTTAGGACTTAGGAGGAAGTTAATTTGGTTAATAGTCTATTAGTTTGGATGAATTTTTGAAAAAAAACCCTCACTAAACTTTATAAACTATCATCTGCTTATTTTAAATTTTTTTCTTTTTCATTTTTGACACGTATATTTTTACATTGTTTTTACTTTTCTTTTTTTTTAAAAGACGAAAATTGTTTTTTTTACAAAATTAAGGAAGAATTAATGTTTTTAAAGGAAGGAAACATTCTTTTAAAAAGGTCTCCACAATAGGTTTTGCTTTACAAAGAAAATGATGTAAAATCCTCTTTGAAAACTAGTATTAAACGTAAAATGTAACTTCTATAGTAAGTAACTATTGTCCACATTGAAATAAGTAATTCTAAATTTCTGATTAATGTATTCTTTAGACTTTAAGAATCATCTTTTTGAATAACATAAATTTAGTATTACTAGCATTATACTCGCGTAATGCAGCAGTAAGTAACCGTGACTTTTTTACTAAATTAATGTTAAACTCTCAAAAAAAATTATTAAAATAAACCAAATCCACTAAACTGAAAAAAGAAAAATTGTAAAATTTATATAAAAAATAGATGTTCAATTAAAGAGTACAAAATTCAAGAAAATACCATAAAGTTAGATAATAAAGGAAATAAATAGATTAAAAGATATTTCAACTTAAAAGTAAATGTACATTTATAATATGTTGTTAAAAAGTTGTTGTAAAAAGTTATAAATAGATGGATGCTCAAAATTATACCAACTTATCTTAATTTATCTTAATATATTATAAACCATTCGGGACATTTCTATTTTTAGAAAGTCTGAAAATTAGAACATTAAAAATTGACTTTTATAGAAGCAATTATTTT
Organism: Glebionis coronaria; assembly: GCA_025667525.1. Lineage (NCBI taxonomy): Eukaryota > Viridiplantae > Streptophyta > Magnoliopsida > Asterales > Asteraceae > Glebionis > Glebionis coronaria. The sequence continues at coordinate 24,334,727 of CM046882.1, read as the reverse complement.
TGTAATTTACCACGTATATCCTTTTGTAACAACATTTTGTGTCAACCTATTAAAAATACATCTTTATCTTAAAAAGTGAAAAATCTTTTTACCTATTTAACTTATTTCATAATCTAATTTTGTCATATTTTCTAAAATTTTATACTCTTTGATTTAATATCCATTTTGATATATTTTAATTAATTTTTAGTTTTTTTCGTTTTTAGGGGATTTATTTTATTTTGATATTTTATACTAATTCAATCTTTGAATAAAAATTTAACGTGCAAGGTATAATGCTAGTTACTGAATCATAGTTATTCGTTTGGGGAATCAATGTTTTAACTTAAAACATCATAGTTTTAAGTTCAGTGCATCATTGTTATAAGCAACTCTATCATAATTATTGATTAATTAGATACATCAAAAATATAAGTTATTGCATCACAATTATAAGTATAATGCATAAGGTTAAAGTTATTGCATCATGATTAACGATGATTGTTTTGAAATATTGGTAAAACGCTTTGAATATTATTAGTGCACGATATGCAGATATGTAGCATTATAGTTATAATCATCGAATCGTAATTATAACTTTGCAGCATCATATATAAGAAAATTTGACCATAGTTATAAGTTTGGTGAGTGATTCATGATGTAATAACTTAACATTGTTACACATAAACTTATAAGCATCATACACCAAAACATATATTTGTCGAAAAAAGTATTTTGGGGTGAGGGGGAGATGATGCAAGTTATAACAATCCATGCAAAAAGTTTACATATATAAATAATCATCTACAAATTAAAGAAAAGATAAATATAACGGTTGTGTACCTTTTTAAAAGATCAATGTATTTTGGACTCAACCATTTTGCCTAGCTCGCCATGATTATAGACACCATATTCAACATTTGCAATAAATTTATTTGATTTAAGCATACCAATGGCTACAACAAAGTTCTTTGTAGTGGCCATAGTTTGGATAAAGAATACCGATGGGTTTTTTTACGGTTGGTTTCGATTTATACAACAAAAGAACGGAGAAAGAGATTCGATACCTATAAAAGTTTTTAGATGTATGTGTGTATAAACATCTAGTGGATGCTCGATACACATACTAATTAATTATAGTCCTATTTAGTTACGATATTAATCGATTACCATATTTCAATTATTACATATATCCATAATAGCGTGTGACTTCAATGCGTAATAACTTTGTCAATGGTTATAATTGGATCTTATAATCGTGCAAACAAATCCATCAATATTTAATAAATTATAGCTAACTAATAAAGTTTCAAACATAGTTGATGTTATACGACAAACAATAAGAAAAGATATATTATATATATTAAAATACATAATAAAAAAACAAGTCGGAAATAAGAATCAATGATGTCATAAATAAACGCAATTTCCCTAGTATAATAATTGATTGCTGTGAGAAGATCGCATCATGTCTTTCCTTTGATGACTTGAATATCAACGAATAGTTAAATAATCTTCTTCTAATAAGTATATCGTGTTGCAGTCATGCCACTATTCTACATATGAATCTTCTAGCAATAAGTATTCCGCATAATGGTAATGTCACCTATCTACATATGAATGCTAATAAATATTTGACTAATCATGCAATATTTTATGCATCTGTACACGAAAATACTAATTAAGCTTGTAGTTACTAAAGCATATATTTTCAATTGATAATTAATTATTCTTTTTTGTCAAAGATACATAAAGGAATGCACGATTAGTCAACTACTTATGAGCATTCATATTGTCACTAAAGCATATTTTTTTGATTTGTAATTCAAGTCATTGAAGCAAAGACTCGATGGTATCCTTTTATGTCAAACTATTATTTTATTAGCGAAATTGCATTTGTGACACCAAAAATGAGACTTATTTCAACTTGACCCAATTTGTGACATATTACTTATGATTTTTTAATCTAAATGACAAGATTACCCAGAACATTGTGTAGTGTAATATATAAAATACAATTGTTTGTTAGCATAAATTGTTTGTCGCCTATTTACAGCTACGTTTATAGCTTCACCAGCTAGCCATAAATTATTAAATTTTGACGGATTTGTATGCACGATTAGAACATATACCTATAATTGTTGACAAAATCACTAGGTGTTTAGGTCGCTTGCACGAATAATCGTAACTAATTAAATAAGGTAATTAAGTAATATAGTAAGTAAATAAGACAACAACTAAATAATACAAGGATCGATCATCTAATAGTTGTTTACACACACAAATTACAATCCTTCAAGCATAGTAGAAATAGAAAGTAAACCCTGAAAAACTCACTCGACACTCTTATGTTACTTATCAACTATTGCCACTACGAAGAATTCAACTACGGCCATGAGTATCTCCCAATCTCATAAATTTATTACAAATACTGAATGCGTTGTTTATAATAATGGGGAGTTAGGTAAAATGGTCGAGTCTCATATGATTGATCTTTTAATAAACTTTTGGTAGTAACCCCACTATAAACTACTAATATATCATCAAAAAAGACTAAGAATTTTTTTGTAAGAAAAGATGAAATACCTTGATCATTAAGGATTGGAAGGTTGTGTGTGCATTAGTTAATCCAAACGACATTACCAAAGCTTTGTAATGGCCTTTGTAAGTGTGGAACACTTGTTTTGAAATAACTTACATTTTCATACGAATTTGATGGTAATGTGACTTAAAGTCGAGTTTGAAGAATATGGGACGTTATGCAATTCATCTAACAGGGCATTAAACACATCGTTGCCTTATTTAGTGCCCTATGATCAACACAAAACTACCTAATGCCATCTTTTTTCATTACTAACAAAAGAGGCTTATATAATGGACTTGAACTCGGATGAATAACCCTAGTTTCTAACATCTCTTTAACTAATCTTTTAATATCTTCTTTTGGGCATAGAGATATGGTCTTACACTTAATGGTGGTGTTCCCTCTTGGAGTACTACGGTGTTCAAGTTATCCATTGTGTAAGCGAAGGACATCTTAGAAATTAGTTAGCGCATGAAGAACTTTCCCCAATGAAGTTTTAGTCAACACGGTGTCTCTTGTAAGTTTTTTATTTTGACCAAAAATTTTACTTGAGCTCAATGAAACCTCTACATTATTTAAATGGACATGCCCATTACATAGTTCACAAATTTCGTTTTCAACATTTTTCTCATCATCTACTAATAATACTTGTAAAGCTTTACTTGCACAAATATGTCATGGGGTGAGAACAATTCAACAAACCTCTAACATATTCATCATGATTTCTTATGGAAGAATTTCACATTAGTCAATATGTGAACTTCATTTTAACCCTTTTATGAATGTTCCTTCCATTTCTTCTTCCGATACAACAATATAATAGCTGACCTACTATTTACTCTAAGAAACAAGCGTAGTCTCTAGAGGAACCCTTCCGTTTAAAATACCTTCCTGTGAAGGATGGAATCGATCCGGTTATCTTAATTATTTCATGTTACCGAATAAACGTAAAGTTGCCTTTGACTCACTCTTGCAAAACCATGACAATAACACATTGGCTCTCAATTGTTCTACTAGTTCAATTTGTTGAATCTAAAAATTACGTTCAACCTTAATAATCCAACCATAAGCATCTCCTCCATCAAAACCTTATACATGAGACCAAAAGCATATGCTTCATCAAAAAAGGCATTTTTAAATTTCGCATTGTATGGCTCGATCCTAAGAACCCATGATTGTCTCGATTATAATTCATATGAGTTTCTCCAAATCGTTCATAATTCTATTCTCCCCTATGCTATGAACAAAAATACTGATAGCCAGATTTATAGAAAAAAAATATCATTCGTTAGACCTTTATTATCGGGGTTTGACATCTTTTGTATGAAATCGTGCAAAACAATTCATTGTTTCTTTCCACCATCTTATTGAAGATGATGATAGAATAAAAGACTTACAAGGGAACAAAGATAAAGCTAATTGCCACAATTATTACAACATAAAAGAAATTAATGGTCCAAATATACCTAGAGATGCGTACACTTTGATAACCAATACCCTAAATATAAAAAAATGAAATTCTGACGAATTTATGGACATCTTAATTAAAGATGATGAAGTTGGAGGCGTACGAAGCTCATTGCTGATAAGGTACACGATATTGCTACGAAAAGTCGAAAACTAATGAGCACACCATAAGAGAAGTTTGTTATTTTATTGTAGAATATAATATCATAGCGCTAGAAACAAATAATAGATTAGTGTTTGTACAACAATTAAATCCTCTCTTCAATGCGTCAAATGATCCTCTTAAGACTAGCGTGTAAGTATTGTCTTTTTACTATATTTTATATAGTATAGTGGGTTATATTTCAAAGCGTATATATCCTTTTCTCGTATTATATAATCTATTTCAAAGCGTATATATGCTCTTCTCATATTATATAATCTAGGGACATGAATCGTGACATTAGAAGAATCCTAATTGATCATTATCACTTTGAGTGGAACTTTTATATCATGAAATTCTCGTATGGGGCATTCCAGGTATACACATATACTAAACCAATCAAGGGTGGCCTAGTGGAAAAAAGGTTTGTGGCCATCACTCCAAGTTTGTGATATCTCAAGTTCAATTCCTAATAGGTCCAAACAACCTTGAAGTGGTCACGCCAACCTCCTGAAAAGGGAGGGCTTTACCTGGTTTGAGTCTGTGTGGCGGTCGGCTCAAACCCTGTTGATTAATCGGCCAATGTGTCGAAAATCACGGTTAACAAAAAAAAAGTATACACATATACTAGACCTAAGGTAGATTGTTAATTTTCTTTCTAATTGTTGTGAAAACGTAAATTACTTAACAAGTTCATCTCTCATCGCATAATTGAAGACAGCTCTTAGACTGTTATTTCATATTCAAAGAACCTATTTTTTGCAATTTAGTGTGTACTGTAAGTCATAGTGACTATACATTTTGTTGTCCATACTTTTTTTATTCAAATACATCTATATCTATATTATATTATACAGGGTGTTGTTGAAATGTTAAAAATTCTCATCAGTTATATAAAAAATAAAATATCTATATTAGATAATGATACAAGTTCGATCACCGAATTAACTTGGTCGAATTACTAGGTCAAACATTTGATCATCTGGTCAACACGAGTCACTGGGTCAAATGTTCGATAACTAGGTTATCCGGTCGAGTCACCGAGTAATGGGTTTGACCAACATTTCAATCCGATCAAGTCACCTGATCACGGATTCGACTACCGAGTTAATCCGATCGAGTTACTGGATTATCATTCGCCTACGAGATCAATTAATATATCGTTAACTATTTACCACTAAACAAATCGTTACGCGAACACATCGTCTACATGTCTAGTAATCCATCATAAACATAAAGAAAAATCTAGTCAAATGACTTTGAAGTTAAATAGAGGTTTTACCTTCATATGAACTTGAAATTCGTATGCCCCACTCGTACCCACAAATAATCAAACAAACAATCGTAAAACCATCACAACCCCATCGAAAGAATCAAAAACCGAGGTTTTCGCCGATACGCTACTAGAACAGGACGTCCTTGAGTGTGAAGAATATCATGGTGTGACTCAATATGAGTCGAATGGCTATTTGGTGATGATTTGTCTAGCTTTAGTGATATTGTTTCTACAACGTTTTCATTTATAAAGAAGCAAATTTTAGAACAGTGATAAATGCAATGCGTTTAAGTGTGTATGTGTAACATCCTCTTTGAAAACTGTTTAACGTAAAATGTAACTTCTATAGCAAGATAACTATTGTCCACTTTGAAATAAGTAATTCTAAATTTCTGATAATCATCTTTTTGAAAAACATATTACTAGCATAATACCGGTGATTTTTTTACATCAAATTAATTTTAAACTCTATAGAATCTAAATTAAATAAAATCCACTAAACTGTAAAAAGAAAAAACTGTAAATATATATATATAAATAGATGTTAAATTAATGAGTACAAAATTAAAAAAATACGATAAAGTTAGATGATAAAAAATAAATATTTCAACTTAAAAATAAATGTGTTCTTTAAATAGGTTGTTACAAAGAGATGTATGGGCAAGATTATATCAACTTATCTTATTTTATCTTATCTGGACTACTTTATAAAACATTTAGCACATTTCTTATTTTAAAAGTTTTAAAATTTTAAGCCTAAAATATTTCTTCTTTAGGAAAATTTATACATATGTTTAAAAGTCATTCAAAATCCTAAGAGTTATACATACACATTTAAGAAATTAAAAATCCTATATCATATAAAGTTGTAACAACCCAAATATTAAACGACAGTTTCAATGAAATTAAATAAATAATTGTAACAACCCAAATAAATAATCGTAACAGCTACTATTTCATAATAAAGACAATTTCAATGAAATTAAATAAATAGTTGTAACAACCCAAATATTAAAACTAGACACCAACTATATATAGACGTACTACATACCCCAAAAACAAAACAGAAACTTAGAACATCTTCATTACTTTATTCTCTCTTTGGCACAACACCACCTAAACGTCGCTTCCACCCATCGGGATCCACCAGCAACACCGTCACATATATCGCTAATCAGGTGTTTGAGTTCGCGTGTTTTTGCTTTTGTTTTTTTATTTCGGTTATGTTTTGTGGATGCTTAACGTGACAGTTGTTCGTTTTGGTTTCTTCTTTGGTTATTTAGATGGTTGTCAATTGCAACTATAACCACTGTCAAAAATGTGTTCTATGAACTTGGGTTATCTCAAACAGATTTGATTGATTTTGGTTGTCTCAACTCTTTAGAAGAAAGAAAAAAGTAACAAGAAAATAACATTTTGTTAGCATGTGTGCATTATGATATTCTATTTTTAGTCACTATTGTATTACTTTTGTTATTTTAAATAATGATGATTTAATGTATCTTAAAAGTTGGAGAAGAATGAGAGGTCACTCATTCTTTTTTTTCTATGATTTGCCTTTAAATACTTGTAATAAAATTTTAACGATATTTTGTGTTTCTTTAAAAATGTGATATGTGTGAAACAAAAAATAGGTATTGAATTATACTTTCATATTTTTCATTCAAAAGATTGTAAATTTATTTTATCATTCTCTTTTGTGTGATTTTTTTATTTGCTTACATAATCTTATATCCGTTTTTATTATATATTATCCTTTTACTATTTCATTTGTTTTCTATTTCATAAATAACTTTCGTCCCATTTTTATTGCCTGCATTTGACTTTTGAAGTATTTTTTGTTCAAATTTTATTTTTAATATGTTATATAATACTCGATGAAAATAATATTAATGAAAATACATTTAAAACCAATTCTTTTATATATTTTGCATTTTACATAACACAAAAAAAATTATTTAATACTATCAAAGTTAAAAAAGTAAGATTTTAAAAATAAAATAAGAACAATTAAAGTGGGACAAATAGAGAGTATCTAATTCTTTATGTAGTTAAACCACGTTACATAAAAATCGTTTTTGACTATATTTGGACTTTTTGATGTTATAGATTATAAACTTCCCAAACTTTTCTCAATCATGTTCAAATAACAAGAAAAAGCAAGACTACAACTCATATAGTGTGAGACGTTGTCTTTAGATGAAGCGTGCGATAAGACGGGTAACTTGCTATATCTTAAAAATACATAGTGAACCTGCACGAAAAAACCCACAAAACTTTGTTTTCTTTCTTACTCATAACCATTGTTTAACCTAAACAAAAGTGGCCTTTATATAACCATCAACTGCCGCCCCATCTGCTACATCTGAATCCGCCACAAAAAATGGTCATCGGGTACCCGCCGCCGCATTGCGCCGGTACCCGGCTAGTTATATTAAAATCATTTAAGACTTTTGTAACAAACTTTTGAAAGACTGAATTTTTAAACTTTTTTACTTATTTATATAAAGCAAGTTGTTACATATCTTCCTCACACTATATACCATGACCTTTTGTAATAACCATTTAGAAACAATTTTTTATCTATTTATTATTTTCATCATCTAAATTTATCATATTTTCTAAAATTTTGTGTTTTTTAATACAATACATATTTTAATAAATTTTATTAACTTTTAATTTTTCATTCTTAGCGAGTTTATTTTAATTTAACCTTTTTCCTACTTTAACATTAATATGAATACGAAACATTAATGTGAATAAAAACTTGATAGGTAAGATAGGAACATGTGTTCGATTCAGAAATGGTAACCAAGTATCCACTACCGCACTACGCGGGTACCATGCTAGTATCTATATAAAAGTTGTATATTCTCATTCGAACTGCAAACCTAATTCCAAATCCAATAATAAGATCAACACAACAGCACTCAACCACTATATTTTTAATCCGAACTTATAAATGTATAATTTTTATTGTCCATTTCTTTTATAACAACTTTTGTAACAACTTATTAAAAAACTTATTTATTTTTAAATTGAAATGTCTTTTAATCTAGTTTTTTATCATCTAATTTTACCATATTTTCTAAAACTTTGTGACTTTAATTTAACATTCATTTAAATATATTTTATGAATTTTATTTCATTTTTATTTTAAGGATTTTTATTTATTTTTATTCAAAATTTTCACTTTAATATTAACTTGATTTCAAAAAAAATTATGAATCAGTAACTGTCGTTGCATTGGGCGTGTACGATGCTAGTCATAATTAAAATATATATGTACTTTTTATATTAATTTTTAGTTTGGAGTTAGGGTTGTAGTTATGATGGAGTAGATTTTAGCTTCGGTATTAAGACCGAAATTAGATTATATATAGCCTCTTTATATAATAGTATAAATATCGGTAATACAAGTGAAAAATATAAATGAACTAAATAACCGTAATGAATTCGTTGTCAAATGGAATATATCTAATGTATTTCACTATCGTCAGAGGCTAGGATACGGTATGCGTCTTCGTGAAAATGCCACCTCGTGGCGCCACAAACCTCATACCCCGGGTGGCATTTTCGCGTCTCATGTCTTACTCGTTAGCCATCATTTTCCCGAACACGCCCGAAGACTGCGCGAAGGTCATAACATCCTTGGCGTTTTCACGTTTTTCTGGCTTTTTTAATTTTTTCTATTTCTTCATAAACGAATTTAGGCTTGGTTCTGTTGCAAGGAATAATGAAAGACATGTGACGATATTTGTTTATATTCTGTTTTGAAATTTTTTAAATGAAACTTTAGTGTTATACATATATATACATTATTTGTCCTTTAGTATGTTTTATACCATTAGTATTTGACTTAATGAACTAAATAAATTCTATGTATTATCTATTTTTGTTAATTAAATTTTAATGTTAATTAATATATTGTTTTAACTAAAAAAGTAGTAGGGTCACAATAACACCGGAATTAACGAAGAAACCACTTTTCTTGTGTCATGATGATTATGATGTTGTTGAGTAAATATTTGTCGTGTCACACATTTTTTCCATAATACCAAATCCTAAATATATTATATCTTATTATCATTCATGTATACTTAAGGGTCCGTTTGGTTTGAAGTCGGGTTTTACTTTAGGTGTGTGTTTATAAAGTTGGTGGTTTAGGTTTGAATTTAAAGTTGGGTTTTGAATATAATATTGTTAAATCTTTAAATTTTTAAATTTATTTATATTAATAAAATATGTGAATTAATATATAAAAGTCAACATTAAAAATAATTTTATTGATACTATTGATATTTATAGAAAGTCAAGACAAAAAAGAAATGAATAAGTTAAGAATGAGCCCCACATGCTGTCAGAAAAACAAGGAGTACACCCATCTTTTACAAAACCTTCATTGTTTGGCATTTAGTCTAAAATCAGATTTTACAAATGCAACCAAACGGCTGATTCTTTATTTCTAACCCAAAACCCATAAAACCCCACAAACCAAACGGGCCCTAAGTGGAACAAAATAAGACGAAACTGATCCCATTATAATTTATGTGGTGGTGATTATTTACTTGATTTTGCTTTTTTCTTTTTTCTTTTTGCATGGTTTGCTTCATGTTGCGTTATTAAAGAAATATCACGTACCACTATAAAGATATTAGTTAACCTAGTCAAAGAATTCGATAAAAAAAAGGAGTCTACACCGTAAATGTCGTGCACTAAAAGATTACGCGATGAGAAACGTATGTTATTATACTACCTCCGTCGCATATTAAGTGTCCATAATGGAATATTCAAAGTCTTTGTTATTAAACTTTGACTATAATTATTTCTTTATGTGTTATATAACTAGCTTAAAGACCCGTCTAACGTCGGGTTTATTTTAATGAGTGATTTTTGTAAACTTTTGAATTGGTCTTCAACCATGACGTACGTGAGTCTAATAAAGTGAATAGCGAATGTCCATTCCATGAACGTCTAAAAGTTGAACATAAAAGTAATTAAAGAAAAGTGTGAACAACAATTTAGATTTAATTACAACATATTTGGAAAAAAAACATTTTTTATAAACTTGTTCATAGATCATGTAACACTTCTTTCTTTGTAAACCACATTTGTAGTCGTTTAAAATACGTTCTCATCCAGATCACAACAACAACCTTTAATCATTTATTAATTTTCAATCGTAAACCCGCTACCTATAATTGACCGTGAGTGAAAACATGACGTATGGGGTACAAACTCACATTTGAAAACAATTGACCATGGATTTTGTTAATGGTCATTGCAAATAAAACAAACAAAGGAAACTGTTTTCTGACGATCTTTAGTAGTTAACTCATATCAAAGGGGATAATTCTTAACCTCGATATAAATTTCTTTTCAAAATTTGTTTCGTTAATGATTTATGCATTAATTCCAGTTCTTGTTAATTTAAAATTTTGGAGTTGTCTCATTGCACTAACCATTTAGTTGATCAATGTTTCTCAACAAAATAATCGACACATCTACTCTTAAGACAATGTGTGGTTTAGAGCACATGAGAACATTAATACATTATTCAATTGATAAATTCATGTGAGAAAGTGGATTAATCTTTCACATCTTGATATCAACCCGTTACATATAATTACCCATATGAATCTGTTAGATTAAATCACCCATATCAACCCGTTACACAAAACAATTCTAAAAAAGGAACTTAATGAATTTAACCATTAGCATCGTTTCCTATCCTTGGAAAAATATAATGGTAGAATGAATATAACATACAATTAATAGACGAACAACAAATATTTCCATTACCTAAGAGGAATATAGTATAAGTGAAGTATCAACCAACCATAGATAATGAATAAAATGATTCATGAACGTTTAAACACAAATTTTTTTAACACGTTTTAACAACTAAAATTCACATTTGTTATTTTATTATAAATAATAAGAGTTTGAATTTGGTTACTTACACATATTATCCACTTACGATACATGTATACACATTATTGGTTATTGTAATGGTATAGTTAAAACTAAACCTTGTAATCTTTTCTCATGTTCCATGAATCCAATTTCCATGCTCAATTTTCGTCGTTTGTATCACACACTAAAGGGTATTTGGTTGTAGAATGTGTGGCAAATATGGTAGTAATCTTAACGGCAAATCAAAGATCTTTATCAATGAAAAATGATCAAGAAACAAAAAGTTATACACACACTAATATAGAATCACAATAAATTAAATTAAAAAAACTTATTGTATAACAAAGAACGTTTAAGATATTCACACAATAACAGAAGTTGACATAATATGATTTTGTTGGTTAACATAACATAAAAATATGAATAATAACACTCATTAATCTGATGCAGATTTGCAATCTTCTGTATTTATAGTCAAACAAAATTCCATAATGATGCAACAAATTTCATTACCTCTATTAACTGAATCATTACGTTAGCAAAAACATATAAGCATATTAGATATACGTTATGCATTTACACTTGTAGACCATAAAAACACATATGAAAGTAATATGTAAAACATGAAATCATGAAATCATGAGCACCAAAAAATTGATCCATTCATATTTCAATAACACCACATCTTACATCATTATTTCTATCAGTATAAGCCATGTACCTTTAATTATTTTCAATACAAAAAATACTTTTTCAACAATCGAATTTGATCAAAAAAATTTGAGTTCCGGTCGGATTTGTTGCGGGAAAGGAAGGACACATGGCTCATATTGGGGCTTGATTAAAGCTGTTATTGCTGCCTTTCATTCCCTGATTGGTAGAGTGGGAGAAACATTAGTCAATAACAATAGTAAATGGGTATGAACTTGGTCTGATACATCAAAATGGGTTTTAAAAAAAACGGACATTCTTTCAAAGTGGGCAAGAACAGATCAAGTAGATAAAATGGGTGAAGTTTAAGTTGACCCAAACCAACTCATTTCTAGGAAAGTAGGTTAAACACCACTGTCTGATGACGGTTGAGAAATTCAAAATAACTTGTGAGGTAAACATTGATAATCATGAATATACAAACCTCTTATACAACAACTTGAGTAGTACGCCAATTATCTCCAGTTACCATGATGGACCGAACACCCATTTTGGAATTGGCCTTCCACGACAATAGCAGCTTCTCCCTTTAAAGGATCTGCAACTCCATCTACACCAATCAGCTCAGAATCATAGCACACCATAAAATGAATACAACTCCACCATTGACACACCAACAATTGTCAGTAAAAAATGCTCGCAGCCTGGAGTTCAAATTTTGTAGAAAGAATATGCGGGTGCTAGAGGAATGGTCCACTTAAGTGAAACCAAGCTTATTACAGCTGACTATTATTGGCTATTACTGTATGCTAAAACTAATATTGGTCAAATTTTGTACAAAAAAATTTGTATGTCGTCACAATTTTTTAACTTGAACCATTTCTAATTTCTACCATTTTGCTTTAAATCTCACATGACCACTAAAAGAGTTCAATTTACAACTGTTAAAGCTGTAAAAACGTAGATACAAATAGATCAGTTTACCATAGTAGGAGCATATATGTATTTTTTTGTAAGGCAATTTTTCTACAGCTACTAAAAATATGTATTTTCACGTTTATGAATTACTCACTCGTATTATAAACTAATTCTTTCTTAAAATTTAAGCTTGAAAAATATTTCCTAGACCCATTGGAAGAGTAAATAAAAGGCATAAATATTTTTATTTATATGATCAACTCCGTACAATATAATAGAAAAGTGTTAGCATCTAACAAAAAGGTTCGTTTTTACTAAATCCATATTTTTGAAGTATGTTGTCATATTGGATAAGAGCATGGTTTTGTAACATCTAATTTAGGTGCTCTAAAGCATCCTCAATCTTTCTTAGGCTAACATATCAAGATATGGCCTCACATGTTGTATAAAATTGATATAAAGGCACCCCATCAAGAGAAAACTAAGATTTAGTGTTGCACTACTTGCCTCATCTAAGCATAGAAAATGCACAGTTAGAGCTTTACTCGACTCAAGCATGGTGATTTTCATTATAAAAGAATTTGAATTTATCATAAATACTTATTCTAAACTACAAAAAGTCCTCCTAAACTATTAACACGTGAGAAAAATATTAAATCATCATGTACTCCTAAATTTTGATGTAATGTACAAAAATAAAAACAAAAAGTCTGTTTAGCAGCAAAATCGTATCAAAACACCTATATAAATTATGTAACAGAATTTGCAGCAGTGATCATGCCAGATATCCAAAATTGTACTTTAAAATAGACAATTATGTCCAAACACACAATAATAGGTAGCATTCATATAAGGGTATATGAGATTGCTATGGTCCAAACACTCAATAATATGTATCTAATTTAGATAAGGGGTATTTGAGATTGCTTATTTTAAATACCTTATTGCATTAAAAAATGCAGGTACCAACAACCAACCTGTTACTTTTATGGGCTTAATTAGATTGATTATACAAATAAATAACACATAAAAAACATTATAACGATGATATTTACATCAATAACCTATAAAATAAAAGGTTAAATATATACAATACTTACCAATGGTGTGAAAAACATAGAAATTGCCATCAAACGAAGAACATATGGAGAGGTTTTCTGATTTGAAATTAACCTGCATGATCAAAAAAGAAAATTATCACTCTTTTGAATTGAAATTAATCAAAGCCAATTATCTATTTTAACTAATAAAACAAAATAAATTACAAGCACCTTAAGCTTGAAAAATAAAAAGCCTTCCTTAATTAACCCAAATGTACAAACCTCTAAAGCTTTAGCATTAAAATTGTAATAAAAATAATTCCATAAATAACTACAAAAATACAACCTGTTTCAATTTCTAAAAACTTCATCTAATTTTTCGTAACTCATTAATGTCATTTAATCAGTTCTACAATTCCGAATCATTTGTAACGCATTAGTTACAACCTTCATATATTAAAACCATATTAAATATGCTACAAAACATTCCATAAATCATTTCATCATATTTTGATATTGCTTCTATTCCTAACACTTCTGTCATACTCTTCCGATAAAAAACGTACATATAAATCCTTTGATACCCCATCTAATTCAGTCATATAACTTTCTTGATTTTCTTGGTAAGTCTCCATTTTTTTATATTTAATTCGATGTGGTTTATAATACTGCAGATTTTTTTAATGTTTATGATGTAAGCGATAAAAAACGTACATATAAATCCTTTGATACCCCATCTAATTCAGTCATATAACTTTCTTGATTTTCTTGGTAAGTCTCCATTTTGTTATATTTAATTCGATGTGGTTTATAATACTGCAGATTTTTTTAATGTTTATGATGTAAGCCCAGTAATTCAGTTAAATCATTATTATTTAAACCCCTAGAAGAATGGGAAACTCCTTTTATGAATCATTGGTAATTTATTTCTTCAAATCTATCTACTGTCATTTTGCAGATGAGTATAAATCTAAGGTTGAAATATTATACGATTGAGGTACCACTACATTGAATCTATCTAGTGTTGTTTTTTAAATACAGTTTATTGTATTCTAGCAAGACCCTAAAAAAATTGGGAGAAAATTAAAGTATTATCGAAAAAAAACCACTAAGAATGGTCCTTTTTACTACGCAGATCTTGGTTTGGCTCGCGATTGTGGAGCATAAAATCGGTAATTATCTCATATTCTCTTTGATTTTGCTACGATTTAATTTAACATGTTTTCTTATAGTATCAAGTATAGTTTATGATCTCATTATATGATTTATAGTCGATTACTCTAATTCTGCATGTAAAGCATAAAAGAGAATAGACGCTAAGGTTAGCTCTTATGCATGTGCATTAAATATGCCCGCATGATGCAACAAAGTTAAACAAAAAGAACAGTTTCGTAGCGAGAATTTATTATCGAGCAAAGAATATGTCTCTAAAAACCGTTATCTATTGTGTGTATTCAATTGGGAATTGGGTGTCGATGCAGATCATCAAGTTATATAAGTTTTTATTGAAAAGTAAAAAGTCTAAACCAAGTTTGTTGTTAAAAGCGTAGATAATGATCAGTATTTTAGTGGTAATGAGTAATTTTTATTTATGTTTTTGGTGTACCAATTTTTTATTTTATGTTGACACCACGGCCAGTTTGGCCCGGTTTTGAAGGCTGTAATTTAATTACGCATTTAAGTACAATAGAACTTAAGCTACGAAGACTAAAGCCTTTATAAAATAATATAAACAAAGACCACAACCTAAATTAAGTCAACTTTATGTGAATTGGTTATGGTACACTAATATGACAACACTTGATATACATGTTTTGTACATTATATTATAGTTGAAATGGTAAATAGATGATGAACCATCAGAGATGACATTACAACAGTTGTTCATGTGAAAATGACATGTCGCCGTCCTTTCTTAACCATGTCCAAATGAAACATGACAAGCTTTTTTAACACTCTTTTTTAGTTTAAATAAATCCAGAATTTCTTATGAGAAATATCCCCTTTTGTGTGGTTTTTGCATAACTAGATCTTTTTGTACTATTTTTCAAGTTGGACAAAAAAACAAAATCTATTCGATAGAAGTTCATGACAAACCATAACAATATGATGCACGTGAGTAAGGCTAAGTAAATAGACTTTTTATTGGAATTTAAAATAGGGTCAGTAGGAAAATTTTGCAAATTGAGGTTGATGATATTCGTGATTTTGGTATGGATATTGATAGCATAGTGCATTGATTTCTTTTCCTTTTTGCACATATGGGGCTAAGACGGATCTAATAAATCACTACGTTGTTGCTATTGAGGTACGTATTCGCTCTGTTCAGTCTCACTGTTTATGATTTATTTTGAATATTCTTAGGGTACTTAGGCTTCAAACTTCTTAAGAACCATAACTTCTAATTTTGATTGTCTATGTTATTAATTAATCCTTTTAACCATATGCTACATTCATGGGCATGTCAAGCTGTTAATGCTTGATATCAAAATATTGAACAAAATGTAGATCAAAAGGTCTATTGAAATGCTGATGATTTCTTAGTATGGTTCTTTTTAACATTGGTCATTATACAAATACAAAATGTTGGCAAAAAAATCTCAATTAATAATTAAAATATTGCTTATACATTTTATAGTCATATTTAAAACAATTTATAGTAATATTAAATACTATTTATATGTAAAAAAAGTCATTGGTGTTCAGCAAAGATATTTATGCCCACCCCGATTAACCCATTTTGACACATATTGACATTTATACATATCGACACCTTACCCGAATTAATTTCGACCTAAGACTATTTTTAGGGAGAAATAAATATCATAATTTGAACAATGTGAGACGAATGCAGTAATATAGTTATTCTGTATGTATGGCAGGTTTGACTTGCATTCTAAAATAACTAATTTCAGGGGTTATTTGAATATCCTAAATTGATTTAGACCATACAGGGAGATGAAGGATGGGGCTATATTCGTGTACAAGTTCCTGTATAGGGCGAGAGTGGCAACATTTCATTGACCGTGTAAATTTCATCGTTAGTGCCTCTTTTAGGGAGTCTTCGAATTGTTCGTTTGGAATACATAATAAATACTTTTGTGGTCCTGCATAGATTTGATACAGAATCTACATTTATGAGGTATTACTAATATAATTGTCTTTTTCATGCGTGTTTTATGGTATGTGTTACAAAATTTTTTTGATAGGTTGTTTGTCATCTATGTAACTCAATAACTGCGATGATATACGTAACTGATGAGTGCGTTGATAAGAAGTTCAACTCAAATTTTTATCTTTGTCTTTATGTATCTTTCTGTTTACTACTATATAACACATCAACACATAGTGAAGATCTCGTTACATCAACACATTGTTCTTTGTCTTTCTCTATATTTCGTTTACTGCAACACATCAACACATACTGGGAGGACGATTAATATGTTTTTATTAAAGTATATTGTTATGAAGTTGTTAAAGCGAACATGATTTCGAACAATATACAGCGAAATTAAGAATGGCCATATTGTTTAAAAAGGATCGAGGACTCAAATGCACATGTTCAGGGCGGTGGCAAAGGGGGTCACAAGGGTCATGTCACCCCTAGCGGAAAAAAGTGTAGTGTAACTTTTCGAAATTTTTTGGATTTTTAAAAAAATTTTACCCCCTTAAGAAACATTTTGTTGTGTAATTTAAAAAAAATATCAAAGTTTGACTCTCTCTAAAAATAATACAAGTAAGCAATCCAAAATCCCTTAAATAAGCAATTACATATGCGTTCATGGGTTAATGAATTGTGATTTACAAATGTCATGTAATTTATCATACAACGAGCCATGATAGTGTAGTGAGATGGTAAAGTTATCGGCGTACTAATTAGTACCATATTTGTATATTAAATGTGTATAAGATCATCTAAATGAAGACCAAAGTGTTTGAATTTATATTATTATGAGCATCAAATAGATTGTTGGAGAATTTTCCGGAAGAAGAATTAGTTTACCTAAGTTGTGACAACATTGACAAGTCTAAACGTGCTGTTGCGATTGATCAATCCGTTTTCTCACCTGAGTTTATCGATGGGTTGAAATTCTCAGGTGTTCTAAACCACAGACTTGCATTAAAAGTTGGAGTACCGATAATTCTTTTGAGAAACATTGATCAATTAAATGGGTTGTGTAATGGTACGAGACTACAAGTTCTTAACTTAACAAGAACTGGAATCGGTGTACAAATTATTAACGGCACAAACTTTGGTAAAAAAGTTATCATACCGAGGTTGAGGATTACTCTATCAGATAAGCGATTGGCGCTGTTAAAGATTGTGAGAAAAAAAATTCCTATCTCTGTTTTGTTTGCAATGACCATAAATAAAAGTCAAGGTCAATCACTTTCTAAAGTAGGTTTGTACCTCCCACGTCCTGTTTTCACACACGGACAACTATATGTTGCTGTTTCACGAGTCAAAAGCAAAAAAGGCTTAAAAATTGTCGTTTGTGATAAGGATGGCAAGACATTTAAAACGACGACAAATGTGGTTTATAGAGAAGTGCTTCAAGGTTTATAAAGAAGGTTCGATAGGTACGTACAATTTATATTGTAATATGGTTTTTACAATACTTTATACATTTCATGCTCAACTTGCTTATAGTTGATGATAATATTCTCAAAAGTTATTCATTTACTTTTAGGTGTTCTTGGAAGCGTCCTTGCGTGGAAAGTTGATTGATGCTCAAGCACGAAAAATGATATACAAGACCTTCAAAATTGAAGACCCAAATGCTTGGAGCTATAGTATTTTGATTCTTAAAACATTAAACGTTATAAAAACATATGCACGCTTTATTGTCTTACTGTGTTTCATGTATTTACGATAACTTTTTTGTTATTTTATATAAAAATCACTCATTAAGCTATACCCGACGTTAGACGGGTCTTTAAGCTATATAACATAAACTGAATCAAAAAACTAAACAAAGACAAAACATTAAAATAGTTTTACAATGGGATTTAATTCAAACATTATAAAATCAACACATCAAAATGTTGGTGTAAGAATTGAAACTAATATCAGTTTTTATATTGAAGCGGTGGTTTTGGAGTAAAAGAAAACGGTTTGAATGAGTTAATTGTTAACAAAAATAGGGAGGAGAAGTGTGTGGAAGAAGACGCGTTTAGTTTTTTAAAAGTTTTCAAACCCGTGGTATTATTTATAGTTTTATTTTTATGGTTTTATGTAATGCAGATTTAATTTATAGTTTTATGTATATTAATGTTAATTATGACTTTACAAAATTAGCATGATTTCTTCTTTTTTGAATTTTTCTAACAAAAACATACGGCTTATTTTTATGTATATTAATGTTAATTATGACTTTACAAACTTATTCAAAACTTTCAAACTTATTAAAACAATTAATTAATTTTTAAAACTTCATATAGCTACATTTATCTAAATTAAATATATATATTTATTAAAAAATCATGTAATAATTTTTTATAAGAGAAAGAATTGTTTTAATTTTTAAATCGTGAATTGAATGGTATTATTATGGAATTATTCCTAAAAATATGAAAAACTTTTTTTAAATCCAAATATTCTTAAAGATCGCTAATAACAAAACTGATTGTTAAGTTTTGTTTAAAAAAACTTGTTTATAAAACACACTCTTTATAATACATTTCGTAAATAATTTCTTTTTTGTAGTGTTTATTTACGTTTATAAAACTAACACAATTCTACAACATAGTCCTGGTTTACAAAGAAGTTCAAGATAATTGAGAATTGTATGGGCTTAAAAGCTTTAGTGTACAACCCATTTTAAAACATAGTCCTGGTTTGCAAAGAAGCCCATCCGGGTTAATGCAAAAAATAAGTTAAATTAAGAAATGTTTTATGGCATTTTTAATGCTCAAGCATAACTTAGTTGTACATTTGGGTTTATTTAAGGTATGTTTTTAATTTTTACATGCTTAAAGGGCTTGTAAATTATTTTGTTTTATTAGTTTATATAGATATTTGATGAAAGTTATATGAATAGATTCAGTTTTAAAATGTATCTTCATTGGTATAATTTTCTTCAATTATTGTATAACACAAATAAAAATATTAATAGTCAAAGTAAGATAAAAGAACATTAAAAAAGTCAAAATGAACACTTAAGATGAGACGGAGGGAGTAGTATGTTTTTTGAGTATTTCATATTTTATCTAGAGTTTGAATTATCGCATATTGCAACTCTTTTTAATTACATATTGATCTTGCCACAATATAGTGTATCGCCAAATATTAGTCGTTATGTAATTTTCTTCGCGCAAATACTCATCTAGTATATATAAGGTAATTGAAGAAATAAAGATATTTATACTTTTATGATACCAATGTTGTAAAACACGCTTTAAAATCCCTAGAACATTTATCGCATGAAATACGTGTAAATTAAAACTTTTAGATTTATTAATATACGACACGCGACACGAACATTTAATATGAGTATTAAGTATATTAATTAAATCCGACAAGTGATTTTGTATATTAATATATTATTAATACACGACACATATTTACGTATAATACTCTAAACTTTACAAAATGAAATAAAACACGAAACCAAGACACGAAAATACACGATAAATTACATAACAAGAAATTTAAAACACGTGTTTGCATTTGTTTGGGCTGGCGGTTTAGGAAGGGGCCAAGGCCCATTGTGAAGCCTAGGCCGAATAAAACAAAAGAACGGGGGAGTATATTTTATTTTGGACAAAATCTCATAAAATCCTAAACAACAAAACAAGTCGTCGTTTTTTGGATCTTTTCTTCTACCGTCTTAATCAACATCAAGAACCAAGAAACAGTTGTTTTAAAATCAAGAACAAGGTTTGTGACGTGTTTTAATCCCTATATCATGATAATAATAAAGTATCATCTTTTATCCTTTTTCTTTTATTAGTTATGATTAAATTGATCAAGAATCCTTGTTTAGGAATATAACGTGTTAAAAACAAGAGGTATGAAGGGGATTCAGGATTGGATAATGTGTTTGTGGCTGTTTGCAAGCAGACCGAGACTCATGAGAGTCTCAATGGTAGTTGTGTTCCACCAGTCGCACACTTCAAGGGTGTCGGCTTGGTTTCTATTCAGGCAGTGGCAACTTCCAAACCCCCAGCAGGGGTGTTTTGGTTTAAACAGTGGGAACCGAGACCCTGTGGTCTCGGTGGTTAATTATATACAGGCAGTGGGAAGGAGTAACTAGCAACAGGGAAATTTTAAAAACAGTAGGTAATTGTATGAGCAGCAGGAACATATAAAAGAAAACAGTGGGTAGAAATGGGCAGGTAGTGGCAACAAGGCCACTGCCAGTAGCTATACAGCCACAGCCAAGGGCTGTGGCAGTTAAGGGGCTGTTTGGTTCAAGGTTTAAGAACTAGTAAGGGATGTTTGGCTAAGTAAATTAAGACAAGTTTTTTACTTATTTAGTTGGTTTAATTAAAACATGTTAATTAAATTAGTTAATATGCAAGACTTAGGATATAGTTTTATTTAATTAAAACCATGGTTTTGTTGATCCCAAACTTAGATCTATTTAGCTTTGTGTAAACGAGAATAAATTAAGTTAAAAACTTAGAGAAACTTTGTTGTATATGAAACAATTTAAGTATTATGCGGAATTAATACTTAAACAAGAACACACAAACAGAATGAAGAAAACTTTCACTTTGATTGATAATCAAAACTTGCGTACTATGAAAGTGTAAAACACATATTGAACTAAAACCTAAAAGCCTCCTTTTATAGATTAAGGAACCTTGTACAAGAGTCTACGTATCAGCTATTTTAGGTAAAGATAAACATAAGAAATAAAATGTCAAACATATATTTACTTGAAACATAAACGTGTAGACTAAGTATCCTATCAGTGCTTGACTTCTTCTTAACAACGCTTGATTTCTTCCTATCAACGTCCAATTTCCTCTTGTCAGCGTCTAAGTGTCTTGGCTTCATTTTATTCCCAACAATCCTCCCCTAAACTTGATATCTACTCTAGTAATCAAGTTTCTGAATAAAAACTAAGTACAAGGAGGATTCTTTCAAATCTTATTAAGTTGGAAATAAATAAACCTAATCAAATCTTTGCCAACGTCACTTGTGTAATCCATCTCCAGCTGTGTTAAAACCATTTTCTTCAAAACTTCTTTCGACATAGGATATTCAGCATCCACAAGAAGATATTCAGAAAACTTTGTAGTACTCAAATGATACACACCAGCTGTTGAATGTAGACGTCGTTGAAGTCCACTGATATCATCAAGATCCTTCTATACTAGATCTTCATCATTTGGCTCACACATTCTCTTGAATGTGGACCAAATCTTTATTCCATTGACTGAAGTAGGTGCTTCAGTCTCATATTTGGCCTGCATCAATCTCCAAAGATCTGTCAAATCTTCTCTATCTAGACTTGCAAACAAAGAGACAAGAGTAGTAAAAGTGTATACCTTCTTACCATATATGTCAATCATCCAAAACCCACTTGCATCCTCCTCATAGTGAACTATAGGATTTCTAGAATCATGAGGTAACACCTCTACCATATGTGAAGCTTCGAAGGGTGAGAGCTTAATACTCCTTCTAATAATTGCTTCACTTGGATTCACTCTATCCAAATTCTTTGGAAACTCAAGTGGAACTCCCTTCTTCACAGGCCTTGGTGCAACTAAAGCCTGTTGAATCTGCATCTCTTCTGTCAGTTCTTCCTTTCTTTCATCTGAAATAAGTCTGAGAGTATTCTGCTCTTGAACACTTGCCCATATAGGAAAAGCCCTATACTCCAATTCATCAAAGGACAAACCCTGCAACTTCTTGAAAGTCCATCCCCCTTGATGACATCTAATAATCATGTAATAGAGCTCCCTTCTATCATTTTTAGACTGTGAAAGAACCTTGCTAGCCTTATACTATAGAATTACCTTGCAATCTCTTTGAACTCTTAGTAGAATCTCCAAACCCCAAATTTGATCTGAAAGTGTCATGTCTGGATTCTCCAATACCTTATTTTCCCATGCAAAGTACATCTTAGCTACTTCAGGCATCTCATAATCTACCTGATTTTCAACTCTGCAATCCTCTCCTTTGCCAACTCATCACCATATTCAAGTCTTTCTGGATCTTCAATAATCATCACACTTGAATCTGTACTCTCATCATCACTTCCTTCCTTATTTCTCTCAGAAGTAACCATAAATGGTGACTCAACAGCTTCTTCTTCTCTTGTTCCTCAAGTTGCGCAGCCAACATAGAATCATACTTTACTTGAGCTGCATCCTTGGGAACATTTGTTTCTACCAAATCCCTTTACCTTTATCTAATACATCAAGGGTAGGTAAAAGGATTGATGATGTTACATGTGTAGACACATCCTTGATGATATCTGATGACTGGGATACATCAACCATACCTGTTGGTCTATCAGTGTCCAAAATCTTCTTGTCAACACCCAACTTACTCCTATCAATGCTCAAACCCTGTGTATCAACGCCTGGCTTAGAAACCTGTTACAGCATCTCCATAAATGAAATATTTGTTGGAGTTGCCAGGGACACATCAATAACTGGCCTCTCCTTCAAGCTAGTCAAAGCTTCAGCCACCTCCACACCAATAGAACCACCTGAACCTTTGTCACTTACATTAAATGGCTCAGTAGCAGCTTCCTCCCCTTAGTAAGAATCCTCCCCTGATGAAAGGACTCTTGTCTGTCTTCTCCTAGACTCAGCAGTCTCCAAAACTACAACCCTCTCCCTCAATTGCTTGAGTTCAAGGCCTTGTGTGTTGACAGTATGTATAAGGTCTGCATTTTGCTTTTGCAAGCTTATGCAGACAGCCGTCAATTATAATAAGGTTTAAGGTTCCAATCTGCCCTCCTCTAGAGTGGGAATTTGACCTCCCAAAGTAGAGTCACGGGGCATGGATGGGGTCTTAAGTATGTTAGGACTGGCTTGGCCTTCATTTATGCGAGAACTAATAGTCCCAGCCCCACCCATGTCACCAGCCACACTTGTGGTGGTGGTTCTCTCTGCAACATGGCTAAGACCACTAGAGGAGAACACTCTAGTAGTCCGTTGGCGTTTTTCCGTCCTAAAATCATGGGGTGTAGAAGATGATGCGGATTGAGTGTTTGTTTGAAGGTTAAGGGGTGTTTGGGTTTTTTGAAAAAGGGTGTCAGCGTTTGGATTGTGAATGTCAACGACAACATTTAACGTGTCAGCGTTGAAGGGTTCTGGGTTAACGTCCATTTGCTGGGGTGATGGTGATTGTTCAGGCAAAGGGTCTGGTTTTGGTAATGGGTCAATTTGAGGTTGTGGGCCTGGTTGAGGTTGTGCTGCTGCAATAACAGTAAGCATGGCTTGGGTAAGGGGTAAGTCACGATGAGGTGGTGTATTCATCTTTCCAAAAATCGCTTTCTTTTGAACAGGGATCGTATAAAAATCATTATGATCCCTATTGCAATACCTTTGTTCATCAAACACCATTTGTAAAAACCTTAGGTAGGCAAAAGTCATCTTGCTACCCTTATTATGACACATGTCATCAAAAATCATTTTAGAAAAGTTATATTTTTGCCCAGTAGCAATACACACAATGGCACTTCCAATAGATCGGTTGATTTCATTTATGGGAAGTACACTTGGGACTCAAACATTGAAGTATGACATGTATCAAGTACTTCCAAGCTAGGGGAAAAGCTTGTTTTGTATATTTGTTTAATTGGCCATCATCCGGCAAAGGATACCCCAAAGCTCGAAGTCCTTGTTCTAGGTTACCAATGGGTAGGGTGGTTATACAATCTACATCATTAAGATGCAAAGCTTGGCGTACCAAAGCTTCAGTAACCACCAATGGAAGCCCACGGACAGTAGCAGTAAATGTAGTCACATTATTAACTGTTAAGGAAGTAACGGTATTCCAAAACTGTTTAATATGTATGACAGGGATAAATGGAACATGAGAAAGTGCATACCTTAGCGGGGATGCATTTAAATATGCCACCATCTGAGTATATTGGGGAAATAGAGCATCATCAGCTTCTAAATAAGCAACCATGTTATGCTGACTTCTGAACTCCAATTCCAAATCACTTGGTTTAAACTTAGGCGCCATTGATGTAGAAAGCAGTTATAAATGTTATGAAAGATGAAGGTTTGTGAATATTGAGTTAGACAAGAACAAGAAGTTACCCTGATTCAAAAGAATGAGCCAAATATATAGGAGATGTGAAAACATGTGATTGGTCAAAACAAGAGGCAGTTATATTCAAAATATAATGATTAAAATCTAGAAAAAGATATAACTTATCTATTTCATTAATAAAAAGTTATCAACTCCTAAAATTACAGCCCATATTTTCGTCAAAAATAACAACTGGGTAGGACCCAATGTTTATCAACGGTAAAAAATAACGCAACAGCGCCCAACGGCTATATTATTGCCAACGCTGGATTTTGTCATGTCAATGTCAAAATTGGTCCTAACAACGTTTGGAAATAAAAATGTCAGCGTCCAAAAATAAAAATAAAATAAAAGAAAAAGGACCTTAACAAAGTAATTTATCCTAGTGAAGATAACTTATAGACTGAAAATCACCATAGGGTGGCAAGCACTGTCTAATCATGCACGCTTGCTTAAGCAAGATAGACATAATTGTCCCAACTGTTCCTTGCTAACCAAAGTTCTTAACAACGAAGTTACCTTATAAAATCCTTTGTAACTTCCCAGGTAAGCCCAAGAAAAATCATACCCAAGTCTCCCAACAGACCACACCCAATTCTAGGCCAAAAAGTCTTGGCAGCGTGCACAGTATATCAACTTTGCATGCTACAGTGCCTCACGATTTAGTAAACTAACTCGTACTCACCAGTGGACACAATCTAGAATTGTGATAAGAGTATTATATGAATACCCAAAAAGTCCTAAAGGTTTCCTAAACCTCCCCTTAAAACATGATACATGTTGCCAAACATAATATATGAAATAAAAATTTATGTCAAGATAGGAATATAAATATTCCAACCATCATCCATAAAATTTGAAACACTCCAAATAAGCTCCAAAGATCCATAAGCAACTCTGTATCCATTTGCACAATGCTCATAATGCCTGCATAATTAGATCAAAAACCCCAAAACTAACATATTGTTATCAACGTCATTTTAACACTTGTCAGCGTTAAAATAACCTTTGTCAGCGTTAGACAAATAAAGTCGAAAACCTAATTTTGTACAAAGACCAATAACAATGCATATCATGTACATACTTTTACAATAGATCCCAAAAACACATATTAGGTAAGATTGATCATTCCAATACTTGTTACCAAGTATTGAAACCTCCCAGTATCAAAAGGTTTAGTTAATAAATCTTCCACATTTTCTTCTGTGTCAACCCTATCTGGTCGTATTAAACCTTTTTCAAAACAATCTCTTATAAAATGATGTCTAATGTCTATGTGTTTTGTTTTAGAATGATGTACATGATTCTTAATAATGCATAAAGTAGTGTTATTGTCTACAAAAATCTTGGTATGCATAAAATTATACCCATAATCCAACAGCTGGTTTTTTATCCATAAGACTTGTCCACAACATGTAGCTGCAGCTACATATCCTGCTTAAGTTGTAGAGTTGGCCACCACTGTTTGTTTCTTGCATTGCCAAGATATCAATTTACTCCCAAGAAATTGGCATCCACCAGTTGTGGATTTTCTATCAAACTTGTCACCTCCAAAATCACTGTCTGAATAAGCAATAAGTTCCAATGGAGAATCCTTTGGATACCATAATCCCAAGGTGGGATAGCACCTAAGGTATCTAAAAATCCTCTTGACAGCATGAAGATGACACTCTTTGGGAGTCACTTGATGGCGTGCACATGCACACACAGCAAACATGATGGCAGGTCTCGAAGCTGTAAGATACATCAATGATCCAATCATTGACCTATAATGCCTGACATCCACGTCTTTTCCATCTCCAACCTTTCCCCAAGGGTGTTCCCTATCCATGGGTGTGCTAGCCCATTTTTCATGTGGAGAAAAACCAAACTTCTTCAAGATCTCGGCTATATATTTATCTTGAGAGATGAAGATACCATCTTCTTTCTGCTGAACTTGTAACCCTAGAAAGAAGTTCATCTCTCCCGTTGCACTCATCTTGAATTTGTCTGTCATGATCTTGGAAAAGTCTTCACTCATCTTTGGACTTGAAGAGACAAAGATGATATCATCCACATAGACCTGAACAAGTAAAAACTCCTTACCATCTTTCTTGGTAAACAAAGTCTGATCTATGGTGCCCCTCTTAAACCTATTTTCCACCAGATAGGTGGAAAATGTGCCATACCATGCTTTTGGGCTTGATGAATTCCATACATTGCTTTCTTCACTCTATACACCTTGTCTGGATGTTTTGAATCTTCAAAACCAGGAGGCTGCATGACATAAACCTCCTCTACAATTGTGCCATAAAGAAAATCACTCTTCACATCCATTTGATAAACTGTGAAGCCCATGAAAGAAGCATAGGCTAGGAAAATCCTTATTGCTTCAATCCTTGCTACAGGTTCAAAAACCTCTTCATAGTCTATCCCTTCCTCTTGTGTATAGCCTTGAGCAACTAAACGTGCATTATTTCTGACCACAATGCCTCTCTCATCCCTTTTGTTTCTAAGAACCCATCTTGTCCCTATAGTCTGACATATCTGGAACAATCTACTAACTCCCAAACATCTTGGATATCAAATTGGTGAAGCTCAACCTGCATTGCTTCCACCCAACTTGGTTCTTTGAGAGCATCAAATATCTTCTTAGGTTCCTGTTGTGACAGAAAACAAGCAAACAAACATGCCTGAACAAGAGGGGTATCAACCTTCTTGTGGATATTGGCAATAAATCCTCCATGAGTCTGATGAGACCTTCTAGTTTGTACAGGAGACATCACATCACCAATGATTAAAGAAGAAGGATGGTTCTTGATAGTAGATGTAAGTACTCCACCTTCAAGAATGGTGTTGTCTTAAATTTCATCGTCCAAATTGCCAATATCATCTTTAAATTCTCTCCTATCATCACCTGAATGAACCTCTTCATGTATTATGAAAGGTCCACCTTGTTCAAAAACATTAGAAGAGAATAAATGGTCAAAAGAGTTGTCAACGCCTGAACCAAGGCTATCAACATTTGAGCCATCAACGCCTGAATTTGTCCAGTCAGCGCCAGATTTTCCTTTGTCAGCGCTTGAAGATTCATGCATGTTTTCATCAACTGGTGTCTCTTGTGGACCATCTTTTTCCTTTCCAGCAGTAGCAAATGCATCTGTCCAAATGGGAATGGTAACATACTCAAGTATGGAAGGTGATTTGTCTACTTGTGATCCTACTTCCTTATCAACCTGTATACCTGAAATTTCAACAACTGGTTCTTCCACAACATTTGAATTCACTTTCACAATGTCTGGATTAGTAACAAGCATATAATTCAAAGTTCTAGATAAAGGATCCAAGTCAAAAAGCCAATTTGGTCCACTCTTAAGATCACTAGGTTTACTTTCTAAAAATCTAACATGTACCTTTTCAAGTATACGTTTTTCCTTCTTAAAGTAAACCCTATATCCTCTACTCTGCACTGAATAGCCCATAAAGTAGCCTTCATCACCTTTAGCACTAAACTTTCCTAAGGCATCACTAGTATCCAGTACAACTACATGACATCCAAAGGGTTTAAGAAAACCAATATTGGGTTTTCTATTCCAAAATAGCTCATAAGGTGTCTTATTGTGGATTTTGTTGATCAATTCCCTATTCTGAACATAATAGGCTGTATTCACAGCCTCAGCCCAAAATTCAATGGGAAATTGAGCATCAGCCAACATTGTCCTAGCTGCTTCTATGAGTGTTCTATTCTTCCTTTCAGCCACCCCATTTTGTTGTGGGGTTCTAGCAACACTAAACTGCCTAGTAATCCCTTTCTTGACTCAGAAGTCATCTAACAACTTATTTTTAAACTCACCACCATTATCACTTCTAAGAATTTAAACCTCATTCCCAGTTTTCTTTTCAATTTGGGTAATAAAGTTAATCTAAATAGTGACAGTTTCACTTTTCAAAGCCAAAAAGAAAGTCCAAGTAAATCTAGAAAAATCATCAGTTATGACAAAAGAAAACGATTTACCATTTAAGCTTTCTATATTAGTTGGACCAAACAAATCCATATGCAGTAAGTGAAGTGGCTTTGAACTAGAATGCACAAGTTTAGATATAAAGGAAACTTTGTGTTGCTTGCCTTTAAGGCATGCAACACAAGAGTGGTCATTGTGGAAAGCCTTTTCAGGCAAACCATCAACCAAACCATGTCTTACAAGTCTATTTATGTTCTAAAAATTTATGTGCCCTAACCTTCTGTGCCAAAGATTACTCTCATCAACTGAAGCCTTAGCATATAGACATGACATATTATTATTCATCTTAATTCCATTAAGATTCACATAATAAATGTCCATATGCCTAGGTGTTCTATAATCAATGAATTTCTCATCAGGTATTTTAAAATCGTTGCTTAACACCAAACATTCAGTATCAGTGAAAAGAACCTTATTTTTGTTATCACAAACCTATGATACACTGAACAAAATGTAATCAAGTTCTTTTACCAGAAATACGTTTTCAAAATGAAAGTTGTTGGTGATAAGAGTGGCTTTGCAAGTGATAGTTCCATATCCTCCTCCAAAGTACACATTTTCACCATCTTTAATGGGGGTAAAGTTTGTCAAATAATCTTCCTTCCCCGTCATGTGCCTAGAGCATCCACTATCTCAATAGCCGTGATCATTTACCTGCTTTTGAATGCCTTGTACATAAAGAAAACAAATTAGTTTTCTTTGGGAACCCAAGCCTGTGTAGACTTGGATTCGGTTGGTTGTTCAACAAGAACAGACTTAGTCCTCATAACAACCCCTTGTTCATCCCTTTTTGGATTAAACACCCAGCTAACCCCAATTAGTTTAGTTATGACCTCTGAAATATAATGAAATCTGTTACAAGTCATAGAAATCCTATCTGAATTAGGGTTTTGGTCTTGTTTGGGTCTCCATGTCAAGCTAGAAGAAGCTTTAGATCCCTTTCCCTTTGGTTGCAAGTATTTGGCATTACTTGGTCTAACAGCGTTGGAAGTATTTCTATCAACGTTAAAATTGTTCTTGATAGCGCTGAAATTGCACTTGTCAGCGCCAAAACTAGGGTTTGCTACACGAACCCATTGTCTGTTAGACCAGGTAATTGTTTTTTCAAAAGGTCTTTGTCCAAAAGTATTAGATCCTCTAGTAAATAATGGAGCTGGTTTAATGACTTGTGGACTTTGTTGAACAAAAGGTTTGGGTTTTACCATGGTTGACTTTCTATCAGCGTTGACTTTTGAAGAATTGACACACTTATAAGCCAAATGAGAAAAACTCCCACAAGTATAACAAGCTTTTCTAGACATAACTCTAGGTCTACATGAAAAGAAACCTGTCCTATTATCACTAACATGACTTTTTGGTGACCTAGGTTTTCTATACATTTCTTCATATTTAATACTAGGTTTTCTATCAACGTTTAAGCCAAGGTCAATAGTCTTTCCAGTAGTAGGGTTGGTTACCTTTATGGGTGTAGAGTCATTAGGACTTCCCCTAAGCATCCACCTTTAACAAACAAAGTAGGATTGGCTTTCTTCCATTGGTCTAAATCAGTCAATTTCTGCTTATATTCCTCTACTGGGGTAAGAATTCTTGGTGGAGGAATAAATTCCTCTTCTCGGAGTTCTGGTAAACCAGTCCAAGACAAATCCTTTCTAAGGACACCATAGAAGTTCCCAGCAGGGGGTGGAACACCAGTATATTCTTTCACTAACACATTTTTCTAGGGTTTGAGAAGCTTTATCAAATCTTTGAATTTTAAGATCTACATTATCTTTGTTTTTTATGGCCTCATCTAACTTAGTTTGTATAACACCATTGGATCTCTCCTAGATGTTCCTTACCTCAATATTGGCATTTAGGTCATGAGTCAACACACTGATTTGATCTTTTAGGTCAAGCTCCATTTTTTTATATTCAGCCACAGTCTTTTCAGATTGAACAAGTGCAAGTTGATAATTAGTTAACTTGCATTTTTCATCAAAAACATCTGATTTTAACTTTAAAATTTCTTTGTTAAGCTTCAGTGTTTATACGACAACCTTTACTACAAAATGCATCATCATATACCTCATTGTCTGCTGAAGATAAAGAATGTGCCATGAGAGCACAGTGAACATGCGCCTCTTCTTCCTTTTCTGCAATCAAGGCCTTGTTCTCTTCCACATCCTTGGCCAAAAAGCTCCAATCCCAGCCAACACCATCAATTTCTTGCATGGCAACCATAGCCTTTGTGTCTTCAACTTTGATGATTTGGCTTGAAGGTTTTCTAGCATCATATCTTCTTGGAGATCTGCATTCTCTCATAAAGTGACCCATTCTATGACAATTGTAACACTCAACCTTGGATTTATCAAACCCAGCAGTGTCCTTAGCATTAAAAGTAATCTTCTTCATGAATCTCCTATTCCATTTATTGGCCCTTATGCTTGCAAGTGCCATATTCCACTTTATGTCCATTTCCTCCAAATGCTCATCACTGATTTGCTCAAGGCCCTCATATGTAATCACTGAACCATTGGGCAATGAAGCAATGTATGCACACATTGTATCTAGATCAATACCAGCAGGCTTAACTCTTGGTGAGTCAACATTGTATATGTCAGCGTCTTAATGTGGGGCGCTGACAAAGCTTGATCCAACGTTGACATAAGGTGATCTAGTAACGGGGTGCATGTATGACTCCCTTTGATCAAATTGACCTTCACTATGTGAGAAGAAGGCCATATTTCCATTGGTAGTTTTGCTTCCTTGATCCAAAAGGATTTCACTCTCTATAATCCTCAGTTTATTGTAGACGTCATCAAAAGTGGAACTTTTGTGAGTATTATTAGCAATCATAGACCTTGCTTCAATCTTCCATGCATCACCAAGACTTCTAAGGAAAGTGGTGATGATATCAGCATCATCATGTATTGTTCCCATAAATGACAATTTGCTTGTGATGTCAAGAAGTCTGCTTCTCACCCCACTTAGATTTCCATTAGGAAGAGCTTTGAACACAACATACTCATGCAAGAGTTGCTTCTTTTTCTCTAAGGCAGTATCATCATTACCACCATAAGTGACTTGAAGGGTTGCCCAAAGATCTTTGGCAGACTCATAGCCTCTATACTTCTGAGGCAGTATCATCATTACCACCATAAGTGACTTGAAGGGTTGCCCAAAGATCTTTGGCAGACTCATAGCCTCTATACTTGTGTTGATTGGCTTATCCCAAAGAAAGTTTGAGGATGCTTAGAGTTTTCATGTCATTCCTTCTCTTTGTAATGTCCTCAACTGAGACAGTCCTCCCATCTCCAGGTTTTTCTTTTTTATCCTCCTCACTTGAGCCTGGAGTTGATCTTAGAGCAATAGTAGCTTGAATCTTGGCAGACTTATCGAATGTGATTCCAAATTCAATAATTTCCCATAGAGTGTGGTCATGGATTTGAAGGTACTGCTCAAAATTGAACTTCCAAAGCTCAAAGTTGTCAGGGTATAGCATAGGGATTTTTAGGTTGTGACTAGAGGAGCAGGTCATATCTAGTGTAGACATTATATCTGGTTTTTAGGGTTTTTTGAAAAATTAGGGTTTCTGGGGATTTTGTGTTCTTCTAGATCAAAGTTCCTCAACAAGCTCTGATACCACTTGTTGATCCCAAACTTAGATCGATTTAGCTTTGTGTAAACGAGAATAAATCAAGTTAAACACTTAGAGAAACTTTGTTGTATATGAAACAATTTAAGTATTATGCGGAATTAATACTTAAACAAGAACACACAAACAGAATGAACAAAACTTTCACTTTGATTGATAATCAAAACTTGCGTACTATGAAAGTGCTAAACACATATTGAACTAAAACCTAAAAGCCTCCTTTTATAGATTAAGGAACCTTGTACAAGAGTCTACGTATCAGCTATTTTAGGTAAATATAAACATAAGAAATAAAATGTAAAATATATCTTTATTTGAAACATAAAGCGTGTAGACTAAGTGTCCTATCAGTTCTTGACTTCTTCTTAACAACGCTTGATTTCTTCCTATCAACGTCCAATTTCCTCTTGTCAGCGTCTAAGTGTCTTGGCTTCATTTTATAACCAACAGGTTTATGTTTGTACATGTTATTTAAATAAAACTTATGATTAGATAATTATTAATTTAATTATTCATGTGCATTACATTAATTAAAACTTAGATTAATTAATTTATATCATTTTAAGGTAAAGATTGATTATTAAATCATGGATTATTATTAATTAATTAATACTTATGATATCATGTGATATTATTATTAATTAATAATTATAAGTTTAGACTAAGTATTCTGACATTATTAAACTTTACGATATAATTATACAAGACATATTATAAGCTTATTAAAATTATATGTTATGTCATTTTATTATTTAATAAGCCTATTATTATTTATGGAAATATATTATTTATGGAAACATGTAAATATTGAATTATATTAATTATGGCAACATGTTAATTATGAAAACGTACTAAATATGGTAACATGCTATTTATAGAAACATGCTAAATATGGAAAAGTTCTATTTTCGTAAACTTACTAATTATGGAAACCTGCTATTTTTAGAAAGTTACGCATTATGATACAACAAGTACTGTAACACCTAAAACATGAAATACATGAATCCAAAATACATGAAACTATAAGAAGCACATGATTTAAACATGAAATAATAAGACAAAACAAGAACAAGTATAATAAGTATAAACACGTCAAGTAAACTAAATAACAAGTATGAATAAGTAAAACTGACACTTATTAATGTCCCTGCATTATGTAGCTATCATGAAGCCGGAGTGATCTTCCGTGTTCGTTTTCGTGTTCATTTACTGGACATAAGGTACGGATATTTCATCCTTCAATAAGGACATTCTTTCCTATACTTAGATTTCCCCGTTTGCAGCCATCTGTTTTCCTCAGTAGTTTACATGTCTTAAACACATCAGTATATGTTATGATTATTTTAGATTGTCTGAGCTATATACATGCATGCCAGTTTCACCTACTTATGGGGGTTCCATAAACATAGCACTAGAGGCACCGGTGTTGTGACTCTTCTACGGTGAGAGATTGCTCACAGCGTCCCTTTACGTTATTTGGCCTTTTGTTGCTGTTATCATGTGGGGCGAATAGGTGCATCCTAGGATAAGTAGTAATATTTCATGGTACCTGCGGTGTGTGCCTTGCATCTGTTATAGGAGCTAATCCCTCCACTCATATTATATATTAATTAGAGGCAGCCCCTACAATTGCATGATGAGGTCACCCCTCTATGTACTCATGCACGTTGACATATCATAACCTACATCTGCTCTTGGGCATATTTAAAGTATAGTTTTCAGTACAAAATAAACATAAGTATTTTCAGAATAATAAATCAGTTTATTATACTTACACCATGTTTTCCAGGACTTACATTATTCCGCTGCACTATCATTTCATACAATTCATTTCATTCTTTACTTATGTTTATACCATTCATTTCATTGTCATTATATCCGTTCACTGAGTGTATTGCTCAGCCGTATATCTTCTTTCCATGACCCAAACGGCAGGTATTCAAGGATAGACTCGAGTATGGAGAGGACGTGCATAGGATGGGAGATGGCTTATACTTTTTCCCCTTGCACTTCATTTACTTGATTCTTGCTTGGACACTTGTTTTGTCCTTTCCATTCCATTTACTTTATTTATGTTTGGGCTTATGTTTGGGAACCGATGTTTGATTCCGGTTTTTCCATTTTGGTCATGTATGTTTTAGTACATTTTATCTTGCATGCTTTAATGACACCCATGGGCGTACCCACATGGGAGCCGGGTGTGGCACGGGCTACACCCGATTTTAAGCCACGAAAGGTAAATTTGTTAAAAAAATAGGTTATTTACGATACGTGCAACACCCATTTTTATGTAATGTAACGTATCTTTAGTACTAATATTCATAGAAAAATATTTGTGCAACACCAAATTATAATTTATAGGTCCGCCTCTATTGAGACCCTATAAATACACGTAACGGTCTATTTATCAAATTGTGGTGTTATAAATGTATTTAATATTTGAATTAGCTTTGTATTACTTCCAGAATATATTCATAATAATTGTCCATAAATTTGTATTATTTCCATGAATTCAGATTTGTATATGCCAAAAATAATATATTTATTAATGCCAAACATAAATTCAGATTCTATATGCTAAAAATAACATATTTGTTAATCCCACTTCAGAGGTGCTTATTTACGCTTATATATGGGTTTATGAGCTTATTTAATTTCGGCATGTATATAATAAGCCTTAATTTTTCGGCATATTTTAAAACTTTTGTACTTATATAAATTTATATATTATATAAGTCCACAAGTCTCAATAAGCCAGAAAATTAAGGCTTATGAAATATAAACCGAAACACAAATAAGTTATATATAAGCCACATACAAGCTTAAACAAGCACCCCCTTAGTTAAATAAAAATTTGTGAGTTTCGGTCTTTGAAATCGCTTCCTGCTACCCTTATATTCCCGTCTACGCGTCTTTTTTTGGGCCAAAAGGGTATCACATCATCAAAAAATTTGTGCGCAGTTTTATCGTCAAAATTGGCTGAACCATTATTTGACCGGTTTACAACCGAAACATCATCTTTACCAATTAAAATCGATTTAAAAGATCATCTTCATCCCAACGATTCAAATTTAAAAAAAAATATAGTACGTACATATTCATGTGATCGTTAAAATTAAGATGAACCAATTATCATTCAACAAAAGAGAAAAATAAGATGGAAATTAAAGTAAATTTCACACACAGGAACCAATTTTCAACAGAACCCTCCCAATTTCAAAAGATAAATATGCATACTTCATCTGCTCAGGAGTCAAATCTTCAAAATGCTCATCCTCGAATTCTTATCCTTCTGGACTACCTTGTCGAGAACTATTCTAGCTAAGGTAACCATCCCTACTAAGACCCTTCCTCACCGCTAGTTTTCGTAAATCCACAATGTTTGAGCCAAAAGTTTTCTTATTTTTCTCAAGAAATGCTCCTTTATGCATGCACTAATTTCTCAAAGTCTTTCTTAATCTCAACACCGGTGAAAGTGTAATTCGGGTTATTGAGTAAGGTGATCAATGACCCGGGAATTTCTAGTGAATGGTTTACATGGAAAATGAGACACTTGCATTTAACGCATAACTGTAAGATTGCAATTGGGTTTTCACGTTCATTTTCGCCTAATTGCGTCCATTTGGTGACTAGACCGATATTTAGTTGGTTATTTTTCATGTTATCAGAGTTTTCAAGTTCGGCGATCCAATCTGTGACGACTTATGGATCTTTCGTTATTGTAGTCTCAATCGTAACTCCCTTGAAATGTATAAATCTGTAGGTGGGGTTTTCGTCCAAAGTCATCATTGTTGTGAGATAGAGAAAAAAGTCAATGAATTGTGAGAGAATTATGTGAGTTTCTGACTATATGGTTGTTAATCATTCGAAGCACACATATATACTTTATATGATAGGCCAACAAGAGTAAACCTTGTTCCCAAATTCTTGTGTTTTATGGAATTATCAATTATGTGTAAATGAGAATATATAATTTGATTCACATTTTTTAATGCATACTTCCGTTTTATAATTTGAATACGTGTTTTGATACGACTCTTTGATTTTGAATAGTATCGGGATAAGACATTACTTATAACTAGGGTTGTCAATATTTCCGACCTGACCCGACCTGAACCCGACCCGAGCATATTTGGGCCGGGTTACTTGGGTTGAAATTTCAATTTGGGTTAGTCGGGTCAACCCGACTAACCCGAATTCGAAATAGAGTCGGACATCAGGAAAAATATTTATGTTTAATTCGGGTTCGGGTCAACTCGATTGACCTGAATAAGATTTCTTTTTTATATATAAATTATTAAAAAAAATAAAAAATAAAATTTTTTATATTTTACCCATACTCGGGTTGACCCGAACTCGAATAGACCCGACTCGAGTTGACCCGATTCGATAGACCCGAACCCGACTAACCCGAGTACAACTCAGGTCGGGTTCAGGTAATTATTTTTACCCTCAACCCGAGTTTGACGCGACCCGAATAACCCGAACACGACCAACCCGACCCGATTCCCACCCAACTTATAACGGGTATTATCTAGTTAAAAACAAGAGAAGAGAATACTAAAGATTTATAAAGTAAAATATATACTTTCCATTAATAAACCATTCGGTATATATAAACCGAATAACTTAACTTGTCAGACAAGAAAAATATGTAATATTAGTAAATAAATATAGAGATAATGGTAGTTTTATAAAAGGATTATAAAAAGTTGAAGATGTCTAAAAATATATAAACCATAGTAGATGACTAGATGTATTTTTATATGCTTATATGACATGAACCATTTGATACTATATCTTAAAATTTGTTGGATGTTTCATTTCCCTCTCAAAATCCAACACATTTTTTACTTTATCTAGTCACTCTCTTTAGACATACTTAGAAAGTCTATGATTATGGACAGGTCGAAAGTTTAAGTATTTTGATATATTAAGTACGGATTAGAGATGGTAATTCTCCCAAGAAGATGAGTTAAACAAGAGATTGTAAATGATACAGTTCATATCACATTCACCATGCATTCAAAAACTTAAATCTCAGTAGTGTATATCTTCCATGTATCCGTCCATGTGCACACTCGGTCGAGAAGATCCATTATCAGTTGTGCCACCACATCCTCTACCTCTATTACTTGGCTCGTACCTTCAAGTTTCACACAGATTTGAAGGTTGCTGTCTCGTTCATGAGTTGTCACCAACTCTTCTGAATTCACACGAACAGCAATTGGAGAACCGCATTCAGTTGACATTACGAACCTTTTCCAAACGGCTTTACCTATCAGATGATATAGTAACCAATTATGATTGACTAAATTTCGTATCCTACTTCTACCGGATCAAAACAAACTGGTTCCTCTAAATTATACGAGTTCCAAAAATAATTGAAACGTGTGTGGATTTAAGGATGTGTATATAGCAAGTGTCGGAAATTGAATAAAGTTATTAAAACTCCTATATTCTCATGTGGTGTTTATATCAAATTCATTTCTTCCAACTATATAGAGCACGTACTCAAAACCTAGATTTAGTTATATTTAAAGATAGGTAAAACAGGTCAAATAGAAAACCTTACCCGAAAGAAACACAAACCAAAGTGAAGCGCTAATGCATAACTTTTAAAGATTTCTGTTCAAAAAACTAGACTACCATTGTAGCGATATAGATATAAATACTTTCAGCATATTATTTATATTTATAAAATGGATACAAAATGTTGCACGTCAACCATTTTGACAGATCAACCCCGCCTAACCGACCCATTTTGCCACTTATAAGTTTATAGACAAGGATACATATTACATACCTTGAGTTACCGTATTATATCGTATACCAGCTTTCTCCAGAGACTTAATAATACGTTGAGTGAATGTTTTGAGCTTCACGTTCTCGATGACAAAGCATTTGAACGGGGCAATTAGAGGGGGTAATTGGAAAACACCAAGTGGTTTCCCATCTCTACCTGGTCTGGTGTCAAATGAATGTTCATATAGACAGCAAATTATCGGTCCCATCCAAAAGGAAATTTCAACTAGGTATACGGTAGATGCTCTTTGGCATAATGCCTTTTTTCTTTTGTCACTAGTAGTATACTAGTCTTAATTGTTAGATCCTCTAGAAGGGTATCAACGAAAAGCTTGTATTCTCCTTTGGATTCTAAATAACCCTTCATTTCCTTAGCCTCTTTCTCTTCTTCAGCTATTGCCTAAGAGAATCAGGATTCAGAAAACAAAATATGTTACCGGAGGCAATGATAAATCTTCACTACAAGAAAAACTACATTTCCTGACACACAAAAAGTGTCAGGAAAAGTACAAAAAAGTGTCAGTAAAGACGAAATAGCTCCTCCTTCACAAATAATAAGTGTCAACAGAAGTTCAGACAGTAAAAGTATATGCTGACAGACCTATCCTGACACTTAATATGTCAATAAAGGCTGAAATCTTTGTCTACACAAAGTTTGTGTCAACAATGCTCAAAAATACAAAATAAAAAAAAATTACAAATATAATCCCAAAAGTATCAAATGCATACATTCATAACCAGGAAAGTCAAATTCATACAGATATATCAATAGAAGATAGTTACCCGCGCTCCGTTGCGGGATGTTTGCGCACGCATGTGTTATATGTGTTGTGATGTACCGGAGCCCGCGCTTCGCTACGAGGTTTCGTGTTTTTGTCGTTCTAGGCGCAATGACAGATATTTCATTCTTGTGTGGCTATTGCTGCTACAAAGGTTTGTGCCATTGTGTCCACGTCAAACGGTGGTGCTCCTGCATTTGTTACTGTGTCAGTTCTTGTAGTATGTAAGATTCATAGTTTACTGAAATTAGCTAAATATGAGATTGGTACATAACATGATTCGAATAAAACAATAACAGATTGTTACTAATATTCTTTTCGATTCAATATGGTCCAGCTTAATAACATTGACTATGCCTATGGGACTATTTTCATCCCGTGATGTGAGAATATTATATTAAGTTGCAAGATTAATTTTCATCCATAAAGACTTATTTAAAAAGTGAAAAAAGGTTTCGTTTACCGCAAGTCTCATAAGCTAGTGTTTTTTTTTGGGTTTAATCTCATAAGCCAGTATATGTGTTTGGTATACAGGATTTTTAGCAAAGTTTAGTGCAGCACTGCAGCTACACAACCATGGCATAATCCTAGTGTTGTGCAGGCATTAATTGGTTATCTAAACCATCAACTCCTAACCTCTTTATAATTTCCTTAGTGTATATCCACGTATGGCATTACAAAGCTATATAATTATATGTGATATTAACTAAGAGGAAAAAAAGAGAGTAATGGAACCAACCTCGTGCCTCGCTGCGGGTTTAGGAAAATTGGTGTCGATAGTGGATTCCACGGCTGTTGTATTCACAGGTGGATGGGATGCATCAACCAGCCTACATAATTTTAGTGTTGATGCTCTACGATTTCTATATCTAGGAGATCAAAGACTTGCGTTCAACAAATCAGTATAAGTTAAGCAAATTCGATCTCAAGAATAAAGGTACGTCAAAATACCACACTACCTAAATCTTATTCAAGTCACCTAGTTAGCCTGAGGAGAAGAGTGAGGTATAGGGGAGGTGAGTTGTAGAAAATCACATCCCTATCCAACCTCTGTACTTGTATCTTTTCCTTTATCTCTAAACTCTTCTTTTCCAGTTAATTCGAACGAGTGCTTAAATCTTTCGTTTTATTCAGGGTGCGGTTCCGAAACAGTTCTTAATTATTTCCCACATTGTCAAGACTCCTAAATACAGACGTATGAAGCTGCAGATCAGTAGGAAGGTACAAGCGGTTCGCGTTTTGAAAATACCACATTTCATGGTAAAGTAACTGCTCTGACCCAAAAG
The DNA here is from genome assembly GCA_025667525.1 of Glebionis coronaria. Classification (NCBI taxonomy): domain Eukaryota; kingdom Viridiplantae; phylum Streptophyta; class Magnoliopsida; order Asterales; family Asteraceae; genus Glebionis; species Glebionis coronaria. The sequence continues at coordinate 24,294,022 of CM046882.1, read as the reverse complement.
CTTCCTGGCCTTCTCTTTTTGAATCACAGGCCTACTAAGAGAGTCCAAAAGATGCGGGTTCTCAACAACCTCATAGCATTTGCTCCTACCAAGTAAACCAACTTGTTCGTTATATGTGCTCTTCATATCCGAAAACTTTTTCTTACATTCCTAAGGTGAAAAGGTGTATCCCTTCTCTTTCATCACATTTGAAATTGCATTCCACTTTTCTATCGGGGGATGTAAATTTCACCATGCTTATTAGTACGTGATGTGTGGATGATTTTGACCCTCGCAAACCAACCGAATGCTGAACACTTTTTGATAATAGAGAACGTTCCAGTGATGATGGCTTGGCTTTCAACCACTGCAGCAAGAATTGAAATTCCAAGAACCGGCCATCTTATTTTCTATGTCACGATAATAAGCACACAGTTACTTGAATTTCAAGTCAAGTATAGAATACAAAATTATTATTAGAGTACTTACCGGGAACAGATACATAGAAACTAATTTCATAGTCGGTTTCAAGAATGTGATGTTTTGATAGATATGCAGCTTGTCCCATATACGCAAGGATCAATCCCCATCAATGACGAGCCTACACTTTCTATCTAACACACGCCTTAATTGGTATATGCACTCAATTCTGTTCCAGTTCCTGTCCCCATCAATGAAGAGACTACACTTCCCTTGATGGATCATACATAAGCAAAAGAAACACTAACCAGACCTGATATCTGCAAGTTTAAATAACACATAACAAAATCAGCAACACCGGAGACAAACATGTAACCTATTCCAAATGCTTATTTCATAGTAGAATGAGCAAATAATCAGTTTTAGCCTAGTTATCTGGTGAGAGTAAGCATATAAACTGTTTTAGGTATTGTTTGGTATTGCTTATATTAGATAACTTAAAAACGGTTGTTGTATTTCCTATTAGCTTCACGTATTTCCTGCTTTTGGATGTCTTATCCTCCAATATCCTATTAGATCACATTCAAAAGAAACAAAATTTTAGCTATAAAGAAAACTTATTTTGATCCGTATTCAAGCTTATTTAGGCTGTCTGTTGGGCTCAAAAGGAAAAGAACATCAAACGAAATGTCTTTTTGGATATCATATCAGACTATCAAAGTAAGTTTTGTCAAAAAAAAGTCCACGTCATCAAACGATATTACTATTTGTCGCAGAAACCATATTTTGTTAAAACTGATTAGTTTCACATAATCACATTTTTAACACATTTTCGCATATAGCTATTAGCTATACTTTGGTAACTGAATACTCGTATGTGCTAGTAGAAACATATAAGTTGAAACATATAAGCTTTAACATATAAGCTTTAACATAAGTGCTGAAACATATAAACGAAACGAACCTCGAAAGCTGCTGATAATCTTGACAATCGAGACCGAGATCAGTGCGAATCGAGAACGAGATAAGACTATGGTTGGTTCATTGTGGATAACAAGATCCGACTATCGTTTTTTTATGGCTGTGATTGTGTGAATAATGGTTTACAAGAATGATCCGACTATTAGTTTAGTTAGTTGTGGATAAGGCTAAATTGGTTCGGCTTACGGTTTTGTATGTATAGAACGGTTCGGTTTGAATCAAAACCGACACTTGATCGGTTTGAACCATCTAAATCAAATTGAACCGAACCTGTTTGATTTCGGTTTGATATGTTGAAATCAGATTAGTTTTCGGTTCGAATTTTGTTTTATTTTTTTTAAATGAAGTTAGTTTTATTTTATTTTAAATGTAAATTTGACATACTAAATATATTTGATTTATTTTTACTATTTTATCATAAATGTGACTAAAGTGTTGACTAAAGATCAACGAAAATCAAAATCGAACTTTAAAAATCATATCGGGTTGAGAACGATTTAGTTCAAAACCTTGACTCGAGAAGAAAACCAAATGTGTTCGCTCTCTTTCAGTTGTTCGATCGATAGTGCGTAAGACCAGACCGAATCAAACCGAAAATTAGACATTAAGTAAAGTGTGAACAAAAGACCGGACTGGAATAGGTTAGGTCAAGTTCTAGCTCGATGTGATTAATTTGTTTGTCGGTCCGTGGTCCGAAATGTTAAACTCTATCTAGTACTCTTTATGGATAGCGGGTCCGTAAAAAAAACTTTTGTCCACAACTTTTTAAAAAGTATAACTAAAAGGTGGACTTTTGCCCACACTTTTTATAAAGTATAGGTGAAAATTAGACTTTTGCCTACACTTTTTAAAAAGTATAGATGAAAATTAGACTTTTGTCTACACTTTATATAAAGTGCAGGTAAAAGTTATACTTTTGCCCACACTTTTTGAAAAGTATAGGGGAAAGTTAAACTATTGCCCACACTTTTTGAAAAGTATAGGTGAAAATTAGACTTTTTCCCACACTTTTTAAAAAGTGCAGTTAAAAGTTAGACTTTTGCTCACACTTTTTATAAAGTATAGGTGAAAACTAGAATTTTGCCCACACTTTTTATAAAGTATAGGAGAAAGTTAGACGTTTGCCTACACTTTTTAAATAGTGTAGTTGAAAGTTAGACTTTTGTCCACACTTTTTAAAAAGTGTGTGTGAAAGTTAGACTTTTGCTCACACTTCTTGTAAAGTGCGTGTGAAAGTTAGCTTTTTACTCACACTTTTTGAAAGGTGAGAGCAAATCTAAGTTATTGCTTACATTTTTTCAAAAGTGTAAGTAAATATACACTTTTACTTACACTTATTTCTTAGTGTCATTAAAAAGTGTGTCACTATATGCCTTTTTTCTTGTAGTGCTTAGTTTCTATCATTATTTAATAAAAAAACTCAACAAATTCATTATGTATGTATGCATTGAAGCATGTATATAAATATACAACAAATTCACAAGTAGTTACCTCCATTTCTATCACGTCCAGTTTAGCTTCAAGAGCAACATCATTGTTACCCTGTATAAAATAACATAGTTTACTAAAATAGATTTTTACTTGATAAGCAATTGATTGGAACACATATAAACAGAAAGACACTAACATATATTTTGGAACACTATCCAGCCATCAGAACACTAAACTTCGGCAACCCAACATTCTTCATTACATTGTTGCCTGAACCGTAGCTTTTCACCCATTCCAATCGACTTGTAGAACTCATAAACTGTCCGGATGAAGTACGCAAGTACTTGGTTGCTGACAATACCCTAGCAAAAATAGTACTTCAATGCATTACAAGGTGTACATTTATACTACCTCCGTCCCAAATTTATAGTCTTGTATACCATTTCTGGACGTCCCAAAATTATAGTCCCTTTCTAAAAATAGATGTAAGTAATGTAACAATTTTACCATATTGCACCTAGTGGTACTAGAAATTACAAAGTATATATAAAGTTTTAATTAATTGCATAAACGTAAGAGTGTCATTTTACAAAAAAGTAAGAGAGAATACATTGATAGTGATGTTTTCTAAAACAATGTGTTTTTGTCGTGGGACTATTAATTTGGGATAGAGGGAGTAGAATATATATTTGATTGCTTATGACTGGATCTCAAATCATGAATTAAGTAACTAAAACATGATCTTTTCAAAATCATATAAATCATTAATTTTGACAATCTTAAAGCTTTTTAGTTAAATCTAACCTCTGAAACAGCATCCTAACGAGAAATTGGTTTAGGTGACTCCCTTCAGTTTTGCATATATGTTAGGAACAACAAAATCCTAAGATTCTAGACTTTAAGATAACATGAATTAATTAACTAATAATTTAATTTTGCTTTCCTTTCTAAATCATATTCGAAATCATATTCGAAATCATTAATTTTATTTACACGCTGATAACATAACAACTTATATGTCTAAGAACATAAAAACCGACTTATTCATTAAGTTATTATCAAATTTCAAAACCAAAAAAGATTAAATGGCTGATTGATACTACCAAAAAGATAGAAGTGGACATCCTAACTATTTTTGGAGAAACAAAAGATAAACATAGTAATAACCAGTGATTACCTGAAATGATATCTCATATATCATGAGTTAGGGTGTTCAAGGCAAGGTTCAACTCGGTTAGTAAAGAAATATAAATCACTCTTCGTGGGGCAGATTAATCATATAAGTATCATAGACTAAACAACTATAGACGGGATCCGAAAAACTTGGTTAGAGTAACGGTTGACTGTTTACAACACTTCTATCAATTTGAACAAAAATGAATAATAAAATGAAGCAAAATGTATAGAGGTTTTAGACAAAAAGTGTGATAACATTGAAAAATATATTATACAAATTTGTTTTTAAAAATTAACTTTGGATATCCTATATAGTGTCTAGAAAATTTCTATTATTACATCATATTTATAAAGTATTTACATCAAATTTTTATCCTTTTTATTATAAGAACCACCTTTTAATCGTTTTTATTCAAAGTTCTTAGTAGTGGTCATAATTGGTAGCAAAAGATTACCTACCGGGTTTTTTGTGTTTTGGTTTTAGATTCAATAAATGTCCATAATCGGATAAGTGAACTTTATTTAGTTGGATAGATGAATCCTGATATTAATGGTAAATCGTGATCGAATTAGTAAAATAATAAACGGGTTTGATTTCCTTTGAAACACCATATATTGAAAATACAATGATTCACAAATCGTTAATTTTTCTGTGAATCTTTTCTAGTTGATAACATAGTGATTCATATGATTAAGATATAACGAAGAGGAACCATTTTATGCATATATATATGTAGACTTGAAATAAAATAACTTGTCTTATAGTTGTTGAAATAACTTGTTTTATAGGTGATACACTTTGATTCAACGTTGAATGTGTATCAGGTTTTGGTATTGTGTAACAGATTATTTAGTCGTTGGTGTTTAGTATGTGTACTAGTTTATGTATATGATATTAGCTTTTTGAGATTTTGTTCTAGATGTATCCAATGTATAATTTCGTATGAGTAATTTGTTATTCATGTTTTAATTGGTTATTAACTTGTAGAATTTTAACTTGTATTAATATCCTATATATTTGATGTATCATTGCTAAAATGGTTATGTACGAGTCTTTTTGTGGTATTTTACAATATTTATCATTTAACAACTATGAAATTTTCTCACATTAACCAACTTTGCGTATGTGTATGCTTATTTAATGCTTATTTGAATGTCTAAAATCTAGATTGACTGAGAAAACTTTTAATTTGAGAATAAATCTTGTTCATTCATTTCATCAATACAACAAGTGATACACATTATAAAACATTCCTTTAGTATGTATGTATGTATGATTTATTCTTCATCTTATTGTTGTTGACCGAGACACTTATCTTTAATTGTATACATTACCTTTCTTGTTATCCGAATATATTAAAGTTTAATACTTTTTATAAAACACATGTAAGTCAAAAGCATGGCGATATTCGAATGTCTAAAATCTTGATTGATTGAGAAAACTTTCAATTCGAGAATAAATCTTGTTCATTCATTTTATCAAAACATCAAGTGATATGCATTATAAAACATTCCTTTCGTATGTCTGTATGTACTGATTTATTCTTCATCTTATTGTTGTTGACCGAGACATTTATCTTTAATTGTAAACATTACCTTTCTTGTTATTCAAATATATTAAAATTTAATACTTTTTATAGAACACATGTAAATCAAAAGCATTGCGATATTATTTGAACACCATTTCAAAATATATTTTTTACAAGGAAATTGGCACAAAAAATTTTTTATACCGGATAAACAAAAAATATAAATAGCTAGAAGTACAAGGAAACTATTATAATTTTCTTCATTAAAATTTCATTAAAAACATTAGGTTAGTCTTTAAAGATATTAGATATTCAAAGGTGTGTTTTGGAAGTTCTGTTTCGGAAAAAATATTAAACTTCAAAATTTTTTCATAAATAGTTTTATTAAGGAATCGCTATATATTTTTTATATTTTGTATAAATAAAGTTTGTTACATAAAAAACTATAAATAGCTAAAAGTAAAGGGTGATTTTCACAAGTTTTACATAGTTTTAGGTTATGTTTTGTAAGATTATTTGTGGGTCGCGTCTATTGGCTTTGATGAATGGAACAGTTTCGATCCCCTATCGATGTTATATATAACTAAACACATACACGTTCTGGTAACGATTCACTTGTTCGAATAGGAATCACCATTTTTATTCACTTAGTCGTCCCTAGGTTACAAAGGGTCGTCCCTAAGTTTCAATAATAAACGAAAAAAAATGATTTATAATTAGGGGCATTTACATATATCCCCAACAAAACATCCATATTTACATATATCCCCAAAACATGCTTTAATAGTATTGTACATTATGCATCAAAAACTTGTATTATGGGGATATATGTAATTTATGAAGTTTTATTGGGTATATATGAAATTATCCCTTATAATTAACCTAGGGACGACTAAGTCGTCCCTAGGTTACAAAGCATGGGTCGTCCCTAGGCAGCATTTCCAGTAACTTATCTTATCTATCTTCATCTCTCATTCATCTACACAAAAAAAACCGGGACGGGCACCACCACTCCATCCGTCGCGAATCAAAACATCCACCACCACCACTTCATCTACACCACCACATTTGTTACCACCATCTTCATCTCCACCACCACCACTTCACCTCCATCCGTCTCATCCCACCATCCAAACATCCACCGCACCACCACTTCACCTCCACCGCCACCACTTCACCTCCACCGCACACTTGCACACGAGCACGAATTGTTTTAATTCGGGATAAGTATTGAAGGTAATTGTTTAATTGATTTATATTTGTTTAATTTTATTAAATGTTAATTGTTTGTTTAATTTTAATTTTATTAAATGGTAATTTGTTTAATTGAAGTTAATTTGCACACGAGCACCACCACTCCATCTGTCGCGGCCACAGTAGCCACCACCACTAATCCACGGCAGCAGTAGCCACCACCACCAATCCATATAAAGGTAATTTGTTTTTTTTTCAAATTTTTGTATAATGTTTAATTTTTCTATAATTTTAATTTTGTGATAATGTATAATGTTTTTTTATGGTAGCACCACCACCACCGTTACGGCAGTCGGCAGCAACACCACCACCACATCAGCAGTAGTAGCCATCACCACCACCGCCACGACAATAGCAGCAGCAGTAGCCACCACCACTAGAGGTGGGTGTTTGTTATATTTTGTATAAATAAACAGTTTTATTAAGGAACAAATTATGGAAGTTGTGTTTCGGAAAAAATATAAAACTTCAAAAATTTTTCATAAATAGTTTTATTAAGGAATCGCTATATATTTGTTATATTTTGTATAAATAAAGTTTATTACATAAAAAACTATAAATAGCTAAAAGTAAAGGGTGATTTTCACAAGTTTTACATAGTTTTAGGTTATGTTTTGTAAGATTATTTGTGGGTCGCGTCTATTGGCTTTGATGAATGGAACAGTTTCGATCCCCTATCGATGTTATATATAACTAAACACATACACGTTCTGGTAACGATTCACTTGTTCGAATAGGAATCACCATTTTTATTCACTTAGTCGTCCCTAGGTTACAAAGGGCCGTCCCTAAGTTTCTATAATAAACGAAAAAAAAAATTATTTATAATTAACCTAGGGACGACTAAGTCGTCCCTAGGTTACAAAGTATGGGTCGTCCCTAGGCAGCATTTCCAGTAACTTATCTTATCTATCTTCATCTCTCATTCATCTACACAAAAAAAAACCGGGACGGGCACCACCACTCCATCCGTCACGAATCAAAACATCCACCACCACCACTTCATCTACACCACCACATTTGTTACCACCATCTTCATCTCCACCACCACCACTTCACCTCCATCCGTCTCATCCCACCATCCAAACATCCACCGCACCACCACTTCACCTCCACCGCCACCACTTCACCTCCACCACACACTTGCACACGAGCATGAATTGTTTTAATCCGGGATAAGTATTGAAGGTAATTGTTTAATTGATTTATATTTGTTTAATTTTATTAAATGTTAATTGTTTGTTTAATTTTAATTTTATTAAATGGTAATTTGTTTAATTGAAGGTAATTTGCACACGAGCACCACCATTCCATCTGTCGCGGCCACAGTAGCCACCACCACCAATCCGCGGCAGCAGTAGCCACCACCACCAATCCATATAAAGGTAATTTGTTTTTTTTTCTAATTTTTGTATAATGTTTAATTTTTCTATAATTTTTAATTTTGTGATAATGTATAATGTTTTTTTTATGGTAGCACCACCACCACCGTTGCGGCAGTCGGCAGCAACACCACCACCACATCAGCAGTAGTAGCCATCACCACCACCGCCACGACAATAGCAGCAGCAGTAGCCACCACCACTAGAGGTGGGTGTTTGTTATATTTTGTATAAATAAACAGTTTTATTAAGGAACAAATTATGGAAGTTGTGTTTCGGAAAAAATATAAAACTTCAAAAATTTTTCATAAATAGTTTTATTAAGGAATCGCTATATATTTGTTATATTTTGTATAAATTAAGTTTATTACATAAAAAACTATAAATAGCTAAAAGTAAAGGGTCATTTTCACAAGTTTTACATAGTTTTAGGTTATGTTTTGTAAGATTATTTGTGGGTCGCGTCTATTGGCTTTGATGAACGGAACAGTTTCGATCCCCTATCGATGTTATATATAACTAAACACATACACGTTCTGGTAACGATTCACTTGTTCGAATAGGAATCACCATTTTTATTCACCAGTCCCAACAAATATAATTACTAATCTGATTATTGTCACTTCTTCAAATTAAAACCAAACTCTAAAAAACCCAATCCGTAATCTTTTGTTAAACCAATGGCCACTGTGAAGAACTATGGTACTAAAATCCGTATGCTTAAATCTCAAAAATTCATTGCAAAGATTGAATTTGGTGTGTATAATCATGGGGAGTTAGGAAAAATAGTCGAGTATAATTTGATCGACCTACTGAAAAAGGTAAGACGACTTTTATATTTTTTTTTTTATAATTTCTTGATGTTTATGATAAAAGTGTAGAAAATTCCCTTATTTTAATAATAAAAGTGTAGAAAATTCAAATGAAAATGTTTCAATTGTGTTTAGTTTACAAGTAGCTATGTGTAAATGTCTAACATTGTTAGTTAAATAATACATGTGTAGTGTGGAACATCGCTAGTTTGTACATTATAATATATTACGTCTCTAGTTGTGTCATTAATACCCCAATTAAGTTAGATCCACATCTTATAACGAGAAATACTTCTCAAAAAGAATTATATCGCATCACAGTTATATCTTTTATTGCATCAAAGTTATAAGTTATTGCATCATAGCTATTAAGTTACTACTTCATATTTTTTACCGTTTTATTATAACAAACACCTTTACTATTTTTTATTCAAAGGTCTTCGTAGTGGCCATAATTGGTCAATAGATTACCGATTAGGTTTTTCATGTTTTGGTTTTAGTTTCAATAAGTGGCCTTAATCAGATAAGTGAACTATATTTAATTTGATAGGTGAATCATGATATAAATGGTGAATCGTGATCAAGTTAGTAAACTAATAAAACCATTTGATTTCCTTTTTAAAACATTGGATATTGAAAATATAATGATTCACAAATCATTAATTTTACTTTTTGAATATTTACTAGTTGATAACGTAATGATTTATATGATTAAGATATAAAAAAGAGTAATCGTTTTATGTATTTCAAAGAAATGTTCAATAACAAGAAAGGTAACATGTACAATTAAAGATAAGTGTCTCGGTCAACAACAATAAGATGAAGAATAAATCAGTACCTGTAGACATAATTAAGGAATAACGATTTGTGAATCATTGTATTTTCAGTATGTAGTGTTTTAAAAGGAAAATCGAACCCGTTTATTAGTTTACTAATTCGATCACGATTCACCATTTATACCATGATTAACCTATCCAAATAAATAAAGTTCACTTATCCGAATATGGACACTTATTGAATCTGAAACCAAAACACAAAAAACCCAATAGGTAATCTTTTGTTACCAATTATGACCACTATGAAAAAATTTGAATAAAAACGATAAAAAATGGTTCTTATAATACAAACGATAAAAAATGTGATGCACTAACTTTACAATTATATGATGCAATAATAGGAATTTTCTAGACATTATATTAGGAGATCCATAGTTAATTTTTTAAAACTATTTGTTATAAAGAAACAAATTTTTTATAATACATTTTTCAATGTTATCACACTTGTTTAAAATTCCTATACATTTTGCTTCATTTTATTGTTCAGTTGGTTCAAACTAATAAAAGTGTTGTAAACAGTCAACCGTTACTCTAACCATGTATTTCAGATAGCCATCTAGAGTTCTTTAGTCTATGAAACTTATATGAACTATTCGCCTCGTAAAGTATGGTTACATCTCTTTACTAACAGAGCTGAACCGTGGCTTGAACAACCTAACTCGTGGTATATGCGATATCATTTTAGGTAATCACTTGTTATTACCTTTGTTTTACCTTTTTTTCTCTAAAAATAGTTAGGATGTCCGTTTCTATGTTTTGGGTAGTATCAATTGGCCACGGTAAAATAATGTTCCCATTATCGTCATTTACTTTTTGTCTCAACGATTACAATCCAAGATCTCATATAAGATCATCTATTAACTCATTCTGATTAAGACACCGAAGAATCAAGATTTCGCTAAGTTAAGGAGTATATTTTCGAGTGAAAGAAACCGCCGTCGGTAATGTATTTAAAGTAGCAGTCCATTAATTTGCAGTCCATTTTTACTACTTTTATTTGTAAAACCTTTGTTCCAATAGAACTTAATCAGTTCTTACAATGAAATGTCTTCTTAACAAATACAGTCTCCTTTTTATTAGTAAATCTATTTCCATGAATTCTCCTTCGTAAACCCATTGTTCTTTTGAAAAAGTTTCCAAAACCTGGCTAAAATAGCCAACTGTTCTAATATCTTGCATCAATACCACTCCCAACCATATCTCGAGGCATTCATCTTAAACACGACGAATAATTTTTCCATCATGCAATTCATCTAACAACTCATCAATCACATAAATTGAATCTTTTTCTGGAACCTGGTTTAATGCGCTATAGAATGGACTTGAACTCGACCGAATCACCAGAGCTTCTAACATCTCCTTGACTAATCTTTCAGTATTTTTATTTTGGGCATACGTATATTGATGCGATTTTTACACTAATTGGTAATGTTCCCTTTTTTAGTACTATGATGTGCTCATGATCACGAGAAGGAGGTAATCTCCTCTATAGATAGACTAAAAAGTCGAACAGAGTTCTTGGTAAGAAAAACACATATCTTGTTTGAAATCGGGTCTTTTCTCTTTCCAGTATCTTATTCGAGATGATGACAACATAAAAGAGTTACCATAGAATTACAATAAGGATGATGCTAATTGCCACGATTATTACAACATAGAAGAACTTGAAGGTCTAAATACACCTACAGATGTGTGCACTTCTATAACTCATAAAGTTGAAGATATAGGGAATGAAAATTCATATAATTATGAGTACGCTCTAGTTAAAGATGAGGAAACCGGAGTTGTGTACATTGCTACGGAGCTCATTGCTGATAAGCTGCATGATATTGCAACAAAAAATGTTGTGCACACCGTAAGAGAAATTTGTGACTTAATTTTAGTTTATAATATCATAGCACCAACAACGAATAATAGATTGTGGTATGTATACCGATTAAATCCCTTTTACCATGCTTCAAAGGATCATCTTAAGACCGCTGGTTAAGCTTGCTCTTTTTACTACTCGCTCTGTCCTAATTAGCTTGTCTACTTTTGACTTTTGAACGTTTTTTTATTCAAGTTTGATCTTAAATTATTATTTTTGTGTTATATAATAGTTGATGAAAATATATTTAAAACTTAATCTATACATAAATATGTTGCATGAAGTATTATATAACCCAAAAAGAAAAATTTAAATAAAAAAGACTTCAATTATTTTTACAAATATTAAATAAATTCAAAGTTAATTAGTTAAGGGTAAAAATGACATTCAACAAAAAAAATAAGAAAGAAAAAGTTGTAGTAGTGATGCTTTTCTAAAACTGTTTTTTTTTTGTGTTGGTGGACACTTATTTTGGGACATATGGAGTATAAAGTATATAGTTGGCTATCTTTCCAAGTTGATATGTGTTTTATCTTCCAATCTGATATAATCTAGGGACATGGATCGTGACTTCAAAAGAAACCTAATTGATCAATGTCACTTTGACTTGAGTTCTTGTAGCGTAAAATTCCCGTATGGGATATTACAAGTATACACGGATACTAGACCCAAGGTAGATGGTTTGTTTTTACAATTTTCATGTAAACATAAATTGCTTAACAAGTTTTCTTTCTTACATAACATTTTTTGCAAACAGTTTCTGGACATTGTATTTTCTAATTCAAAGAACCTAAAGTTATGTAATTTGTTTACTTTGTAAATCATAGTGACAAATCACATTCATGCTATCTTAAAGTCTAGAATCTTAGGATTTTGTTGTTTCTAACATATATGCAAAACTATAGGGAGTCACCTAAACCAATTTCTCGTTAGGATGCTGTTTCAGAGGTTAGATTTAACTAAAATGCTTTAAGATTGTCAAAATTAATGATTTATATGATTTTGAAAAGATCATGTTTTAGTTACTTAATTCATGATTTGAGATCCAGTTATAAGCAATCAAATATATATTCTACTCCCTCCATCCCAAATTAATAGTCCCACGACAAAAACACATTGTTTTAGAAAACATCACTATCAATGTATTCTCTCTTACTTTTTTGTAAAATGACACTCTTACGTTTATGCAATTAATTAAAACTTTATATATACTTTGTAATTTCTAGTACCACTAGGTGCAATATGGTAAAATTGTTACATTACTTACATCTATTTTTGGAAAGGGACTATAATTTTGGGACGTCCAGAAATGGTATACAAGACTATAAATTTGGGACGGAGGTAGTATAAATGTACACCTTGTAATGCATTGAAGTATTATTTTTGCTAGGTTATTGTCAGCAACCAAGTACTTGCGTACTTCATCCGGACAGTTTATGAGTTCTACAAGTCGATTGGAATGGGTGAAAAGCTACGGTTCAGTCAACAATGTAATGAAGAATGTTGGGTTGCCGAAGTTTAGTGTTCTGGTGGCTGGATAGTGTTCCAAAATATATGTTAGTGTCTTTCTGTTTATATGTGTGCCAATCAATTGCTTATCAAGTAAAAATCTATTTTAGTAAACTATGTTATTTTATACAGGGTAACAATGATGTTGCTCTTGAAGCTAAACTGGACATGATAGAAATGGAGGTAACTACTTGTGAATTTGTTGTATATGTATATACATGCTTCAATGCATACATACATAATGAATTTGTTGGGTTTTTTTTATTAAATAATGATAGAAACTAAGCATTATTTAATAAAAAAAACCCAACAAATTCATTATGTATGTATGCATTAAAGCATCTAGATACATATACAACAAATTCACAAGTAGTTACCTCCATTTCTATCACGTCTAGTTTAGATTCAAGAGCAACATCATTGTTGCCCTGTATAAAATAACATAGTTTACTAAAATAGATTTTTATTTGATAAGCAATTGATTGGCACACATATAAACAGAAAGACACTAACATATATTTTGGAACACTATCCAGCCACCAGAACACTAAACTTCGGCAACCCAACATTCTTCATTACATTGTTGCCTGAACCGTAGCTTTTCACCCATTCCAATCGACTTGTAGAACTCATAAACTGTCCGGATGAAGTACGCAAGTACTTGGTTGCTAACAATACCCTAGCAAAAATAATACTTCAATGCATTACAAGGTGTACATTTATACTACCTCCGTCCCAAATTTATAGTCTTGTATACCATTTCTGGACGTCCCAAAATTATAGTCCCTTTCCAAAAATAGATGTAAGTAATGTAACAATTTTACCATATTGCACCTAGTGGTACTAGAAATTACAAAGTATATATAAAGTTTTAATTAATTGCATAAACGTAAGAGTGTCATTTTACAAAAAAGTAAGAGAGAATACATTGATAGTGATGTTTTCTAAAACAATGTGTTTTTGTCGTGGGACTATTAATTTGGGATGGAGGGAGTAGAATATATATTTGATTGCTTATGACTGGATCTCAAATCATGAATTAAGTAACTAAAACATGATCTTTTCAAAATCATATAAATCATTAATTTTGACAATCTTAAAGCTTTTTAGTTAAATCTAACCTCTGAAACAGCATCCTAACGAGAAATTGGTTTAGGTGACTCCCTTGAGTTTTGAATATATGTTAGGAACAACAAAATCCTAAGATTCTAGACTTTAAGATAACATGAATGTGATTTGTCACTATGATTTACATAGTAAACAAATTGCATAACTTTAGGTTCTTTGAATTAGAAAATGCAATGTCCAGAAACTGTTTGCAAAAAATGTTATGTAAGAAAGATAAACTTGTTAAGCAATTTATGTTTACATGAAAATTGTAAAAACAAACCATCTACCTTGGGTCTAGTATCCGTGTATACTTGTAATATCCCATACGGGAATTTCATGCTACAAGAACTCAAGTCAAAATGACATTGATCAATTAGGTTTCTTTTGAAGTCACGATCCATGTCCCTAGATTATATCAGATTGGAAGATAAAACATATATCAACTTGGAAAGATAGCCAACTATATACTTTATACTCCATCTGTCCCAAAATAAGTGTCCAACAACACAAAAAAAACAGTTTTAGAAAAACTTCACTACTACAACTTTTTCTTTCTTATTTTTTTTGGTTGAATGTCATTTTTACCCTTAACTAAATAACTTTGAATTTATTTAATATTTGTAAAAATAATTGAAGTCTTTTTTATTTAAATTTTTCTTTTTGGGTTATATAATACTTCATGCAACATATTTATGTATAGATTAAGTTTTAAATATATTTTCATCAACTATTATATAACACAAAAATAATAATTTAAGATCAAATTTGAATAAAAAAACATTCAAAAGTCAAAAGTGGACAAGCTAATTAGGACAGAGCGAGTAGTAAAAAGAGCAAGCTTAACCAGCGGTCTTAAGATGATCCTTTGAATCATGGTAAAAGGGATTTAATCGGTATATATACCACAATCTATTATTCGTTGTTGGTGCTATGATATTATAAACTAAAATTAAGTCACAAATTTCTCTTACGGTGTGCACAACATTTTTTGTTGCAATATCATGCAGCTTATCAGCAATGAGCTCCGTAGCAATGTACACAACTCCGGTTTCCAAATCTTTAACTAGAGCGTCCTCATAATTATATGAATTTTCATTCCCTATATCTTCAACTTTATAAGTTATAGAAGTGCACACATCTCTAGGTGTATTTAGACCTTCAAGTTCTTCTATGTTGTAATAATCGTGGCAATTAGCATCATCCTTATTGTAATTCTATTGTAACTCTTTTATGTTGTCATCATCTCGAATAAGATACTGGAAAGAGAAAAGACCCGATTTTAAACAAGATATGTGTTTTTCTTACCAAGAACTCTGTTCGACTTTTTAGTCTATCTATAGAGGAGATTACCTCCTTCTCGTGATCATGAGCACATCATAGTACTAAAAAAGGGAACATTACCAATTAGTGTAAAAATCGCATCAATATACGTATGCCTAAAATAAAAATACTGAAAGATTAGTCAAGGAGATGTTAGAAGCTCTGGTGATTCGGTCGAGTTCAAGTCCATTCTATAGCGCATTAAACCAGATTCCAGAAAAAGATTCAATTTATGTGATTGATGAGTTGTTAGATGAATTGCATGATGGAAAAATTATTCGTCGTGTTTAAGATGAATGCCTCGAGATATGGTTGGGAGTGGTATTGATGCAAGATATTAGAACAGTTGGCTATTTTAGCCAGGTTTTGGAAACTTTTTCAAAAGAACAATGGGTTTACGAAGGAGAATTCATGGAAATAGATTTACTAATAAAAAGGAGACTGTATTTGTTAAGAAGACATTTCATTGTAAGAACTAATTAAGTTCTATTGGAACAAAGGTTTTACAAATAAAAGTAGTAAAAATGGACTGCAAATTAATGGACTGCTACTTTAAATACATTACCGACGGCGGTTTCTTTCACTCGAAAATATACTCCTTAACTTAGCGAAATCTTGATTCTTCGGTGTCTTAATCAGAATGAGTTAACAGATGATCTTATATGAGATCTTGGATTGTAATCATTGAGACAAAAAGTAAATGAAGATAATGGGAACATTATTTTACCGTGGCCAATTGATACTACCCAAAACATAGAAACGGACATCCTAACTATTTTTAGAGAAAAAAAAGGTAAAACAAAGGTAATAACAAGTGATTACCTAAAATGATATCGCATATACCACGAGTTAGGTTGTTCAAGCCACGGTCCAGCTCTGTTAGTAAAGAGATGTAAACCATACTTTACGAGGCGAATAGTTCATATAAGTTTCATAGACTAAAGAACTCTAGATGGCTATCTGAAATACATGGCTAGAGTAACGGTTGACTGTTTACAACACTTTTATTAGTTTGAACCAACTAAACAATAAAATGAAGCAAAATGTATAGGAATTTTAAACATGTGTGATAACATTGAAAAATGTATTATAAAAAATTTGTTTCTTTATAACAAATAGTTTTAAATAATTAACTATGGATCTCCTAATATAATGTCTAGAAAATTCCTATTATTGCATCATATAATTGTAAAGTTAGTGCATCACATTTTTTACCGTTTGTATTATAAGAACCATTTTTTATCGTTTTTATTCAAATTTTTTCATAGTGGTCATAATTGGTAACAAAAGATTACCTATTGGGTTTTTTGTGTTTTGGTTTCAGATTCAATAAGTGTCCATATTCGGATAAGTGAACTTTATTTATTTGGATAGGTTAATCATGGTATAAATGGTGAATCGTGATCGAATTAGTAAACTAATAAACGGGTTCGATTTTCCTTTTTAAAAACTACATACTGGAAATACATTGATTCACAAATCGTTATTCCTTAATTATGTCTACAGGTACTGATTTATTCTTCATCTTATTGTTGTTGACCGAGACACTTATCTTTAATTGTACACGTTACCTTTCTTGTTATTGAACATTTCTTTGAAATACATAAAACGATTACTCTTTTTTATATCTTAATCATATGAATCATTACGTTATCAACTAGTAAAGATTCAAAAGGTATTAAACTTTAATATATTCGAATAACAAGAAAGGTAATGTTTACAATTAAAGATAAATGTCTCGGTCAACAACAATAAGATGAAGAATAAATCAGTACATACAGACATACGAAAGGAATGTTTTATAATACATATCACTTGATGTTTTGATAAAATGAATGAACAAGATTTATTCTCGAATTGAAAGTTTTCTCAATCAATCAAGATTTTAGACATTCGAATAAGTATTAAATAAGTATTAAATTGCGACAAAGCTAGCCTAATATCGCCATGCTTTTGACTTACATGTGTTTTATAAAAAGTATTAAACTTTAATATATTCGAATAACAAGAAAGGTAATGTATACAATTAAAGATAAGTGTCTCGATCAACAACAATAAGATGAAGAATAAATCATACATACAGACATACTAAAGGAATGTTTTATAATGTGTATCACTTGTTGTATTGATGAAATGAATGAACAAGATTAATTCTCAAATTAAAATTTTTCTCAGTCAATCTAGATTTTAGACATTCAAATAAGCATTAAATAAGCATACACATACGCAAAGTGAGTTAATGTGAGAAAATTTCATAGTTGTTAAATGATAAATAATGTAAAATACCACCAAAAGACTCGTACATAACCATTTTAGCAATTATACATCAAATATATAGGATATTAATACAAGTTAAAATTCTACAAGTTAATAACCAATTAAAACATGAATAACAAATTACTCATACGAAATTATACATTGGATACATCTAGAACAAAATCTCAAAAAGCTAATATCATATACATAAACTAGTACACATACTAAACACCAACGACTAAATAATCTGTTACACAATACCAAAACCTGATACACATTCTACGTTGAATCAAAGTGTATCACCTATAAAACAAGTTATTTCAACAACTATAAGACAAGTTATTTTATTTCAAGTCTACATATATATATGCATAAAATGGTTCCTCTTCGTTATATCTTAATCATATGAATCACTATGTTATCAACTAGAAAAGATTCACAGAAAAATTAACGATTTGTGAATCATTGTATTTTCAATATATGGTGTTTCAAAGGAAATCAAACCCGTTTATTATTTTATTAATTCGATCACGATTCACCATTAATATCAGGATTCATCTATCCAACTAAATAAAGTTCACTTATCCGATTATGGACATTTATTGAATCTAAAACCAAAACACAAAAAACCCGGTAGGTAATCTTTTGTTACCAATTATGACCACTACTAAGAACTTTGAATAAAAACGATTAAAAGGTGGTTCTTATAATAAAAAGGATAAAAATTTGATGTAATTACTTTATAAATATGATGTAATAATAGAAATTTTCTAGACACTATATAGGATATCCAAAGTTAATTTTTAAAAACAAATTTGTATAATATATTTTTCAATGTTATCACACTTTTTGTCTAAAACCGCTATACATTTTGCTTCATTTTATTATTCATTTTGTTCAAATTGATAGAAGTGTTGTAAACAGTCAACCGTTACTCTAACCAAGTTCTTCGGATCCCGTCTATAGTTGTTTAGTCTATGATACTTATATGATTAATCTGCCCACGAAGAGTGATTTACATTTCTTTACTAACCGAGTTGAACCGCGCCTTGAACACCCTAACTCATGATATATGAGATATCATTTCAGGTAATCACTGGTTATTACTATGTTTTATCTTTTATTTCTCCAAAAATAGTTTGGATGTCCACTTCTATCTTTTTGGTAGTATCAATCAGCCACATAATCTTTTTTGGTTTTGAAATTTTATAATAACTTAATGAATAAGTCGGTTTTTATGTTCTTAGACATATAAGTTGTTATGTTATCAGCGTGTAAATAAAATTAATGATTTCGAATATGATTTCGAATATGATTTAGAAAGGAAAGCAAAATTAAATTATTAGTTAATTAATTAAAATATGATACTAAGCGAGTGATTTAGTCTCGCGAGTTGCAGCAAAGCTATTTTTTATCTTGTATTTGTATTTGTCGCGTGTTGAAATTTTGTTTCATTTTTTGTGTAGTAACATGACTTCTTAATTCGATTATGGGTGTTAAAATTTACACTTGGTTGCGAGTACATGTAACATAATAAATTCACAGAAAAAAACATACAAACGATCTTGCAAATATATAAAATGTTGCCACAAATTTGACATTTTTCTTTTTTTAGTAAAAATTAAAAGTTAAAGGTACTTTTTGTAACTTTTTACATAATTTAGGAAATTGTTTCGAAATTTCTTTATTAAATTTATATTTAAACGAAGTTTAGGTAGATTATAAATATATTAGTTTGCGAAGGGGTGCGTTTTAAAATTTTTGTTTTTTTGCAAAAGGAATTGACATACATAAAATGGTTACTCTTCTTTATATCTTAATCATATGGATCATTATTTTATCAATTAGTAGAGATTCACAAAGAAAAATCAATGATTTGTGAATCATTATATTTTCAATATGCTATGTTTTAAAAAAATCAAACTCTTTTATTAGTTTACTAATTCGATCACGATTCACCATTTATATCATGATTCACCTATCCAACTATATAAAGTTCACTTATGCGATTAAGGCACTCATTGAAACTGAAACCAAAACATGAAAAACCGAATGGGTAATCTTTTGTTACCAATTATTGCCACTGTGAAGAATTCGAATAAAAACAACAAAAAAATGGTTCTTATAACAAAAAGGGTAAAAAAATGTGATGTAGAACTTTATTGTTATGATGCAATAAATTATAACTTTGATTCACTAAAAGATATAGATTTGATGCGATATAATTATTTTGAGAAGTATTTCTCGTCATAGAATTTGGATCAAATTAAATTGTGGTATTAATGACACAACTGGACACATATATCATATTTTACAAACTAACGATGTTCCACGCTATCAATAAGCTACTATTGATACACGTGAATTATTTAGCTAACAATGTTGACACACTTACACATAGCCACTTGTAATCTAAACACAATTGAAATTATTTCATACAATATTATTGAGAAAGATGAATTTTCTACACTTATACATAAACAACGAGAAATTATAAATAAGATAAATATAAGAGTCGTCTACCTTTTTCAACAGATCGATCGAATTAGACTCGATCATTTTTCCTAACTCCCCATGCTTATACACACCATATTAAATCTTTACAATGGATTTATGAGATCTAAGCATACTGATTGTAGTACCAAAGTTCTTCGCATTGGCCATTGGTTTTAAAAAAAGATTACTTATTGGGCTTTTTAGGGTTTGGATTTAATTTGAACAAGTGTAATCGGATTAGTAAACTGTGTTTATTAGGACTGGTGAATCATGATACAAATGATAAATCCTAATCGAACAAATAAATCGTTACACTTTTAGCTATTTATAGTTTTTTATGTAACAAACTTTATTTGTACAAAATATAACAAATATATAGTGATTCCTTCATAAAAATATTTATGCAAAAAAAATTAATGTTTAATATATATTTTATTTCCCGAAAAAAAGAACTTTCAAAACACACCATTGAATTTCTAATAACTTTAAAAACTAACCTAATGTTTTTAAATGAGCTTTTAATAAAGAAAACTATAATAGTTTCCTTGTACTTCTAGCTATTTTATTTTTTTGTTTATCCAATATCAAAAACTATTTTGCGATTTCCTTGTAAAAAATATATATTTGAAATGGTGTTCAAATTGCGAACAAAACTAGCTTAATATTGCAATGCTTTTGACTTACAAGTATTTTTTTAATGCTAAAATTTAATATATTCTTTTGCAAAAAAACAAAAATTCTAAAACCCACCCTTTGGCAAACTAAAAAATTTATAATCTACCTAAAGTTTGTTTAAAAATGAATTTAATATAAAAAATTCTAAGCATATTCCTAAATTATGTAACAAGTTACAAAAAGTACAAACTTTTACACAAAAATCTTAACATTGTGGCAACATTTTATATATTTGAAGGATCTTGTGTATGTTGTTTCCGTGAATTTCTTATGTTTCATGTACCCATAACGAATAACGAAGTGTAAATATGAACTGATAACCCATAATTGAAAAAAAAATTCATGTTCCAAAAAAGATTAAAGACACGTACACAACACAAAAAATGAAACAAGATTTCAACACGCGACAGATACAAGTTCAAGATCCAAAACAGTGTTTCGAGATTGCTAGTATGTTAATTATTGGTTACTAATGATAGGAATTTTTTAGATACTATATTAGTTTTTTTTTATTCTCATTATTGTTCAAGTCTTGAATTAATTTTTTTTAATCTAGTTGTTTTGACGAAATAATTTGGTATTATAAATGTTTTAAATGTTATCATAGTTTTTTAGAAGTGCATTATGTATTTTGGGTCATCTTGTTTGGTCACTTTGTGCAAACCTGAAGAAAGTGTTTTTTTAGAACGACAAATGCTAGTGTTTAGTAGATTGAGTCGTGCAATGACATTTAAACGGGCATAGTGTTTTCTTCGAACCCTCGCATAGTTATGTTAAACTCTTTATCTGCTTCGCCTGAGAGCAAAAGCCATTGACAGGTCTTAAACCCAAAACGTCCAGGAACCTCCCCAAGCAAACCACTTAGTAGAACCTTGGTGGCCAAGAAAATGTTTTAGACGTTTAAACATTCCTCAAATTACTTATTCCGTGTACCCGCTCAATCCGCCACACAAGAATGGTGTTCATTTTTTTACTAACCAAGCTGAATCGTCCCGTGAACACCCGAACTCATGGTGTGTGAGATAACATGTTAGCTACACTTGTTTTTACCCTTGATTTATCTTTTTTTAAGAAAAACCATCTGTCGCGAAATTATATTGTTGGTAAAGAGTTTCAAAGTATAGTAGCCCATATTTTCTAAACTAACTATATAAAGAGAAACATGATTTTTTTTATAATGATTATACTTTTTAATAACATAGTTAAACGTTTAAAGCTAGTCAATATTTGCGTTCCTAAACTAGCAAATACGTTTTCTGGTCGATACTATACAATCTAAATAAATAAAAAAAATTATAATAACTTTGAAGTTAAATAGAGGTTTTACCTTAATACGGACTTGAAATTTGTATGACCCACTTGCAATCGTAAAAGCCATAACAACCCCATTAAAAACCGAGATTGTCGCATAAACCGTTTATCCGAGATAGTCCCGAAAGTAGGGGCGAGCATTTTGGATCACCGACCGGACCCGAAAACTACTAGAATAGGACGTTCTTGAGTGCGAAGAATATGATGGTGACTTGGTATGAGTCGAATGACTATTTGGTGATGATTTATCATTGTGCTAAACGTGTGATGAACTTTGAACATAGTAGCCAATAGCCATGTTTAGGAAATGAGGACGAAGCTAAACTAGATTTTGTGTTAGTGTTTCTACAACATTTTTATTTAAAAAGAAGCATATTTTAGTAAAGTTATAGATGCAATGCGTTATTAATGTTTATGTAACATCCTTTTTGAAAACTATTTAATGTCAAATGTAACTTCTTTAGGAACATAACTATTGTCCACTTTGAAAACGTAATTCTAAATTTCTAATTAATGCATGAGTCTTTATAAAATTTTAGATTGGTCAAACCCATCTATTTATATGGTTTAGAGTTTAGAGTCTTCATTATGGGAAAGTATTCCCGGCCCCTAATAGGTAAGGTAATTGCTTACTTTCTAATCCGCTTTCAAATGGTACTAGCAGGGTACCCCGCGTTGAGGATACGGTTACTCTGAAACTAAAATTTTGCAAACACGATGTTTTATGGTTATATTTATTAATAATGATAATAGTTTTGAGTTAGGATAACTTTAGGTAATAATAAACCATTTAATATAGAAATAGTATTACGGAATTGTGATGATTGATGGTGAAAGGTATTTGTAAGTTGTGTAACATTCACCACAATATTATATAACATATAAATATAGAAAATCTTCTTAATTTATATGTTTACACGTTTTCATACATTCAACTTTGATGTGTTCGATTTAATCGAATTCATTAGCAAAATGAGCAGTATTTCACTAAATTTATACTAAAATACAAACATACACGATATATGTCTTCAAAAACGAAAATTTATTAAGAAAAAATTGAATGTTTCAAAATCAAACATAAAATTTGATATTAGGCTTACATTAGTGCACAATTTAAATAACTGTATCTAAAAAATTATAATTTATAGTAATAATAATTTGTACATGTTGCATATTAATTTGTATTAATTTTGTCATTTACTTTTTATTGCCCGTCAATTATTATAGAAATAATATTTTTTTTTAAATTTGTTGTAAAGGTTTTTACCAAAACATTATAATGTTGTACTACTTAAAAATTTTGGGAGAGAAATAGTACAATATCTTTTATAAGTAGTATAGTTTATGTGTTTTTAAAAAAAGTTGTACAAATTAATTTAATAGTGTCGTTTTATCAGTTTCGGTGGGTCCTCTCCGGTTCGTCTTCTGGCGGGTTTTTTGCTAGTTGAACAGACTATGACCCCGATTCCCAGTTGAACCTCATCATTTTAGGTCGACAATATGTACGATTTTGTAGATATACATGCCTTAAATTGTTATACAATGTGAATATATACTATTTATAAGTAATGGGGTGTATTAGTTATTTTTTTAAGTGTGTATTAATTAATATGTATTCATTAGTTTTTAATATGAATATTAAGTGATGTATTAATTATTTGTACTGATTAGTTTTAATTATTAGTATTAACTGATATTCTTTTCTTCAATTTTGAGGCTACGTTGATTTGTACATGAAGCATTACAAAGAGTAAGTTGATTTTGTAACATTTTTATCAATAGAAGGGGTTTTCTCTTAATATACGTAGAGATTTTGTCATGGAATTGGTCTCGACAGATTTTAGGAAGTAGGAATGAAGAAGCATTGCAGAGTTTATAATCTGAAGTTTAGGTTTTTGTAGACAACTAGTCGGATTCATGAATATGGAGCAATGCTGATGATGGGGTATTTTGTGTCACACCCCCAAATTTCACTATTGCGGAAGACTGGATTTGGGTTGTGACTTCATGGCGTGAAGAGGACTTGATGCGAGAGAACGACCTCTACATGCCAAAACAACAATGCGGACTCCACATAATCCACATAGTAGCATACCTGAGAAAAATATTGCTAAAGTGTCAACACAAAGTTGGTGAGTTCCTAGGTTTGAGTTTAAGAAACAACAAAAAAAAATCATTTTAATGAACCACAAGATTCGTATCCACCCGTGACAATATAACACATACAAAGTCACATAGTTTATCTTTACTACTATCTAAGCTCATGACACTAATACGTTAACGAGTCTAACCGGCTTTGTGTGTGTGCCCATGCAGGTAACTAACCCAATCACCCGTCGTCTTCAAATGAAATTGTATTTACTTGAACGTACCCATTCAAAGTAAATAGGAGTATCAACTACGATAGATCTATCCATAACATTCGCGCTCACTTCGCTGTAACTCAGCTAGGTGACTAACGGTTCATGATTCGTAGGCAGTTCTCATGTAGGTTGTTTCGAGACTTATATCAACTAGTAAAGAATAGTTCACTTGTGTTCACGCGTTATAAATCAAGCAAGGTTCTCACCCCAAAAGATGATAAAACATTTTAGAGAGATAGGGGCTAGTAACTCACTCTTTGATAAAACAATTTGAGATATAGGCTTGAAAACTCACCTTGTTGATAGTAAAGTGTTGCAAGACAAAGTAGAATTTTACTGGTAACCTAATAAGAATAATATTCATCTAAACCATGTGTAATATAAAAATAATATACATGAATAAACCCGTTCTTAGTTGGTGCTTAGGCTGGAATAATAATGGTTAAAGTTTTATAAAGTGTTTCCGGTTATTAATTAGTTTTATTTCTTTTAGTTCTTTATGGTTGGGTTTCATTCTTTTAAACTACGATTTCATAAATAACTAATAGTTCATATATTTGGGTTATGCATTATAAAGTCATTATAGGTTAATATGTATTCAAAAAAAATTTAATTATTCGAGTTTTAAAGATAATATTATTACGACATAAGTTTTCTTTAATTCCTACTAGAGTACGAATACGAGAACCTAATGTTTTAAGATTAAAATCGTTTTCTTCATTATTTTGAGAGCTACTATTGTGTGTCACTTTCGTTAGATTAACATGATTCATGTTATGCATTATAAAATCATTGATATGTTGATATGAATAAAAATTAATCCAAATTTATCAAGTTTTGATAATAACTAACAGTTCAATTTCTTTTATAGATTTTAATAATAAAAATCATAGATTTTATGAATAACGTTTCCCTGTTTATTAACGGTTTTAAATTTTATAAAAGGTGTGTCATTAATTATTAGATCAACATGATATGTATAATTTACGATTTTTACATCTAAATTCATTTAACGATATTTAAAAGGAATATTAGGGTTTCGTAAAAACACCATTTTTTAGTGTAATATCTAACGATCAATGTTATAAACTCGGAATTTAACTAGGCGTCTTACATTACGTGTTACTAGTTTATTTGTACATAAAATGAGCATTTTTAACATATTCCAAAATTTGAAAAATGTCCGACAGGCCTATTTTGAGAGCCCGTAACTTTTGCATACTTTAGAGTTATAACACAAACGAAGTTTCTATTGATAGCCCACCTGGTAGGCTCGGATAATGATCTTTATGAGCTAGTTGTGATTCGGACATTAAGTGGGTCAAATTTAGCTTACAAAAACGGAAATCCAGCCAGTTTGACACTAGAAAGGATGGTTTTTCTGAAAATTTTGAAAACGTGTATCTTACTGCTCGTTAACCCATAGGTAAAAAGGCTTTCTGTTTTAGAAATTAGGCCAGGTGAACATTAATATTTTCCTTGTGCCAAATTTACTCATTCGGCCTCTAAGAGGCTCGAAATCGAGTCCAAACATGACTCACCCGACCATACAGGGTCAGACTTGGAAGATTTTACACCTTGACAGATTTTGATGTTTTTTATCTAGATTTTCATTTTAAGTTTATCGGTTCGTTATATCTCTGTTGAAAGTGATTCAAGAGGCTATGGAATCGTAATAAGGTCTAGTATTTTAATTTATAGCATAAATTCATGAGGAGTGTTGGAAATACGTTTTTAATGTATATTAGGAGTATCGGTCACTCCAAAAATATTATTAAACGTTTTAAGCTCGTAGTTAGAAAGTTACTATATTTATATTATCAACCTAGCCCATGGGCTTGTCTATGGGTTGGAAGGCCCAAGTCCACTAAGGACTTGGATATATAAGCCCTCTCCTTTGATGGGGAGGGTGTTGGTTGTTCATTTTATTTCAATATTACACATAGTTTCTCTCCATCTTTCTCTCTCTAGTTTCTCTCTCTAGAAACAACAACCCTCTTGATAAAATCATAGATTATCATTATTCTACAATTGGTATCAAGAGCCATGGGGTGATTTAAGGTTTTGATTCGTGTTGTTTTCTAGTTTTTGATTGTATTAGTGGGTTTTAGGATAGTTTATCTCAAATCTTGAAATTTTTTGTGATTTTAGGGTTTAGGTTTGTAAACAAATCAACTACATAGTTGTGGTAGTGATTTGATTTACGTATTTTGGTAGAAATCACAAAAAAAAAATTGATTCGTGTGATATTTTATTGGAATCCGGTTTAAAAAAATTGGGTTTGTTATGATTGAGTTTTTTTGGGGATATTTTATTTTCGAAAAAGGGTTTAAAGTTTTTTTCCCGAAAGTTAACTTCGGAACAGGGTTTAGTATTCCGAAAATCACATCAACAAATTATCTGAAACCTTCAACTCACCAACTTTATCCGAATATCAGATTTATACGAATATCCAAACTTTATCCGAATATCAGGTTTATCCGTATATCCCAATTTTATCCGAATATCTAGTTTTATCCGAATATCCAGATTTATCCGAATATCAGATTTATCCGAATATCCCAATTCTATCCGAATATCCAGTTTTATCTGAATGTCCAAATTTTTCCGAATATCCAAATTTATCCGAAAGATTTGTTTTATTCCGAATATTTCAATTATTCCAAAAACAGTGTTCTTATCCAAAGATAGTTCTTTATTCCGAAAGTGAAGATTGGTTAACTTAGAAGATTTTTCAAGGATTTTTAGAGGATTTTAACATTGTTACATCAATACACGAACTACATCAACACCAACATTTTACACAACCTTACTTCACTGCTCGATCTAAAGATAATATTTTTCCTTCAAGTGATCAAAAATAAATCCTCATTCATTTATGTCGACAATGAAATCGCTTACTGATCTTTCTATCATCTCGGGTATCGATTACCGTCCACCGTTGCTTATCAAAGAGCTATTTGAAGCATGTCAAGGTCGCATGATGTCTTATATTATGGGAAGACCCAGTGGAAGACTTATGGTTCAATCCATTGAGCAAGGTCCACTCGATTGGGGTGAAGTTACTGTAGACAATGTGACTAGGCCAAGGCTATTTCATGAACTAACGGATGCCAATCAAATCATTGCCGATGCGGATGACAAGGTCGTTCAGACCATCAAGCAAGCTCTTCCACCCGATATTTATCGTATGGTAAGAAAACACAAGGTAGCAAAGGAACTTAGGGATCACTTAACGGTTTTGTTACAAGGGACTTCACTTTCCAAGCAGGAACGAGAGTGTCAACTCTATGACTTGTTCGATAGGTTCTCATACTTTCCAGGGGAAACACTTCATGACTACTACTGGCGCTTCACTACATTGATGAATGATTTGAATGTGTATAATCTCATGATTGCTTAGTTTCAACTCAACACCAAGTTCTTAGATACGTTACCCCCAGAGTGGAGCCAATATGTCACTGGGTTAAATTAACTCAGGATTTACACAAATCAAATTTGGATAAACTCTATGCTTTCTTGCAGCAACACGAGAAGCATGTGCTCTAGAAACGCATGTCTCAAGGATCTTATTCCGAACCATTGGCATTAATGGCAAATCATCCAACATTGTCATATAACAACACTCCGTATGCTATGGGACAACAATCTTCATATCAGCCCTTGTATCAAACTCAAAGCTTTACTCAGTATTCGATTCTACCACAACCACCTACATCATATCAGCAACCACCATTATCATCATAATGTGCTCAACAACCACTCTCCTTATCAACCACCAATAAATCCTGCTATCACCTACCAGCAACATGAAGTTCCTCAACCCCACTACTCACAACATGTCAGTACTCCTTCCAGTGTGTATGTGGCTCCACCAGCACCGGTTTTCTACTGTGATGATGAGGTTCTAATTCCCG
The DNA here is from genome assembly GCA_025667525.1 of Glebionis coronaria. Taxonomy (NCBI): domain Eukaryota; kingdom Viridiplantae; phylum Streptophyta; class Magnoliopsida; order Asterales; family Asteraceae; genus Glebionis; species Glebionis coronaria. Next base: position 24,265,398 of record CM046882.1, on the reverse strand, counting down.
AGTTCAGACACGGGGATAATCCTACTGATGTACTAGCACAAATGTCTGCCTACATAACTCAAACGTTGAATAAAAGAGGTTATAGAGGACCATCTCCAACAAACAATCAGTTGAGAACCTCTTCTAATTCTCGTCAACAAGCAACAATCCAAGATGGTAGAGTTACTGTGCAACCACTTCAGGGGAGACCAAGTTTATCCAATACTGCTGCACGCCCATTCAACACTGCTCCAAGAGGAAATAATACTGGCAAATTGAAGATGATCATCTGCTATAACTACAAAGGGGAACGACACATGGCTTGGGAGTGTAAGCAACCAAAGAGAAAGAAGGATGGTACCTGGTTTCAAGAAAATATTTACTTGGTTAATGCTCAAGCACAAGGTCGAGAGCTCGATGAGGAGGAGTTAGCATTTCTAGCAGATCCAGGAGTTGCGGATACTGAAGGACTCACAGCAGCTTTTACAAACAATGCAGCATATCAATGTGATGATCTTGATGCATATGATTCAGACTGTGATGACCTCAACACCGCCAAGGTAGCTCTTATGGCAAATCTCTCTCTCTCTCTCTCTCTCTATGGGTCTGATTGCGTCGCTGAGGTAAAAAACTACCAATGATACTAGTATTGTACCTTATCAAGTTGAGCAAGTGTCTGAGTATCTGGAACAGCCTCCGGTAGTTAGTAATTCAGTTGAGGAGATAAACAATGATAGCAATATCATTGCAAGTCGCCAGACTTTGAGTGAAACATAACCGGGAGCTATTACGTCTACAAATTCGTTTGCTCAACAAGATTTGGTTATGGTGTCGGCATCTATGCTTTGCCAAATGAATAATGCGGTCCTTGAAACCCTTAGTGTTAATCAGACATTATCTACCGAGATTGCTATGTATAAGGAAAGGGTTCAAACCTTGGAATTAACTCCGTTGACCAATACCTTAACCAATCAAGAATTTTGATAGGTTTAGGAAAGTCCAAATGGATAACTTGCTAGAAATTGAAATTTTAAGAGCAAATCTTTCAAAAGAACTTAAAGAAAAAGAGTCAGTCGTTACTAATTTTCAAAAACTAAAAACGGATGTCGAAATTCTTGAGTCTAAAAGGGTTGAAATGGAAATTAAGGCGTCTGAGAAAATTAAAAAGACTGAAATTTTGCTTTTAAAACAATACTCCGCTTCACATTTAGTACACTTGTTTCATTCATCTTTTAAGGAGTTTACTCTATCGCGTCTAACAGACTTACCACCTAACCCGGGTTATGCAAAGCAAGCTATTAACCACAACCCGTGACTTTATGATGCAAAAAAATTAGGTTTGGTCTTAGACCCGATTGGTAATACGAATGATTCAGAGAATATGTCACTAATTGACGAGAATCAGTCAAAACTGCTTTTGGAATATCCTCACTATGATTATGATCAACTTAATCAAGAGTATGCAAAAATGGAATTTAGAACTCGCTTTAACATACAAAGGGAATTTATCCATACACCAACTTACATGTCTACTAGAGAAAACCTTAGTATATTTCCTACACTTGTCAATCCGAATGAACCTAAGGAAATTCCAAAGGGTCTTCTACCGGTAAGTACAGTATTGCTAAGCTTGAAAGAGATTAGGCGATACCTTACCGGATTTGACAAGGTCATTAAGGAATGTACGACTCCAACGGCTCAAACCGCTGGAGAATGGGCTTTCGAACACATGAAATCGGTGTTTGAAAAAGAGATCGTTCCGTTTGTACACAATCTTAAAGAGGGATTTCTAGATCTCGGGGATAATCTTAATTTCAAAATGGCTGAAGTTCAAAAAGTTTTCCATGAAATGGATGATGCTTATGAGCAACATTTAATTGAGAAAGAAAAGATTTTGTCCAAATATGACCGATTCTTGGAACAAGTAGTGTCTCTCGATGTAATGCAAGTTGTAACTATTAAATGTGCTATTGAGATTACATTTGTTGTGAATAAAAGTGATGATGTGCATAATCTCTCTGTGAATATTGTTGAGCCTGTGAATAATGTAGATAATCATTCTTGTCATGAATCTAACGCTGAATTTTTAAAGCTTCAAGATTCTTATAACCCACTTTCAAAATGTTTTGATGAGCTTCAACAACATTGTATATCTCTTGAAATTGAAAACCAATCTAAAACTAAAACTCTTTCAAAAACAAATAATTGTGAAAAAAACGTTGAGACAAGTGACAAGATGATTCAGGTGGTTCAGGCATTAGAGGAAGAAATCATGAGACTTAAAAGAGAATCATTATTAGAGAAATTGGAAATAGAGGCTATAGAGATTAAAAATCATGCCCTAGAAAATAGAATTACTTCTATGCTAGGAGAGTTTGAAAAAGTAAGGAAGGTTATCTCACAAGTTTCTGTTTTAATAAAAGAACGCTTCGCTTTTAATGCGGCAGAGCAAAAGTCACTTGTTGACCAACTGAACAAGAAATGTGAGGAAATCTCTGATCTAAATATTCAGCTCATAGATAAAAACATGGTTATAGCTGAATTAAAGGAGACACTTCAACTCAAAGGACAAGAAGTTGTTGATACTTCAGCTACAATCTCTTCCCCGACCTCTAGTGCTCCAAAGACAAAAGAAGTGGTGATTTATAAGAACCCGTACCATAAGAACAATTCACTATCATATATGGATTATATGAAAAATGTGGTTAGGTATGTGCTTCTTACAAGGGCCATCTTAGATGACTTATATGAATCTGATCCCACGAACAATGAATACAATGTTGCCCACTTATATATTGAGAGGGTTCAGTGTTGTTTAGCACATCTTAATTTCATAGGACAACCAGGTTCTGCACCACTTAAACAACAAACCCCCATCATTGCCATGACTCTATTCAATAAGAACCCAGGAGCTAAGCTTATTTTAAACACACCCATCAAGGCTAAATCAAAATCTGTCACTAATGTTCCCTTGACTTCTACAGGAGTAATTGTGTCTACTAATGCTAAAGGATCTCAAGACAAGAAAGATAGGATCAAGCCTTCCACTAGTAGGACTGCGAAGAAGAAAGTAGAAGTTCAACCTAGGAATGTTATTTCAAATTTGAATAAAAAGAATCATGTAGCTAAGACTAAAGGCCATGCGCTTGTGTAGTAGCCTAAGCAAAACGCGAATTCTAATTTGAGATGTTGGAATTGTAATGAATGCATGTTTTCTCAACGTCATGATTTATGTCTTGTTGACCATGTGAATGAAATATATGCCATTAGGAACAATCTTGAATGGACTCCGGGAAAGAAATTCACCCAAGTTGGTTGGCAATGGAAACCCACTAGTAGGACCTTTACTGCAAATGGAACTCCGTGCCCTTTAACTAGGATCACATCCACGGAAGTTAGGCCTCAGCGTCCTTTAAATAGGAACACTAGCACTAAAAAATGGAAAAAGCGCCCTTTAACTAGGTTTGCCCCCCACTATTGTGCCCACCAGTAAAGAAGTACCTCAGGATCTTAGACAACTAGAATCTAAGCCGGTATCTAGGAAGAAAAATTGGAAGCCTAAGAATTCTTCTGATAGCAAATCTAAGATAATTATATTTATACCTGCTAACTCAAAGGAACTATTAGATTCCGATACATCATCTTTGTTTGGTGATATTTTCAGGTGGTCCAAATCATCCTCTGGTACTTGGACTCTAGATGCTCCAAGCATATGACTGGAGATCGCTCGATGCTCAGAAATTTCGTCAGCAAGTTTCTAGGAACGGTGAAATTTGGCAACGACCATATTGTGAAGATCATGGGTCATGGTGAATATCAAATTGGAAATGCTACGATTTCAAGGGTGTATTACGTGGAGGGACTTGGTCATAATTTATTCTCAGTGGGACAATTTTGTGATTCAAACCTTGAGGTTCCTTTTCGACAACATACTTGCTTCATTCGTGATCTTGCAGGAAATGACTTGTTAAAAGGTTCTCGAGGGGATAATATCTATACACTGTCCATTCAAAACATGATGGCCGCCTCTCATGTATGCCTTCTCTCAAAAGCATCTAAGACTAAGTCATGGTTGTGGCATCACCGGTTATCTCATCTTAACTTTGATGCTATTAATCATTTGGCTAAAAACGAGCTTGTTCGTGGTCTTCTGAAACTCAAGTTCGACAAGGATCATTTATGTTCCGCGTGTTCTTTGGGGAAAAGCACCAAGAAATCATACAAACCTAAAGTTGGAGACACCAACAAAGAACCACTGTATCTTTTGCACATGGATCTTTGTAGGCCAATGCGTACGGCTAGTGTGAGTGGTAGAAAATATATCCTCGTCATGGTGGATGATTTTTTAAGGTTTACATGGGTTAAATTCTTAGCAACCAAGGATCAAGCACCAGCATATATTATTACTTTTCTTAAGATGATCCAGGTGCGTCTTAAAGCTACTGTTCGCCGCATTCGAACTGATAATGGAACTAAGTTCGTTAATCAGACTCTACGAGACTATTATGAAGAGGTCGGTATTTCACATGAAACTTCAGTTGCTCGCACTCCACAACAAAACGGTGTCATGGAAAGACGTAACCGTACACTTATGAAAGCTACTAGAACCATGTTGATTTATGCGAATGCTCCTTTATTCTTATGGGCTGAAGCAGTAGCAACCGCATGTTATACCCAAAGTCGCTCCATCATTCGTAACGTCATGGAAAAACTCCATATGAGCTTCTTCATGGACATAAACCCGATATTTCATTTCTTCATGTGTTTGGTGCTCTGTGCTATCCAAATAATAATAGTGAGAATCTGGGCAAACTTCAACCGAAGGCTGATATTGGAATTTTCATTGGTTACTCACCTACAAAGAAAGCTTACCGAATTTATAACCGTCGTCTTGGCAAGATTGTAGAAACTTTGGATGCCGATTTTGATGAGCTGACAACGATGGATTATGAGCAACACAGCTCTGAACCCGCACTTCATGAGATGGGAACCGGTACGATTAGTTCCGTATTAACTCCCAACAATCCTACTTCTCCATCATTTACACCACTTACAAGGCCCGAATGGGATGAGTTATTTCAACCTATGTTTGATGAATTCTTTGATCCTCCAAGTGATGATTCTCCAGAACCTGCAGCAGTAGCTCCGATTCCCGAAGTTGTTGCTCAAGATAATGGAAATCAATCTGATGCATCTACAGTCACTATTGAACCAGATGCACCATCCCCCAACAATTCTCAAACTACACCTGAATCAACACCCCTACTTGTTCCTAATGATGTTGAAGAGGATTACTATGATCACGATTTGGAAATTGCTCACCTACAAGAGCTTCCATTATTTGGTTCACAAATAACCGAAAACCCTAACGGTGCATCTACCTCAGAGGAAGCTCCTGCAATCGTTTACTCCAGACCACCACGGATTGAAAATCACAATACCAAATGGACAAAGGATCACCCAATCCGCAATATTATTGGTGACATCGATCGACCAGTCTTGACATGTCATCAACTACAAGAGCATGTATTATATTGCTTCTTTGATGCGTTTCTTTGCGAGAAGGAACCTACATCTTGGCAACAAGTGTGACAACCGTGGTTTTGAGGTTCGTCACTTGGTCTTACTTTTAGGTTATTTTATGTGTGACTACTTGATTTTTGTGCTTACGTGTTTATGTTGTTTGAATGAGGTTGGTATGGTTATTGTTTATGAGTATAGAGTACTCATAAGTAAATCGAGGTACGGTTAATTCATGTTCATGAGATCACAATTGGTGACTATGAAATGAAATGGTGGTATTTTGGTGGTTACGTATACGTATAAGTAATATAGTAATAGTGTATTTTTTTAGGATTTGCGGTTTAGCATTTAGAGGTCTCGGATAAGGTAATTAGCCATATGGATATTTTTCGAGATGGTTTTAAGTCATTTAGGACATAGTTATAAAGTTTATTTAAAAATTTGAGATTTTTTTTAAAAGTGTATATTTTACGTCTTTTACGATAAAACGCGATTGACTAGTTTTACGGTTTTGGGGTTTTGGAAGCTTTAGGAGCTGTAATAAATTAAGACAAATTAAGGTAATGTTAGTAACATATTATTTAACAATAAAAAAAGAAAAAAAAATATAAATATATATATAGGCGGTTATTAGGCTGGCCTAATAAAAAAAAAGGAAAAAGGAATTTAAGGTAAGTAGTGTTTGGGTTGGGCTAGGACTTTTGGTTATATAAGGAACCCTTACACCAAAACTGTAAAACCCGCATGCTTTTACCATGAATAGTGCCCTTAAGATCGTACGTCCTAGATTAAAACTTACCTTATTCAGTATTGATCACATTCATGTGCTATTAATCAAGTAAGTGCATACGTGTATGACATGACAAGTATCGATTACGTACGAACTCATGATAAACAGTTAATAATATATCACGTGAACATAATTAAATCATGATCACCATTTAAAATACTAACTAAAATAATTACGTAAATACTTACAATATAATTACGAGCGTTAAGTTTACGATAAACGACACGTTAGATTAAACAGAAGCACTTTAAACACGAGCACGTTTAACCACAAACGAACACGAAACATCGGGACACGAGAAAGGTACGGGTACCCCATGTGGGGCCCCCATACCCACGGCACACATACAAGAAATGGGCTTAGCCCATGGACTTTACAAGTTAAGGGGGGTAAAGAGTAAAACATGTTTTCACTTTTCATTTTACAAGAAATAAACAAAAACCCTAAAAGAGTTTTTCTCCTCTCCTTTTTGCTCTCTTTGTGCCGCCACATAAACACCACCATAGGGGGTGATTTGTTTGATTTTGATCTTAAAAACTATTGTATAATCAGTGTTTGTTCATCCCTTTTCCAAGCTACATAGTGGTATACCTTTCTAACCCTTCTTTTTAATTCTTTTAATTCTTTTAATCTTTGATTATTTTCATGAACATGTTATTATTTTCTTATAAAAACAAGGTAATTAATCATTGATCTAACATGTTTTGGTATTAATTAAAATCAGAGAATGGTTTATAAGGGTGTTTGTTTTTGGCCGCCTAGCAAACAAACCCGAGGGGGGGTTTGGTTTGCTATTGCCGCCACCACCAAGACCACAATTGGTCTTGGTTGGCTCATGTGGGACCCACGGCAGCAAGGGGACACGTGTGCCCCGGGTTTGGCTCGGGGTACGGTGTCGAATTCATGCCCGATTCATGGTTCGTTGGTTAAATCATGATTCATGCTACATGTTAATTTTTATGAATTATGAACTTAAGATATAATTAATTAATAACATGAAATATTAATTAAATCATGACTTAGGTTATTTTAATTATTAGTTTATCATGACATTAATTTAACCTAAGTATTTTATGTTATAAGTTATAATTAATTAATTATTAAAACATGCCTATAATTAATTAATTTAGACATGACTTAGGTTATATTATTATTAATAATAATTCACATTTAAACCTAAGTATTTTCATTTCATTTTAATTAAAACATGTTATACTTTAATTAAAATGCTTAACCTATAGTTTAATTAAAATACATGAAATAATAATTAAACTATATACTATATCATATGACTTAAGAAATCAGCTTATAAACACGTAGACTTATATGTTAGCTTATGTAACCAGCTTAATTCTAAATATGGAAACTTCTATTTATAGAAACTTAATTAAATAAGGCAACTAATCTATTAATGGAAACCTTCTATATATGGAAATCTATCTATTTCAGGCAGCTAATCTAATCATGGAAACCTTCTATATATGGAAACTTATTTAATTAAGGCAGCTGATCTATTTTTGGAAACTTTCTATTTTTAGAAACTAATCTATTTTAAGCAGTAAATTCTATTTTTGGAAACTTTCTATTTTTGGAAACTTTCTATTTTTGGAAACTTTCTATTTTTGGAAACTTTCTATTTTTGGAAACTTTCTATTTTTGGAAACTTTCTATTTTTGGAAACTTTCTATTTTTGGAAACTTTCTATTTTTGGAAACCTGCTATTTTTGGAAAGTTACTTATTATTACACAGTAAGTATATTAATACATGAAACACCAGTAATACTTAATCAGATAAATCAGAATACAAGATAAACACAGTTTAAGGCTTTAAGCAGTGAACCATGATCTAAAACACACCAAATCAGCTATAATGAGACACAAAACCCAGTACGTAATCAGTGAATCGATACTTATACACGTGTGTATTCATGTAGCGTTAGTGATCCAGAAGTAGGAGTCTTTCTTCCGTTCATTCACTGGACTTGAGGTACGGATTCCCGTCCTTTCAGTATGGACATTCTTCCTTATTAGGATTTCCCCGTATGCAGCCAACTGTTTTCCCCAGCATTTGTTTTATTGTTTTGAACTGCTTATGTTAATTTAGCATAAACTATAGCCATATACAAGCATGACCAGTTTCACCTAGTTATGGAGGTACCATAACCATAGCATTGGAGGCACCGATGTTATGACTTCCCCACGGCGGAGTGATTGCTCGTGGCGTCCCTTTCAGTTTTGGCCATATTATTATATCATGTGGGGCGTATGGGTGCATCCTAGTTACATGTTTTATTCAGTATTTCATGGTGAATGTGGTGTGTGCCTTGCACCCTTCACAAGGAGTTGATCCCTCCTACCCAAACCAGTATATTGATTAGAGGCATCCCCTCTAATCCGCATGATGAGGTCACCCCTCCAAGTATTCATGCACGTGACCTTTTCATGACTTATATGGGCTATGGTATATTTATGTTAAAAACAGTTTTCACAAGATAAACATAAGGCTTTTCAAACTATAAAACCAGTTTTCTTGATACTTAACCAGTTACTCAGAACTTAGTCTTCCGCTGTTATATGTTACATGCTTATCCTATTTCATGCTTTATTGTACATCCGTGCACTGAGCGTCTTGCTCATTAGTTACTTTCCTTTCCATGTCCCAAAACGGCAGGTACCCAAGACTCGAGCATTTGGAGGACGCACATAGGATGGAAGCTGCCAGAGACTTCTTTTCCTTTTTGCCTTCATATAGTTATGCTTGTTTAGTCTTTATTCAGTTCATTTCCTTTATTTATGTTTTGGGCTTATGTTTGGGAACCGATGTTTGATTCCGGTTTTCCCTATGGTCATGTATGTTTTACTACATATCACCTTGCATGCTTTGATGACACGCCATAATCACGCGTGACATTCCATTTATCAAAATGGGGTGTTACAATTATGGTATCAGAGACAAGGCTTCGACCTGTAGGCTCTAAAACTCGACCTGTGACTAGTGGGTAGTCACCAGGAGCTTCCTAAGCCAACGTTTGTTATTCCACGTATTGATGTTTCAGCGCGTTGTTGTTTTAACCATTACGTTTTCAGCACCTTGTTGTTTTCACCATGATGTTTTTACCAGTATCGTCTTACTAATATGGAATGAACAACCGTCATCCATACTTAGTTATGTGTCATTGTCTATGCATGATGTTCCTCGTGAACTGTGACGATGTGGACTGACCCCAGTAGTTCATAATTTTCACATAAAATTTTTTCTGTTAAGTTTTGACAATGACTTTTAATTATTATGTTCCATGCATTCATGCATTTATATCATATGCCATCTGTTGCAGGAATTTTGACTAAGTAATGGTTGGTACAGGACTGGCCCTATTTAGTCGCATGTGCTTTTATTGAAACTTTTAACTTTGGGACCGACCCATAGGCGTCCCCTCGCCATGTCTTTTGTTTTGGAACCGACCCATAGGCGTTCCCTCGCACATATAAAGGTTTTATAAACTACATTACGCATTCATACACTGTTTTTCTTGCATAAAATTTTTCTCATGATTTAAATTGGCATAAAAAAAAAATTTTCTCATGTCCCATCATAAGTTATTATGTTTTATGTCAAGTATACCTTCATACTGTCATGGTAAACTTCAGTTCATGCTGATTATGTTATACACTTCTTCGTAATAGATGGTTTCATGTTTCCTCATGATAATTCCGCCTTCATGTTGATTATGTTTCACGCCTCTTTTGTTATTTACGTGGTCCTGCAAGATATTGTTAGATTTCTTGAATCATGCTTTCATGATAATCATGGTTGGTTTACATTGATCATGCCGTCAGGCAAATCATCGTTGAATTTTGTGTAACCACACTTTAGCGTTTCGCTATGCAACCAGAATGATGTCTATGCAAATACAGCAAGGTTATCACAATGGTTTTTCCTAACCGTTTAACCGGTTTACTTTCCTTAAATCATGACAAATGATCCAGCCCATACCGATCATTTCAGGTGCATTCCATGTGTACTCCACGTATCGTATTTCATGTGTATACATGTACCTTAATCCATGTATATTCCACTTGCAATACTTCACGAGTGTTCGCTAGTCGATTCTAAATCATCTCAGGCGTATGTTCACTTGCTGATATTCTACAAGATTGTCGATGCCGCTCATAGCTTGGAGATGTTACTGAAGGTTGATGCTGCTGATGTTGGGAGACGCTACGAGATGCTGATGCTGATGCTGTTCACAACCTGGGGATCCTAAAAGACGAAGACAAAGGCGTCGGAGCAAAGCAATTGGACGAGAAGATGCTTCACCATCAGACAATTCCCATCAATCATTGTCCGAAATTCATAGTTACATGTCACACGTCGTCTGGCTGTCATTTCAGCCATATGAGTGCAAACCAGTACCAGCCGGCCACTCAGCTAAATAGTTACATGAGTCACGGTCATGAGAATGACCGTCAGGGAACCGACAGACAGGATGATAGTAACCACTACTATGACAGCAACTATCCTAGAAATCGCAACCGAGGCTCCGGCCACGGACGTGAGCAGACATACAAATGATCAGTAGTCCAACCGATCCGCCAAATCTGGCATATTAACCTAATATTTGTAGTTCTAATGGTTTCACATCTCGAGACACATGTCAAGACATCAGTCAAGACACATGTCTCACGTATACTTTCTGAGGACACATGTCAAGATACCAGTCAAGACATATGTCACGCTTACATTTTTCAAGACACGAGTCAAGACACATGACTCACGTCTAATTATGGATCATTTTCTAAGAAATTCAGGGTACCCTCCAAGGGTACATCTATTTGTTGTGCCATGTATAAATCAGGCCACAAGAATTTCAATACCATTATCAGCGCATCAGTGAGAACTGTCATGTTGCCGATGTCACTTTCATTTCTTTCACCATAGTTCATATATTCCTGACCATGAAGGACGCCGTTCGTATTCCCACGTATACGAAGATTTTCCGTCATCTTAATGATGAGATCCAAGCTGCTAACGCATTTTCCTCGGACAGACACGAGATGAATTTTTTTTTATCTTAATTATGGACTATGAATAACACACCATGCTACGATTCATAATTATGTACAGTAATGTTCAGGCTCCTGAATACTTCATCTTGATTTTCCATCGGAATATCTGTGCAAATTTTCTACGCTTACAAGCATGTGCATTGTTAGCCATGGTCGCTAAAATTTTCTAGCTGTCAGTAAGACACAACCACTTAACTCTTTTGCGCACAGCCAGTTGATTATTCCAAAGTCTTCCTATACATTCTAGCAGAACCTACAAGGAGAAGGATGGTACCATGAGATTATGTGTCGACTACCGTTGACTTAAACAAATCACCATTCATGACCGTTATTCTCCTCCACGTATTGACGACATGTCCAATCAACCGTATAGTGTAATCACTTTTCCAAGATCGAACTCATGATCATGCTGCCAACAGTGACGAGTAAAAGAGTAGGACATGTCCATGACTGCTATTCGTACACGACTCGGTCACGCTAGATTTATGATTTTGAATTAGTCTCATCAATGCTCAAACGACACTATAAGAGTGAGTTTCCACGAACTCATAAGCAAATTCATCAGCGTTTTCATTGAGGATAACCTGATTTCCTCTAAGCCTAGAGAAGAACAGGAAGACCCTATATGCACTATGTTGTAAATTCTATGACAAGTGAAATTTTACCCTGGAAATTCTTTCCGATATCAATTCTGTTTGATTTCAGTGACACGCTGAATCACATGGCATTCCATGGTTAATCTTACCATGACTCTGCTTATGCGTAAATGAGAGAACCCTACACTACATTAGGTGTTCTAGGAAAATTATACGCTAGGAGAAGTCTAGATTCAGAGACTCAGAGTTTCGCAAACTTCTGTGTATCAAGTTTCTACGAAGCAGGATACAGATACGTCCATATCTATGTACCTGACATACCAACAGGCTAAGATAGGACACCAACAACTGGGATGTTTTCATCATCTGAAATTGTGAATTAAAATGGGACAAGATCTCCACGGATTTTAGTTACCAGATTTCAGCAAACTCAGAAGAAGCATGATGCTATTTGGGTTATTGTCAACAGTTTGATCAAGTCTACAGAATCCTTACATCCGTACGGATTTCAGAACCAACAGATTGAACGAACATGTTCCAGCCAAGGCTCATCCGATCACTTGGCAATCCCTCAGCTATCGGGTCAGACAACATTCACAATTGTACTCCTAACTTACTTCACGTCTTCATTCTAATTCCACGACTTGCTTTCGCGCTCACGTTCATGACACTATTCACGTTCATGATCGTATTTTGGCTTACGATTCTACGTTCATTTCTTTTCTCGTTCTGGAAGTTGCAAGAACTTGTGAGACCAGACCCAAGTTTAGTATAACTCTCCATCATCAGATAGACGTTTCACGTCATATTCCACGTCTCAGCTTGTAGCGTTTGGCGTTACCGCCATTAGATTCTATGATCACGATATGTCTCACATGTCATGTTCATTCCACGTTCCTCATATCATGATCAAAATATGTTACACGTATCATGTATCACGATATGTTTAATCATACTACACTCGCCATATCTCCACGTAGCACGTTCAAAATTTTTCATGTATCACGTTCAAAATTTTTCACGTACTACGTTTCTTTACGTCTCGCGCATCGTTTCTAATTATCAGTTAAGTCAGATTGTCTTGCATCGTAACGTTTCAGTTACCCTTGCACATTAACTCTTATTTTTTTCCTCGATCGAATTTAGGGGATCTACCTTCCGTTGATAACCAAGAATTTCTTCGTATTCCAAGTCAAGGTCAGGAGGACCAAGATTTATCATTAGTGTCAGGATCTTCTGAAGGAACAAGTTCATCCGGACAAGTTCATCCGGACTTTTATCCGTTTTCTCATCAATTAGATATGTCCTTTCAGTCACGTCACGTTCCATGTCCTTTCAAGACATGTCACGTTCCACGTTCCCTTCTACCATGTCACCTTCATTTCCGTTATTTTGCATACCTTTCCAGTTTGATTCGGGTATGTTTCGCTTCCAGTTACTTTATCTATAATTCGGGGACGAATTATTCTTTTTAGGGGGGAAGAATTGTAAAACCCGCATGCTTTTACCATGAATAGTGCCCTTAAGATCGTACGTCCTAGATTAAAACTTACCTTATTCAGTATTGATCACATTCATGTGCTATTAATCAAGTAAGTGCATACGTGTATGACATGACAAGTATCGATTACGTACGAACTCATGATAAACAGTTAATAATATATCACGTGAACATAATTAAATCATGATCACCATTTAAAATACTATCTAAAATAATTACGTAAATACTTACAATATAATTACGAGCGTTAAGTTTACGATAAACGACACGTTAGATTAAACAGAAGCACTTTAAACACGAGCACGTTTAACCACGAACGAACACGAAACATCGGGACACGAGAAAGGTACGGGTACCCCATGTGGGGCCCCCATACCCACGGCACACATACAAGAAATGGGCTTAGCCCATGGACTTTACAAGTTAAGGGGGGTAAAGAGTAAAACATGTTTTCACTTTTCATTTTACAAGAAATAAACAAAAACCCTAAAAGAGTTTTTCTCCTCTCCTTTTTGCTCTCTTTGTGCCGCCACATAAACACCACCATAGGGGGTGATTTGTTTGATTTTGATCTTAAAAACTATTGTATAATCAGTGTTTGTTCATCCCTTTTCCAAGCTACATAGTGGTATACCTTTCTAACCCTTCTTTTTAATTCTTTTAATTCTTTTAATCTTTGATTATTTTCATGAACATGTTATTATTTTCTTATAAAAACAAGGTAATTAATCATTGATCTAACATGTTTTGGTATTAATTAACAGAGAATGGTTTATAAGGGTGTTTGTTTTTGGCCGCCTAGCAAACAAACCCAAGGGGGGGTTTGGTTTGCTATTGCCGCCACCACCAAGACCACAATTGGTCTTGGTTGGCTCATGTGGGACCCACGGCAGCAAGGGGACACGTGTGCCCCGGGTTTGGCTCGGGGTACGGTGTCGAATTCATGCCCGATTCATGGTTCGTTGGTTAAATCATGATTCATGCTACATGTTAATTTTTATGAATTATGAACTTAAGATATAATTAATTAATAACATGAAATATTAATTAAATCATGACTTAGGTTATTTTAATTATTAGTTTATCATGACATTAATTTAACCTAAGTATTTTATGTTATAAGTTATAATTAATTAATTATTAAAACATGCCTATAATAAATTAATTTAGACATGACTTAGGTTATATTATTAATAATAATTCACATTTAAACCTAAGTATTTTCATTTCATTTTAATTAAAACATGTTATACTTTAAATAAAATGCTTAACCTATAGTTTAATTAAAATACATGAAATAATAATTAAACTATATACTATATCATATGACTTAAGAAATCAGCTTATAAACACGTAGACTTATATGTTAGCTTATGTAACCAGCTTAATTCTAAATATGGAAACTTCTATTTATAGAAACTTAATTAAATAAGGCAACTAATCTATTAATGGAAACCTTCTATATATGGAAATCTATCTATTTCAGGCAGCTAATCTAATCATGGAAACCTTCTATATATGGAAACTTATTTAATTAAGGCAGCTGATCTATTTTTGGAAACTTTCTATTTTTAGAAACTAATCTATTTTAAGCAGTAAATTCTATTTTTGGAAACTTTCTATTTTTGGAAACTTTCTATTTTTGGAAACTTTCTATTTTTGGAAACTTTCTATTTTTGGAAACTTTCTATTTTTGGAAACTTTCTATTTTTGGAAACTTTCTATTTTTGGAAACCTGCTATTTTTGGAAAGTTACTTATTATTACACAGTAAGTATATTAATACATGAAACACCAGTAATACTTAATCAGATAAATCAGAATACAAGATAAACACAGTTTAAGGCTTTAAGCAGTGAACCATGATCTAAAACACACCAAATCAGCTATAATGAGACACAAAACCCAGTACGTAATCAGTGAATCGATACTTATACACGTGTGTATTCATGTAGCGTTAGTGATCCAGAAGTAGGAGTCTTTCTTCCGTTCATTCACTGGACTTGAGGTACGGATTCCCGTCCTTTCAGTATGGACATTCTTCCTTATTAGGATTTCCCCGTATGCAGCCAACTGTTTTCCCCAGCATTTGTTTTATTGTTTTGAACTGCTTATGTTAATTTAGCATAAACTATAGCCATATACAAGCATGACCAGTTTCACCTAGTTATGGAGGTACCATAACCATAGCATTGGAGGCACCGATGTTATGACTTCCCCACGGCGGAGTGATTGCTCGTGGCGTCCCTTTCAGTTTTGGCCATATTATTATATCATGTGGAGCGTATGGGTGCATCCTAGTTACATGTTTTATTCAGTATTTCATGGTGAATGTGGTGTGTGCCTTGCACCCTTCACAAGGAGTTGATCCCTCCTACCCAAACCAGTATATTGATTAGAGGCATCCCCTCTAATCCGCATGATGAGGTCACCCCTCCAAGTATTCATGCACGTGACCTTTTCATGACTTATATGGGCTATGGTATATTTATGTTAAAAACAGTTTTCACAAGATAAACATAAGGCTTTTCAAACTATAAAACCAGTTTTCTTGATACTTAACCAGTTACTCAGAACTTAGTCTTCCGCTGTTATATGTTACATGCTTATCCTATTTCATGCTTTATTGTACATCCGTGCACTGAGCGTCTTGCTCAGCCGTTACTTTCCTTTCCATGTCCCAAAACGGCAGGTACCCAAGACTCGAGCATTTGGAGGACGCACATAGGATGGAAGCTGCCAAAGACTTCTTTTCCTTTTTGCCTTCATATAGTTATGCTTGTTTAGTCTTTATTCAGTTCATTTCCTTTATTTATGTTTTGGGCTTATGTTTGGGAACCGATGTTTGATTCCGGTTTTCCCTATGGTCATGTATGTTTTACTACATATCACCTTGCATGCTTTGATGACACGCCATAATCACGCGTGACATTCCATTTATCAAAATGGGGTGTTACAAAAACAAATCATATTTTTTTTTCTCCTGGAACATTCAGTCGACGGCATAAGAGACCTTTTAGGGTTTTCTGTATTTTTTTTTTCATTCTCCATTTAATTAAAGGTAAACCTTCTTAAACCTTTTTGATTTAATTGTTTTTATGATTAAATTAATCATTCTTATGATGGATTAGGGTTAGGGTTTATATAAAATCTGTAATTAATGATGTTATAATCGTATTATGATGATCATATAATCTAGGGCTTGTATTAGATGGGGTTATGGGTAATTAATTAGTTCAATTTGTTTAAAACCCTTTTTTAAAAACTGGGCAGATTTTGAGTCAATTGTTTTGATCATATCGGGAGTTCTATAAACTCTTATTTAACGATCCAAGTACCCCTGGAAAGCTATTTGAAGTGGCTTTCCAATGCAAGAAACGAGAACTAAATTGGAGGTCGGGAGGTGGGTCAAAAACAGGTTACAACAGTCGGAGGTCAAAACAGTTTTGAATTCAGCCTGTTTTCTTTTTATGTTTTGGGTTGTTTGGGGCACTTAGGGTTGCATTGGGATCTTCTCACGAACGTGAGAGATGTTTTATATATTGTAGTTAATATATGAACTTGGGCTAAGGTGGTGGTTTAGGTTAAGACCCCTTAATTGTAACAAACTTTTAGTACGTTTAAAATCAGGAAATCTGGAATGACAAAAGTAGATATATATATATATCGGGGCCTTAACAGTAGCTTTAAGGTTAGGGCAAGTGGGAGGTTTTAGCCAACATATGTAAGGGTATGAATATTCCTTTTACATAAATCATGGGTAGGTTTAAGTGGGCGTTTGACCTAAAGTTTTGAGACCTAAAACTGGGACTGTTTTGGGTAAAATACGAACGGGTTAGTTATTAAACTTAACCAAGTTAAGGACTTGTTAAGGAAGGGTATTGGGGTAATTAGAGCTTATTAATGAGGTATATATGTGAGAATATGCTAGATGTCCATCATAGGTTAATGAGCCATCTTAGTGATTGGTTCGTTTATTGATTTCGTGTTTTTGGTTTGTTAGCTTGTTGCTAGTGCAAGGACGTGTGAAGGAGCTATCAGGTGAGTGTTCATAGTCCCATGTTTATTTTTGTTTTTGACTTCCAGATGGGATGGAAGAGACACTGTGTTGAGTTGTTTCTAAATTGTTGCTGTGAATGTTTTATGGTTGTGATGGACTTGTGTGTACACTTATGTGATTAACTGCTATGCGATTTTTGATTTGTTATTGTGGTTTGACAAGGTAGTGGCCTTATGGTTTGCCAAGGTAGTGGCCTTGGGATAGGTACATAGGGTGATTATCTAAGGTACCATGATGTTGTTTGGCAAGGTAGGAGCCTTGGATTGGTTTGGTATGATTGGTCTTGATTGATAGTTGTTAATACATAATTGTAACACATTGTCCATATGTTCTTTTGTTGATGATTGTTATTCACAGCTTGTAACTGATTTAGCGTTGGAGTCTAAACCTATGACTCTCACCAACTTTATGTTGACGTGTTTTAGTGTCTCTTTCAGGTGATACTATGGTTAAGCATGAGAAAATAAGTGGCTAGGATGGGAGAAGCATAGGATTGCATATAGAAGGAGAATCCCTGTTTTCTTCTTAGTTTTATTTAATTGTTCTTTTAATAAGTGATACTGTGGCACACATTTGTTTGTTGGTATGTTATTTGTTGTCTTGGGTAAGAAGTAGGACTGTTACATACTTACCTAGACCCCTTGCATTTGTTGAGATATTGTCATGACCTTCGTGTCACCATTTTTATGACATTTCTTATTTCATATAGTTGTCTCTATAGACACGCCATGTTGTGATGATATCCATACGTCGCGCCCCATTTTCTGCCATGGTGGGGTGTGACAGAATAGTATCAGAGACAAAGGTTATAGAGAATTAGGTTGCCTAGTCGCGTAGCCTAGTCTATAGCTTAAGGGTCCCTGCATATAGGCGTCATAGGAGTATGTGTGCATTTTATAATAATTGATGTGTTTGGATGTTATTTTGCGATGTTGTTAAGTTAGGAACTAATATGGTTCATACTTGACCACATAATATTTTCCTTTCGGGTTTTGACTAGTGCGGGTTTAACTACCATCGTCCACGCTAGTCATCTTTGTAATTTGCTAGAAAATGTATAATTATTTGTTTTAAATTTTCCGACTCTTATGGACGGCATGCCTTAAAATTATTTATGTTTTCGTTTGGATTATGTCTACGCTAGTTTAGCTAGACCATGGATTTGTGATGTTTCAAGTTTTGACTATGTTATTTTAATAAATGGAGTTTTGGATTTTATTTTGTGTGTTTATGTGCTTGTGAGTTGATGGATTATGTGTTATGTGTAGTATTAATTTCTTATAAGTGTCATCATAGGAGGGAGTACATTGGTGAAAGGGAACATGTATAATTATGGAGGCCTACATAATTATATATGTGCCACAACACCACTAGACTTTCAAGTATGATTGCATGAAAGAGAATTGATACATGCTTGTATAGCATATGTTGGTAGTATGTATGATTATGATTAGGCGTATGTATAGTGGTAAGTATACTATATGGAGTATTCTGGTAGTTGTTAACGGGTGTCATGTTTTTACTATCAGCTTGGTGAACACGCGAAATGGTGCTGGTGGAAGTGGTGATGGAAATCCTGACTTGGCTACTTTGATTGCTGCTCAAATGGCCAACATAATACCAACCATTGTTCAGCAGGTGACTAACAACCTGAACAAAAATAATAACAACAATGGTCAAGGAGGAGGTGGAAACAATGGTTGTAGCTATAAGGCATTCACTTCTTGTGGTGCAAGAGAGTATGATGGGAAGGGTGGCGCGGTAGTACTTACCCAATGGATTGAGAAGATGGAGAATGTAATTCAGATGAGTGGATGCTTACCAAATCAAATGGTCATGTACGTAACTGGTTCACTGGTAGGGAAGGCTTTAACTTGGTGGAACACTCAAGTTCAAGCAAGGGGAAGAGTTGCTGCAAATGCTATGGCTTGGGACGATTTTAAAGCTCTTATGACTACGGAGTTTTGTCCAAGCAATGAGATGGAGAAGCTGGAAAATGAGTTTTGGGGACATGCTATGGTTGGAGCGGCTCATGCAGATTACACAGATCGCTTCCATGAATTGGCAAATTTGGTTCCCCATTTGGTTACCCCTGAGGCGAACAAGATTAAGCGGTACATTGCTGGATTACCTCCTCAGATCAGGGGAATGATTAAGGCTACTCAGCCTAACACAATACAACAGGCCATACTAACGGCAGGAATACTTACTGAGGAGGCGGTATCTAGTGGAATCTTGGTCAAGGCGGGAGATAAAAGAAAGGAGCCAGAAGCCGCGAAGTCGCCTGACACCAACTGGAAGAATGCTAAGAAGGCGAATGATGGAAGAAATTTTGCCATGAGGGTACCTCAAGGTTCTGGAAATCCGAACAACAACAATGCTGCCTGCCGAACCTGCTCTAGGTTCTATCCAAGAGGTACACCATGCCAGACATGCTACAATTGCCAGAAACCAGGACACTTTGCTAGAAAATGTGACGCACCTAACAGAAACGCAACACCAATCCAGTCTGTAAGGACGAATGTCATCGGGGGAAATTGTTTTGAGTGTGGACAACCCGGGCATTTCCAGAGGGAGTGTCCTAGATTGGTTGGAGCAACCAACCAGGGAAGAGGCCAGTTAGCTTTAGAGGGAAGTCGAGGAAACCAAGGCGGTGGAAACCGGAACAATGCTAACCGCAACAATGGGAACAATGGGAATCGGAACTGGAATAGGAACGAGGGAAATAAGAATAGGGGAAATCGGAATGGAGGCAGGGTTTACCTTGCAAATGCAGTAGAAGCGGTTCAGGACCCGAATGTAGTCACGGGTACGTTTTCTGTTAACAATAACCTCGCTACGATTCTTTTTGACTCTGGGGCAGATTTTAGTTTTGTGTCGTCTCAATTCGTGCCTTTGTTAGATATGAACCCTAGTGTAGCGAAACCAGGATATGTGATTGAAATAGCTAGTGGTAAGCAAGAAGAAGTAGATGAGATATTTTTGAACTGCAAATTAGAGTTGGGAGAATTTAAGTTCACCATAGATTTAATCCCTCTAGGACATGGGAGCTTCAATGTAATCATTGGGATGGATTGGTTATCGAAGCATAGGGCTGAGCTAATGTGTCATGAAAAGATTGTTAAGATACCCATAGGTGATATGAAGGTGTTATACGTGTACGGAGAAAGGAATGAGAAGAAGACCAGGTCCCTTATGAATGCGAAGGATGATGAGCCACAAATCAATAAGATTCGAGTAGTAAGAGAGTTCGTCGATGTATTCCCGGATGACTTGATGGGGTTACCACCGGTGAGACAAGTAGAGTTTAAGATTGACTTAGTACCTGGGGCAACACCCGTAGCGAAGTCACCATATCGTCTAGCACCGTCAGAGATGCAAGAATTAGCCGAGCAACTTAAGGAATTACAGGATAAGGGTTTCATTCGACCAAGTTCTTCTCCATGGGGAGCGCCGGTGCTATTTGTCAAGAAGAAGGATGGATCTTTCCGAATGTGTATTGATTATCGGGAGTTGAACAAGCTGACCATTAAGAACCGTTATCCTCTCCCAAGGATTGACGATTTATTTGATCAGCTGCAAGGAGCAAGGTACTTCTCAAAAATTGACCTTAGGTCCGGTTATCACCAACTAAGGGTCTGTGAGGAGGACATACAAAAGACCGCGTTCCGAACAAGGTACGGACACTTTGAATTCACCGTTATGCCATTTGGATTGACAAACGCGCCAGCAGTGTTCATGGATCTAATGAACCGAGTGTACAAGCCATATCTAGACAAATTTGTCATAGTCTTCATTGATGACATACTTATCTACTCTAAGACGGAGGAGGAGCATAACCAACATTTGAGATCGGTATTGGAGCTGCTCAGGAAGGAGAAACTTTATGGGAAGTTCTCCAAGTGTGAATTTTGGCTGCAAGAGGTACAATTTCTGGGGCATGTAATCGATAATGATGGCATACATGTAGACCCAAAGAAGATTGAAGCAGTAAAGGATTGGAAGGCACCTACTACACCGTCAGAAATAAGGTCATTCTTGGGCTTGGCAGGATATTACAGGATATTTATAGAGAATTTCTCTAGAGTATCAAAGCCTTTGACACTGTTGACCCAAAAGAATCAGAAGTATGAATGGGGCGAAGAGCAAGAACATGCGTTTCAGACACTAAAGGATAGGTTGTGTAATGCACCTATCTTGTCTTTACCAGAAGAGGTGGAAGATTTTGTGGTTTACTGTGATGCGTCCAACCAGGGTTTGGGATGTGTTCTTATGCAGCGAGACAAGGTCATAGCTTATGCATCACGACAATTGAAAAACCATGAGAAGAATTACACCACACATGAATTGGAACTAGGAGATGTAGTCTTTGCTCTCAAGCTATGGAGACATTACTTGTATGGGACGAAAAGTGTGATCTTTACGGACCACAAAAGTTTGCAGCACATCTTTGATCAGAAAGATTTGAACATGAGGCAGATACGATGGTTGGAGTTATTTTGTGATTATGACTGTGAGATTAAGTATCACCCTGGGAAGGCCAATGTGGTGGCAGATGCGCTAAGTAGGAAGGAGAGGCTAAAACCAAAGAGAGTAAGGGCAATGAGCATAACAATTCAGACAACTCTTAAGGATAGAATTCGGGCAGCACAAATAGAGGCCGTAAAGGAAGAAAGGCTGGTTGAAGAAAATCTACATACTATGGATCAGTACATGGAAGAAAGAGGAGATGGTTGCAAGTATTACTTGGATAGAATCTGGGTTCTGTTGTTTGGCGATACAAGGAAGGTGATATTGGATGAAGCTCATACGTCGAGGTATTCGATACACCCAGGAGCTGATAAGATGTATCGAGACATGAGAGATATGTATTGGTGGCCAGGAATGAAGAAGGATGTAGCTTTGTACGTTACTGAATGTTTGACTTGCTCCAAGGTGAAGGCTGAACATCAAAGACCGTCAGGATTACTGCAACAACCAGAGGTTCCTAAATGGAAGTGGGAGAATATTGCCATGGACTTCATTACAAAACTGCCAAGGTCTAACAGTGGAAATGATATGATTTGGGTAATAGTGGACAGACTGACTAAGTCTGCCCATTTTGTGGCAATGAAGGAGGATGATAAGATGGAAAGGTTTGCCAAGAAATACTTGGAACATGTGGTGGCAAAACATGGAGTACCGGTGTCGATCATATCAGATAGAGATAGCAGGTTTACGTCTAGATTTTGGGGACTATTGCAGAAGGCTTTGGGTACGAGGCTGGATATGAGCACAGCTTATCATCCGCAGACGGATGGACAGAGTGAGAGGACTATACAAACACTGGAGGACATGTTAAGAGCATGTGTGATAGATTTTGGAGGAAGTTGGGAGAATCATCTGGCGTTGGCAGAATTCTCGTACAATAATAGCTACCATGCTAGTATAGAGTGTGCACCGTTTGAGGCACTCTACGGTAGGAAGTGTAGGTCACCGCTGTTATGGGCTGAAGTAGGAAGTAGCCAACTAATTGGACCGGAGATGGTACAGGAGACTACGGACGCAATTACCGTTCTTAAGGAAAAATTAAAGGCGGTTAGAGATCGACAAAAGAGCTATGCGGACAAGAGGCGTAAGCCGTTGGAATTTGGGGTTGGGGACAAGGTGATGCTAAAGGTTTCACCATGGAAAGAGGTGATGCGGTTCGGGAAGAAAGGGAAGTTAGCACCTAGATTTGTGGGGCCATTTGAAATCCTTGAAAGGATTGGGCTAGTGGCATACAGGTTGAGATTAACGGAAGAGTTAAGTAGTGTACATGATGTGTTTCATGTCTCAAACTTGAGGAAATGCTTAGCAAGAACTGACTTGCAAGTGTCGGTGGACGATATTAGTATAGATGCGAGCCTTCGTTTTATTGAAGAGCCGATAGAGATTATGGACCGTGAAGTTAAAACCTTGAAAAGAAGTAAGATACCGTTAGTTAAGGTTAAGTGGAATTCTAAACGTGGACCGCAGTTCACGTGGGAACGGGAAGAGTTTATGAGGAGTAAGTATCCTCAGCTGTTCGTTAATGACGACCCTAAGGAGTAAATCTCGGGACGAGATTTCTATTAGGAGGGAGTGATGTGACAACCGTGGTTTTGAGGTTCGTCACTTGGTCTTACTTTTAGGTTATTTTATGTGTGACTACTTGATTTTTGTGCTTACGTGTTTATGTTGTATGAATGAGGTTGGTATGGTTATTGTTTATGAGTAAAGAGTACTCATAAGTAAATCGAGGTACGGTTAATTCATGTTCATGAGATCACAATTGGTGACTATGAAATGAAATGGTGGTATTTTGGTGGTTACGTATACGTATAAGTAATACAGTAATAGTGTATTTTTTTAGGATTTGCGGTTTAGCATTTAGAGGTCTCGGATAAGGTAATTAGCCATATGGATATTTTTCGGGATGGTTTTAAGTCATTTAGGACATAGTTATAAAGTTTATTTAAAAATTTGAGATTTTTTTTAAAAGTGTATATTTTACGTCTTTTACGATAAAACGCGTAAAATTGACTAGTTTTACGGTTTTGGGGTTTTGGAAGCTTTAGGAGCAGTAATAAATTAAGACAAATTAAGGTAATGTTAGTAACATATTATTTAACAATAAAAAAAGAAAAAAAAATATAAATATATATATAGGCGGTTATTAGGCCGGCCTAATCAAAAAAAAAGGAAAAAGGAATTTAAGGTTAGTGTTTGGGTTGGGCTAGGACTTTTGGTTATATAAGGAACCCTTACACCAAAACAAATCATATTTTTTTTTCTCCTGGAACATTCAGTCGATGGCATAAGAGAGCTTTTAGGGTTTTCTGTATTTTTTTTTTCATTCTCCATTTAATTAAAGGTAAACCTTCTTAAACCTTTTTGATTTAATTGTTTTTATGATTAAATTAATCATTCTTATGATGGATTAGGGTTAGGGTTTATATAAAATCTGTAATTAATGATGTTATAATCATATTATGATGATCATATAATCTAGGGCTTGTATTAGATGGGGTTATGGGTAATTAATTAGTTCAATTTGTTTAAAACCTGTTTTTAAAAACTGGGCAGATTTTGAGTCAATTGTTTTGATCATATCGGGAGTTCTATAAACACTTATTTAACGATCCAAGTACCCCTGGAAAGCTATTTGAAGTGGCTTTCCAATGCAAGAAACGAGAACTAAATTGGAGGTCGGGAAGTGGGTCAAAAACAGGTTACAACAGTCGGAGGTCAAAACAGTTTTGAATTCAGCCTGTTTTCTTTTTAAGTTTTGGGTTGTTTGGGGCACTTATGGTTGCATTGGGATCTTCTCACGAACGTGAGAGATGGTTTATATATTGTAGTTAATATCTGAACTTGGGCTAAGGTGGTGGTTTAGGGTAAGACCCCTTAATGGTAACAAACTTTTAGTACGTTTAAAATCAGGAAATATGGAATGACAAAAGTAGATATATATATATATATATATATATCGGGGCCTTAACACTAGCTTTAAGGTTAGGGAAAGTGGGAGGTCTTATCCAACATATGTAAGGGTATGAATACTCCTTTTACAGAAACCATGGGTAGGTTTAAGTGGGCGTTTGACCTAAAGTTTTGAGACCCAAAACTGGGACTGTTTTGGGTAAAATACGAACGGGTTAGTTATTAAACTTAACCAAGTTAAGGACTTGTTAAGGAAGGGTATTGGGGTAATTAGAGCTTATTAATGAGGTATATATGTGAGAATATGCTAGATGTCCATCATAGGTTAATGAGCCATCTTAGTGATTGGTTCGTTTATTGATTTCGTGTTTTTGGTTTGTTAGCTTGTTGCTAGTGCAAGGACGTGTGAAGGAGCTATCAGGTGAGTGTTCATAGTCCCATGTTTATTTTTGTTTTTGACTTCCAGATGGGATGGAAGAGACACTGTGTTGAGTTGTTTCTAAATTGTTGTTGTGAATGTTTTATGGTTGTGATGGACTTGTGTGTACACTTATGTGATTAACTGCTATGCGAATTTTTATTTGTTATTGTGGTTTGACAAGGTAGTGGCCTTATGGTTTGCCAAGGTAGTGGCCTTGGGATAGGTACATAGGGTGATCATCTAAGGTACCATGATGTTGTTTGGCAAGGTAGGAGCCTTGGATTGGTTTGGTATGATTGGTCTTGATTGATAGTTGTTAATACATAATTGTAACACATTGTCCATATGTTCTTTTGTTGATGATTGTTATTCACAGCTTGTAACTGATTTAGCGTTGGAGTCTAAACCTATGACTCTCACCAACTTTATGTTGACGTGTTTTAGTGTCTCTTTCAGGTGATACTATGGTTAAGCATGAGAAAATAAGTGGCTAGGATGGGAGAAGCATAGGATTGCATATAGAAGGAGAATCCCCGTTTCCTTCTTAGTTTTATTTGATTGTTCTTTTAATAAGTGATACTGTGGCACACATTTGTTTGTTGGTATGTTATTTGTTGTCTTGGGTAAGAAGTAGGACTGTTACATACTTACCTAGACCCCTTTCATTTGTTGAGATATTGTCATGACCTTCGTGTCACCATTTTTATGACATTTCTTATTTCATATAGTTGTCTCTATAGACACGCCATGTTGTGATGATATCCATACGTCGCGCCCCATTTTCTGCCATGGTGGGGTGTGACAGAATAGTATCAGAGACAAAGGTTATAGAGAATTAGGTTGCCTAGTCGCGTAGCCTAGTCTATAGCTTAAGGGTCCCTGCATATAGGCGTCATAGGAGTATGTGTGCATTTTATAATAATTGATGTGTTTGGATGTTATTTTGCGATGTTGTTAAGTTAGGAACTAATATGGTTCATACTTGACCACATAATATTTTCCTTTCGGGTTTTGACTAGTGCGGGTTTAACTACCATCGTCCACGCTAGTCATCTTTGTAATTTGCTAGAAAATGTATAATTATTTGTTTTAAATTTTCCGACTCTTATGGACGGCATGCCTTAAAATTATTTATGTTTTCGTTTGGATTATGTCTACGCTAGTTTAGCTAGACCATGGATTTGTGATGTTTCAAGTTTTGACTATGTTATTTTAATAAATGGAGTTTTGGATTTTATTTTGTGTGTTTATGTGCTTGTGAGTTGATGGATTATGTGTTATGTGTAGTATTAATTTCTTATAAGTGTCATCATAGGAGGGAGTACATTGGTGAAAGGGAACATGTATAATTATGGAGGCCTACATAATTATATATGTGCCACAACACCACTAGACTTTCAAGTATGATTGCATGAAAGAGAATTGATACATGCTTGTATAGCATATGTTGGTAGTATGTATGATTATGATTAGGCATATGTATAGTGGTAAGTATACTATATGGAGTATTCTGGTAGTTGTTAACGGGTGTCATGTTTTTACTATCAGCATGGTGAACACGCGAAATGGTGCTGGTGGAAGTGGTGATGGAAATCCTGACTTGGCTACTTTGATTGCTGCTCAAATGGCCAACATAATACCAACCATTGTTCAGCAGGTGACTAACAACCTGAACAACAATAATAACAACAATGGTCAAGGAGGAGGTGGAAACAATGGTTGTAGCTATAAGGCATTCACTTCTTGTGGTGCAAGAGAGTATGATGGGAAGGGCGGCGCGGTAGTACTTACCCAATGGATTGAGAAGATGGAGAATGTAATTCAGATGAGTGGATGCTTACCAAATCAAATGGTCATGTACGTAACTGGTTCACTGGTAGGGAAGCCTTTAACTTGGTGGAACACTCAAGTTCAAGCAAGGGGAAGAGTTGCTGCAAATGCTATGGCTTGGGACGATTTTAAAGCTCTTATGACTATGGAGTTTTGTCCAAGCAATGAGATGGAGAAGCTGGAAAATGAGTTTTGGGGACATGCTATGGTTGGAGCGGCTCATGCAGATTACACAGATCGCTTCCATGAATTGGCAAAGTTGGTTCCCCATTTGGTTACCCCTGAGGCGAACAAGACTAAGCGGTACATTGCTGGATTACCTCCTCAGATCAGGGGAATGATTAAGGCTACTCAGCCTAACACAATACAACATGCCATACTAACGGCAGGAATACTTACTGAGGAGGCGGTATCTAGTGGAATCTTGGTCAAGGCGGGAGATAAAAGAAAGGAGCCAGAAGCCGCGAAGTCGCCTGACACCAACTGGAAGAATGCTAAGAAGGCGAATGATGGAAGAAATTTTGCCATGAGGGTACCTCAAGGTTCTGGAAATTCGAACAACAACAATGCTGCCTGCCGAACCTGCTCTAGGTTCCATCCAAGAGGTACACCATGCCAGACATGCTACAATTGCCAGAAACCAGGACACTTTGCCAGAAAATGTGACGCACCTAACAGAAACGCAACACCAATCCAGTCTGTAAGGACGAATGTCATCGGGGGAAATTGTTTTGAGTGTGGACAACCCGGGCATTTCCAGAGAGAGTGTCCTAGATTGGTTGGAGCAACCAACCAGGGCAGAGGCCAGTTAGCTTTGGAGGGAAGTCGAGGAAACCAAGGCGGTGGAAACCGGAACAATGCTAACCGCAACAATGGGAACAATGGGAATCGGAACTGGAACAGGAACGAGGGAAATCAGAATAGGGGAAATCGGAATGGAGGCAGGGTTTACCTTGCAAATGCAGTAGAAGCGGTTCAGGACCCGAATGTAGTCACGGGTACGTTTTCTGTTAACAATAACCTCGCTACGATTCTTTTTGACTCTGGGGCAGATTTTAGTTTTGTGTCGTCTCAATTCGTGCCTTTGTTAGATATGAACCCTAGTGTAGCGAAACCAGGATATGTGATTGAAATAGCTAGTGGTAAGCAAGAAGAAGTAGATGAGATATTTTTGAACTACAAATTAGAGTTGGGAGAATTTAAGTTCACCATAGATTTAATCCCTCTAGGACATGGGAGCTTCAATGTAATCATTGGGATGGATTGGTTATCGAAGCATAGGGCTGAGCTAATGTGTCATGAAAAGATTGTTAAGATACCCATATGTGATATGAAGGTGTTATACGTGTACGGAGAAAGGAATGAGAAGAAGACCAGGTCCCTTATGAATGCCAAGGATGATGAGCCACAAATCAATAAGATTCGAGTAGTAAGAGAGTTCGTCGATGTATTCCCGGATGACTTGATGGGGTTACCACCGGTGAGACAAGTAGAGTTTAAGATTGACTTAGTACCTGGGGCAACACCCGTAGCGAAGTCACCATATCGTCTAGCACCGTCAGAGATGCAAGAATTAGCCGAGCAACTTAAGGAATTACAGGATAAGGGTTTCATTCGACCAAGTTCTTCTCCATGGGGAGCGCCGGTGCTATTTGTCAAGAAGAAGGATGGATCTTTCCGAATGTGTATTGATTATCGGGAGTTGAACAAGCTGACCATTAAGAACCGTTATCCTCTCCCAAGGATTGACGATTTATTTGATCAGCTGCAAGGAGCAAGGTACTTCTCAAAAATTGACCTTAGGTCCGGTTATCACCAACTAAGGGTCTGTGAGGAGGACATACAAAAGACCGCGTTCCGAACAAGGTACGGACACTTTGAATTCACCGTTATGCCATTTGAATTGACAAACACACCAGCAGTGTTCATGGATCTAATGAACCGAGTGTGCAAGCCATATCTAGACAAATTTGTCATAGTCTTCATTGATGACATACTTATCTACTCTAAGACGGAGGAGGAGCATAACCAACATTTGAGATCGGTATTGGAGCTGCTCAGGAAGGAGAAACTTTATGGGAAGTTCTCCAAGTGTGAATTTTGGCTGCAAGAGGTACAATTTCTGGGGCATGTAATCGATAATGATGGCATACATGTAGACCCAAAGAAGATTGAAGCAGTAAAGGATTGGAAGGCACCTACTACACCGTCAGAAATAAGGTCATTCTTGGGCTTGGCAGGATATTACAGGAGATTTATAGAGAATTTCTCTAGAGTATCAAAGCCTTTGACACTGTTGACCCAAAAGAATCAGAAGTATGAATGGGGCGAAGAGCAAGAACATGCGTTTCAGATACTAAAGGATAGGTTGTGTAATGCACCTATCTTGTCTTTACCAGAAGAGGTGGAAGATTTTGTGGTTTACTGTGATGCGTCCAACCAGGGTTTGGGATATGTTCTTATGCAGCGAGACAAGGTCATAGCTTATGCATCACGACAATTGAAAAACCATGAGAAGAATTACACCACACATGAATTGGAACTAGGAGCTGTAGTCTTTGCTCTCAAGATATGGAGACATTACTTGTATGGGACGAAAAGTGTGATCTTTACGGACCACAAAAGTTTGCAGCACATCTTTGATCAGAAAGATTTGAACATGAGGCAGATACGATGGTTGGAGTTATTTTGTGATTATGACTGTGAGATTAAGTATCACCCTGGGAAGGCCAATGTGGTGGCAGATGCGCTAAGTAGGAAGGAGAGGCTAAAACCAAAGAGAGTAAGGGCAATGAGCATAACAATTCAGACAACTCTTAAGGATAGAATTCGGGCAGCACAAATAGAGGCCGTAAAGGAAGAAAGGCTGGTTGAAGAAAATCTACATACTATGGATCAGTACATGGAAGAAAGAGGAGATGGTTGCAAGTATTACTTGGATAGAATCTGGGTTCCGTTGTTTGGCGATACAAGGAAGGTGATATTGGATGAAGCTCATACGTCGAGGTATTCGATACACCCAGGAGCTGATAAGATGTATCGAGACATGAGAGATATGTATTGGTGGCCAGGAATGAAGAAGGATGTAGCTTTGTACGTTAGTGAATGTTTGACTTGCTCCAAGGTGAAGGCTGAACATCAAAGACCGTCAGGATTACTGCAACAACCAGAGGTTCCTAAATGGAAGTGGGAGAATATTGCCATGGACTTCATTACAAAACTGCCAAGGTCTAACAGTGGAAATGATATGATTTGGGTAATAGTGGACAGACTGACTAAGTCTGCCCATTTTGTGGCAATGAAGGAGGATGATAAGATGGAAAGGTTTGCCAAGAAATACTTGGAACATGTGGTGGCAAAACATGGAGTACCGGTGTCGATCATATCAGATAGAGATAGCAGGTTTACGTCTAGATTTTGGGGACTATTGCAGAAGGCTTTGGGTACGAGGCTGGATATGAGCACAGCTTATCATCCGCAGACGGATGGACAGAGTGAGAGGACTATACAAACACTGGAGGACATGTTAAGAGCATGTGTGATAGATTTTGGAGGAAGTTGGGAGAATCATCTGGCGTTGGCAGAATTCTCGTACAATAATAGCTACCATGCTAGTATAGAGTGTGCACCGTTTGAGGCACTCTATGGTAGGAAGTGTAGGTCACCGCTGTTATGGGCTGAAGTAGGAAGTAGCCAACTAATTGGACCGGAGATGGTACAGGAGACTACGGACGCAATTACCGTGCTTAAGGAAAAATTAAAGGCGGTTAGAGATCGACAAAAGAGCTATGCGGACAAGAGGCGTAAGCCGTTGGAATTTGGAGTTGGGTACAAGGTGATGCTAAAGGTTTCACCATGGAAAGAGGTGATGCGGTTCGGGAAGAAAGGGAAGTTAGCACCTAGATTTGTGGGGCCATTTGAAATCCTTGAAAGGATTGGGCTAGTGGCATACAGGTTGAGATTAACGGAAGAGTTAAGTAGTGTACATGATGTGTTTCATGTCTCAAACTTGAGGAAATGCTTAGCAAGAACTGACTTGCAAGTGTCGGTGGACGATATTAGTATAGATGCGAGCCTTCGTTTTATTGAAGAGCCGATAGAGATTATGGACCGTGAAGTTAAAACCTTGAAAAGAAGTAAGATACCGTTAGTTAAGGTTAGGTGGAATTCTAAACGTGGACCGGAGTTCACGTGGGAACGGGAAGAGTTTATGAGGAGTAAGTATCCTCAGCTGTTCGTTAATGACGACCCTAAGGAGTAAATCTCGGGACGAGATTTCTATTAGGAGGGAGTGATGTGACAACCGTGGTTTTGAGGTTCGTCACTTGGTCTTACTTGTAGGTTATTTTATGTGTGACTACTTGATTTTTGTGCTTACGTGTTTATGTTGTATGAATGAGGTTGGTATGGTTATTGTTTATGAGTAAAGAGTACTCATAAGTAAATAGAGGTACGGTTAATTCATCATGAGATCACAATTGGTGACTATGAAATGAAATGGTGGTATTTTGGTGGTTACGTATACGTATAAGTAATATAGTAATAGTGTATTTTTTTAGGATTTGCGGTTTAGCATTTAGAGGTCTCGGATAAGGTAATTAGCCATATGGATATTTTTTGGGATGGTTTTAAGTCATTTAGGACATAGTTATAAAGTTTATTTAAAAATTTGAGATTTTTTTTAAAAGTGTATATTTTACGTCTTTTACGATAAAACGCGTAAAATTGACTAGTTTTACGGTTTTGGGGTTTTGGAAGCTTTAGGAGCAGTAATAAATTAAGACAAATTAAGGTAATGTTAGTAACATATTATTTAACAATAAAAAAAGAAAAAAATATATAAATATATATATAGGCGGTTATTAGGCCGGCCTAATCAAAAAAAAAGGAAAAATGAATTTAAGGTTAGTGTTTGGGTTGGGCTAGGACTTTTGGTTATATAAGGAACCCTTACACCAAAACAAATCATATTTTTTTTTCTCCTAGAACATTCAGTCGACGGCATAAGAGAGCTTTTAGGGTTTTCTGTATTTTTTTTTCATTCTCCATTTAATTAAAGGTAAACCTTCTTAAACCTTTTTGATTTAATTGTTTTTATGATTAAATTAATCATTCTTATGATGGATTAGGGTTAGGGTTTATATAAAATCTGTATTAATGATGTTATAATCATATTATGATGATCATATAATCTAGGGCTTGTATTAGATGGGGTTATGGGTAATTAATTAGTTCAATTTGTTTAAAACCTGTTTTTAAAAACTGGGCAGATTTTGAGTCAATTGTTTTGATCATATCGGGAGTTCTATAAACTCTTATTTAACGATCCAAGTACCCCTGGAAAGCTATTTGAAGTGGCTTTCCAATGCAAGAAACGAGAACTAAATTGGAGGTCGGGAAGTGGGTCAAAAATAGGTTACAACAGTCGGAGGTCAAAACAGTTTTGAATTCAGCCTGTTTTCTTTTTAAGTTTTGGGTTGTTTGGGGCACTTATGGTTGCATTGGGATCTTCTTACGAACGTGAGATATGGTTTATATATTGTAGTTAATATCTGAACTTGGGCTAAGGTGGTGGTTTAGGGTAAGACCCCTTAATGGTAACAAACTTTTAGTACGTTTAAAATCAGGAAATATGGAATGACAAAAGTAGATATATATATATATCGGGGCCTTAACAGTAGCTTTAAGGTTAGGGAAAGTGGGAGGTCTTAGCCAACATATTTAAGGGTATGAATATTCCTTTTACAGAAACCATGGGTAGGTTTAAGTGGGCGTTTGACCTAAAGTTTTGAGACCCAAAACTGGGACTGTTTTGGGTAAAATACGAACGGGTTAGTTATTAAACTTAATCAAGTTAAGGACTTGTTAAGGAAGGGTATTGGGGTAATTAGAGCTTATTAATGAGGTATATATGTGAGAATATGCTAGATGTCCATCATAGGTTAATGAGCCATCTTAGTGATTGGTTCGTTTATTGATTTCGTGTTTTTGGTTTGTTAGCTTGTTGCTAGTGCAAGGACGTGTGAAGGAGCTATCAGGTGAGTGTTCATAGTCCCATGTTTATTTTTGTTTTTGACTTCCAAATGGGATGGAAGAGACACTGTGTTGAGTTGTTTCTAAATTGTTGCTGTGAATGTTTTATGGTTGTGATGGACTTGTGTGTACACTTATGTGATTAACTACTATGCGATTTTTGATTTGTTATTGTGGTTTGACAAGGTAGTGGCCTTGTGGTTTGCCAAGGTAGTGGCCTTGGGATAGGTACATAGGGTGATCATCTAAGGTACCATGATGTTGTTTGGCAAGGTAGGAGCCTTGGATTGGTTTGGTATGATTGGTCTTGATTGATAGTTGTTAATACATAATTGTAACACATTGTCCATATGTTCTTTTGTTGATGATTGTTATTCACAGCTTGTAACTGATTTAGCGTTGGAGTCTAAACCTATGACTCTCACCAACTTTATGTTGACGTGTTTTAGTGTATCTTTCAGGTGATACTATGGTTAAGCATGAGAAAATAAGTGGCTAGGATGGGAGAAGCATAGGATTGCATATAGAAGGAGAATCCCTGTTTCCTTCTTAGTTTTATTTGATTGTTCTTTTAATAAGTGATACTGTGGCACACATTTGTTTGTTGGTATGTTATTTGTTGTCTTGGGTAAGAAGTAGGACTGTTACATACTAACCTAGACCCCTTGCATTTGTTGAGATATTGTCATGACCTTCGTGTCACCATTTTTATGACATTTCTTATTTCATATAGTTGTCTCTATAGACACGCCATGTTGTGATGATATCCATACGTCGCGCCACATTTTCCGCCATGGTGGGGTGTGACAACAAGCCATGACACAATCATCTTGGATTGAAGCCATGCAAGAGGAACTTAATGATTTTCAACGACTTGAAGTATGGGAATTAGTTCCTCTCCCGACAACATTGACATCCTTACATTGTTGTGGGTATATAAGGTTAAACTCGATGAGTTAGGTGGAGTGTTAAAGAACAAAGCTAGATTGGTTGCTCGAGGATACAAACAAGCTTTGGTTATTGACTTTGAAGAATCCTTTGCTCTTGTTGCAGGATTGGAGGAGATTAGAATATTCCTTGCTTATGATGCTCACATGAATATGATTGTCTACCAAATGGTTGTTAAGACGGCATTTCTCAATGGTAAATTAATGGAAGATGTCTACGTAAGCCAGCTGAATGGATTCATCAACTCGGAGTATCCTAATCACGTGTACAAGCTCAAGAAAGCTCTTTAAGGGTTGAAACAAGCTCCACGCGTGGTACGATCTCCTATCGTCTTATCTCATCTCGGAAGGCTTCTCCAAAGGCAAAGTGGACCCAATATTGTTCATTCTCAAGGAGGACAACGACATGATACTGGTATAAATTTATGTTGACGATATAATATTTGCTGCCACTACTCAAAGACTGTCTGACCATTTTGAGAAATCATGTCCACACGCTTTAAGATGTCGATGATGGGAAAATTTTCATTTTTCTTAGGGTTGCAAATTTCTCAAAATCCCAGAGGCATCTTCATTAATCAATCCAAATATGCTCTTGAATTGTTGATAAAGTGTCATTTTGAAAACTGTGACCTGGTGGATACTTCAATGGTGGAGAGATCCAAGTTAGATGGGGATAGGGATGGTATTGCTATCGATCCTACACTTTACCATGGAATGATCGGCACCCTTCTCTATCTAACTGCTAGCAGGCCTGATTTGCAATTTGCTATATGCATGTGTGCCTGGTATCAGGCTCGGCCTACCGAAAAGCACTTACATGTTGTGAAAAGGATCTTTCGGTATCTTAAAGGAACACTTTATCATGGTATGTGGTATCCGAAGGATTCCTCTATTGCACTAATATCATATGCAGATGCGGATTATGTTGGGTGTCAAGATACTAGACGTAGCACTTCTGGCAGTGTGCAACTTCTTGGAGATAAACTTATTAGTTGGGCATCCAAAAGGCAGAAAAGCGCTGCGATATCGAGTATAGAGGCTGAATACATTGCTATGTCCGGTTGTTGTGCTCAAGTTATATGGATGAGATCACAATTAACTGACTATGGTCTTGGATTCAACAAAATTCCGATGTACTGTGACAACAAAAGCGCTATTACCCTTTGTTGTAACTACGTTCAACACTCCCGGGCGAAGCACATTGACATACGCTACCACTTTATCAAAGAGCAAGTGGAAAATGGAGTCATTGAGCCGTATTTTGTCAACACTGAGTATCAGCTGGCGGATATATTCACAAAGGCCTTAGATCAAGGACTTATCGAGTTTTTGATCGAAAAGCTGGGCATGAAATCATTCTCACCGGCAACTCTTAAGGAGTTGGCAGAAGAATCTGCATAATATTGGTGGTAAACTATTCTAGAGTATCATTTTAATCGTGATCATGTATATTATCGTATATATATATAAACCACCAAAAGAAAAATACAAACATATAAAACCTACAAAAACCAAAAAAATATAAAATCATGAAAATCCAAAAATATTTTTCCTTTTAAAATTGGGCATATCTTTTAGTACAGTAATATTTACGGCCTTAGAAATGTCGATTAAAATTGAGACGGCGCCATAAATAGAGTCCGTATGAAAGTTGTACATATCTTAAAACATGCCCATATGGCTTGTAGTTATTTCTGACTGCAACCCGCTTTTCGCATTAAAGTCACGTATTTCTCTCGAAAACGTTGGCTCACAACGGGATTTCATTTTCTCGGGTATGGTTTACTTTAAAACCATACAAGGGATCAAGTTTACTTTATTATTTGGTCTAACACAAATTTGTGTACGCTTCAGTGCACTTATTTCGTAAAAATAAGAAAAATCTTATTGCCACCACGAATCGTACTTATATCAAATAAAACGGAAAAAACTTTCATCGATATTTGACTCTTTAAACAACGACGACAGCTCTTTAAATAGAACACGGTTCTATGTTTAAGGGGGAGAAAATATCAAAAAAAATTTATCATAAAAAAAAAATCGTCTTCAAAAGTCTTTCAAAAAATTAATCGGTTAAATGCTTAATGTTGGATCATCTTTCGTATGTGCTTTGTGATTTTTCGTGATTTATGTGAGTCGGATATGTTCAATTGATTTGGTTTTTTAGGCTAAAAGTAGTTAGTTGTGTGTAAGGAAACATAGTTAATAGAATGGTTAAGTGATAACAAATGTTAAATTTTTTCTTAACGAAAGTCAAACTAAACTATATTATTAACTAAAATTAAACAGAACGTAAATGAAGGACTGAAAGTGTAAAAAGGGGAAAGTTCCACTTTGACCTAGGTCAAATCATATAAGTCCGCCCCCTCGCTTTTTTTTGTTTCGTCGACTCAAACATACACACACCCTTTGCCGCCATTGATAACTCTTCAAAACACCAACTTTAATTCGTTTCTTGCGTTCAATTCATCAAAGGTAAACATGTTCTATTAATTCATTACATTACTTATTTATCTTTTCTTTTAATTAGTTGATCCAAGACTGAGATTTTAGGGTTTATGATCTTCTTTGGATCAAATAGGTGAATTGATAAGTGGGTTTTATGTGGGATAGGTTTTAAAATATATATAGTTGTTTAGGTTGCCTTAAAAAACACAGAAATCGATTAGGAAGAAAAACCCGTTTAAGTTTGGTAATGAAAAGGTTATCCGAAAACTGGCAATGGCACTTTAACCGAAAACTGGAAATTAACCACTTACCCGAAAACTGGGGTTAAGAGTTTATCCGAAAAAGTTTGATTTATCTGAAAACCTATAAGGGCCATCTTTATCCGAAAACTTGTGCTTTATCCGAAGATTGTATTTTTTCCAAAAACAAGGATTTATCCAAAGATTGCATCTTTATCCAAAAACTTGTGCTTTATCCGAAGATTGTATTTTTATCCGAAAACAAGGATTTATCCGAAGATGGTCATTTTATCCGAAAACATGTTGTTTATCTGAATAATGTTGTTTTATCCGAAAGCTGATGTTTTATCTAAATAATGCTGTTTTATCCGAAAACTGATGTCTTATCCGAAAACATGTTGGTTATCCGAAAAGATCATTTTATCCGAAAAATGTGCTTTTTTCCGAAAAGTGCTTTTTATCCGAAAACACATGTTTATCCGAAAACTGGCATTTTATCCGAACATTCATGTTTT
This sequence comes from Glebionis coronaria, assembly GCA_025667525.1. Classification (NCBI taxonomy): domain Eukaryota; kingdom Viridiplantae; phylum Streptophyta; class Magnoliopsida; order Asterales; family Asteraceae; genus Glebionis; species Glebionis coronaria. The sequence continues at coordinate 24,228,004 of CM046882.1, read as the reverse complement.
ATCCGAAAAATAGGTTTTATCCGAAAATGGTATCAATTTATCCGAAGAAAATGTGATTTTATCCGAAGAATGGTAATTATCCGAAAAACATGAGGTTATCCGAAGATGGGGAATTATCCGAATATGTGTATTTATTCGAAAATGGGGATTTATCCGAAATAGGACCATTTTTCCGAATGTGGTTGTTTTTCTGAGTGTGTTTTTTATTCTGAATGTGTGAATGACTTATCCGAATATGTGATTTCTTTTGGAATATGTTGTCGAAAAATTACTCATGTTTGATTATATCTTCAGTTACTCATGTATTCAAATGCTAGTTCACCATGATTGTTTGTTCACTATGGTATGATGTAATATGTTTGCCATGTTTAGATATATATACATCATGATATATATTTGTGTGTATCAACCTTGTATGTTTTGACTTAAGCAGAAAACATGTCTAACCCTACCGAGCAACAAATCAAAGCTGATCAGGCACTTGTCTCCGCCAAGGCTCTAAAGTCTATACCAAACAACTATCGACTGAAAGAAGACAAAGAAGATTCTACCCCAGCTCCCTATGCATTCAAGGTAGCCACCGATATCCTTGATCGAACCCCAATAAAAAGGCTTTACGAGATACAGCTTCGGTACCAACTGATTACTTGTATGAATTATGGGCTTCAAAGAAACGGATATCAGACAGAAAGATCTCATTCACCATCAACAAAAAGGAACAAACTCTCACCATTCCTCACTTTCTCAAGTATTCGGATTGCCAACTCCAGCTAAAGGCCAAAGGTTTACAGACGAACCTGACAAGAAAGAAGTTGTTCAGATGTTTCATTCTCTTGGATACGGTGATCCTGAGTTACGAGTAGTGTCTCAGTTTACCACAACTAACTTGGGACAACCCTGGAAAGCATTCTTCGGTATACTCATTCGTTGTCTTAATGCTAAAACAAGTGGATATGACTCTCTGTGATTTTCAATCGCATGTATATTTTGGGGAATCCACAAGGGTAAGAATGTGAATTATGCACAATTACTATGGGAGGAGTTTCACTATCAACTCTTCCAAAATACCAAGAAGAAGACTGGGTACCTTCCTTTCCCACGATTCATCAAGCTCATCATTCATCACTTCATGCAACAAGATGCTTCAATCGATATACGTGAAGGAAGTTCTCACCATAATCAAGATGACGATGCCACTGTGGATTTAAGGCACGACGGACACATCGGTGTTTACTCAGGTACTCTAATTACAATTCCTAATCATATGTTGACTGATGAAATCAAAGCCAGTGATGAATACAAGTAATTGTTGGATGAAATGGAAAATCAAAAGAAAGAGTTGAGTTGGGAGATTTTGCTTCACCAAAACCTAAAGGCAAACGCAAACAAAGGGAACCATCAGAAGGAATAGGTTCACCTAAGCCCAAAAGAAAGAAAAGTGTTGCCAAACAAGATAACACAAAGTCTAGTGGGAAGCAGATGTTGCTTGAGGATGAAGATGAAGATATAAATGAAGAAGAACAACTTCGTAAAACGAAAAGACGAAATATAAAGAAAGCTGTCATGCAACGTAAGAAAGACGCGGGGGGTAGTGGTTCTGGTGTGATGGTAAAAGAAACCATACTACCTACTGATATTGATGAATTTGGGAACCCTGATGAATATATACCTATTCTTGAGAAATCTACCCAAGATGATGACGATGTTGACCATCATGTCGAACAACGAGTTCATGACAGACTGAAAAGTATGGAAATGGTCGGGTCTACTAATACGACAGCATTTGTAAACACCGAACATCTCGTTAAAAATGTTGATCCTAACAAAGCCACAAGTACATTCGTGACGGCTCCAGTCACTACAGTGACCCCACCTGCCTCTATTCAACCTCCCTTAACTCTACCAACTCAACCTCTCTCAGCTTTAGTGTCAAGTACTGCAATGACCACTACACAATAAACACCGATAGCACCAGTATCTTTGATTCCATCTTTACCGGCATTGTTCATGTTACAAGTGGAACAACACATAAAAGCTCAACAAGAAGAGATGGTTCGAGTCAAAGAGGAGTTAGCCCGTCGACAGCAAAGTGAAGAATCCACAAGAAAAGCTCAAGAAGACGCGATTGCCAAATTCAAAGAAGAGTTAGAATTATCACAAAAAGCACATGTAGAAGAACTTGCTCAAGTCAAAGCAGCTGAAATCGCCAAAAATGAAGCAACGTTCAATCGTCTTTGAGAACTGAAAAAGAGGTACCGAGAGGAGATAGAGATACTTGACAAAGCTAACGAAACAATTGTTGGCTCACTTGATGAAAAGGTTAAAGAATATCTCGGCACGACACTTCCTACTTTGCGAGACGAGATTAAACAAACTGCTGCAAGCAATTTCATGATCAAGTCTTCTAACACTCATAAGTCAGCTTTTCTTATTGCTCAAAGGCTCACTGATTACAAGTTGAAGAAGCTCTTACATGCTCGTATGATTCAAGTCGGGTCCTACGACCAAACCAAAGCTCAAAAGATCCTTCACAAGGCTCTTAAAATGTCTATGGATGAAGATACTGAGATATTCAAGAAACATGGTACTGTGGTTCCTTACAATATCTTAAACAAAGAGAAAGAGGAAGATGAATCCGACAACGATGATGATGATGATGACGATGGTGATGACGAAGAAGGTAGTGATGAAGAAGGAGGAAGTGATGACGAAGGAGGTAGTGATGACGAAGGAGGTAGTAATGACGAAGGCGGTAGTGATAAAAACAGTGATGGTGATGATAATGGTGATGGTGAAGGCGATGATGGTGATGATGAAGAAGAAGGGGACGGTGATAAAGAGAAAAAGGATGGAGATGAGGAAGACAAGTCTGATAAAGACAAGTTCGATGATGATGATGCTATGGAGGATGATGCTTCTAAAGGTGACAAATCTCACAAGGATGATGTTACCAAAGGTAAATCAACTCCAACAGCGAAGACACCTCCACCCCCACAAGGAAGACGCACCAAGAAGTTTCATGATGTAGATGCTAATACAGCTTAATCATCTACTCCAGCCACAACCGCTCCTACAACCACATCTGTCCCTATCACATATGTCCCAGTTACCGCTGCTTCAGTTACCACACCTTTAGTGCAACAATAACTGACAGAACCCGATCAACCTGTACCAGATTTTCCAGTATCTGATCAAGTCCAAGACATACCAGAAACTGAAGCCATACCTGATGTTGATGTTCCTGTATCTACTCAAGTTCTTGATGTTCCAGAGTCAACTGAACCAGCATGGGTTGATACACTCGAGGTAGATGAAAATGCACCGGAACAAACTTTGGTTACAAACGCTGCTGCACTTCGTCCACTGACAAAGGCTGATGAAGCTAAATTCTCCCAATTCCTCAGCAATCCCATAGATTTTTCAAGATACTTGGAGTATAACTATATGTCTAACATAACCCAAGCAATGGTTGTGCGAGGACTCAAAGATCCCACCCTTCTTGCTAAATCCAAGATCAGCAAAATGGAATGCGAGTACAACGCTAATGAGCTTCTGAAGACAATGAGAACTACTCAAAGGGAAGGTCTTCATGCACCTGAAAAACCTCCTCTCTCGACAGTTGCAGATGATGATCAAATCGCACTCGAATTCTTCGCCAGCAATGATCTAGAGTACTTGCTTAAGGGAGCAAACAAGTATGCGACATCATTAACTTTGCTAAAAGCTTCAAATTGGGAGTCGATACCATGGATAGAAGAAAAAGTCATTCGTCTCTGGGTACCGAAAGTTTATTCTGAATATAATCGATATGCCGAATTTGGAGCTTCACATTGGGACGAGCGTGTTAGACGCGCCTACAACTATGCATGTCTACACAACTCAGGTTCTCAAGTCTTTTCTCTTTTCTGAATCAGAAGCATCCAAGGATTTAGGATTCAACCCAAAATAGGCTATCACCACTTGACAGAGATCATAATTAAAAGAGATGACGATAAAATCTATAATATCCAGGAAGGAGATTTTACACTTCTTCATCTCGGAGATATTGAAGAAATGCTGCTTCTAATAACTCACAACACGCTAAGACATTTGAATTCTGAAGAAATCATTTCCTTGAATTCAGCTCTTAGAATGTACACGCGTCAAATTGTCATCAAGAAAAGAGTTGAAAGATCTGCAACTTGGAGTAGAAAGTTATCAAAGGAAGCTGAATCTTTCTCGTCCACGTACTCAAGTGTTGCCTAGGCATGCGGACAAATCTCCATACACCAGCACCACGGACCTGATTCATGGCATTTTCTAGTTGAATGGCCGTGGACTGATGAAGTTCATGAGAATTCTAGAGATCAAAAAATTCAGTGATGGGACTCTTAAACATATCCGGGAAAAGTTGGTGCATCTCAACGATAACAAGACTCTTCCAGAGGTTACTTTAGATTGGCACCGGGGATTTCGGCAGAGTGCCAACTACGTGATCAAGAAATTTGATGAAAAGCTAAGGGAAAGACGTCTTATGAGAAGTCTAGAACGATCGTCGGTGGAAGACCATATGGAGCGCACCACAAGCTAATGGAATGATCCATTTAAAATGGGTCGTACTATCTCAGGTCAAATCCATATTTTACTTGTGAATATATAAATACTGTGAATATTGTGCTTTTGTGACTTGCTGTAGTGTGAAAGTATGATAATTTTTTCTTAACGAAAGTCAAACTAAACTATATTATTAACTAACATTAAACAGAACGTAAATGAAGGACTGAAAGTGTAAAAAGGGGAAAGTTCCACTTTGACCTAGGTCAAATCATATAAGTCCGCCCCCTCGCTTTTTTTTGTTTCGTCGACTCAAACATACACACACCCTTTGCCGCCATTGATAACTCTTCAAAACACCAACTTTAATTCGTTTCTTGCGTTCAATTCATCAAAGGTAAACATGTTCTATTAATTCATTACATTACTTATTTATCTTTTCTTTTAATTAGTTGATCCAAGACTGAGATTTTAGGGTTTATGATCTTCTTTGGATCAAATAGGTGAATTGATAAGTGGGTTTTATGTGGGATAGGTTTTAAAATATATATAGTTGTTTAGGTTGCCTTAAAAAACACAGAAATCGATTAGGAAGAAAAACCCGTTTAAGTTTGGTAATGAAAAGGTTATCCGAAAACTGGCAATGGCACTTTAACCGAAAACTGGAAATTAACCACTTACCCGAAAACTGGGGTTAAGAGTTTATCCGAAAAAGTTTGATTTATCTGAAAACCTATAAGGGCCATATTTATCCGAAAACTTGTGCTTTATCCGAAGATTGTATTTTTTCCAAAAACAAGGATTTATCCAAAGATTGCATCTTTATCCAAAAACTTGTGCTTTATCCGAAGATTGTATTTTTATCCGAAAACAAGGATTTATCCGAAGATGGTCATTTTATCCGAAAACATGTTGTTTATCTGAATAATGTTGTTTTATCCGAAAGCTGATGTTTTATCTGAATAATGCTGTTTTATCCGAAAACTGATGTCTTATCCGAAAACATGTTGGTTATCCGAAAAGATCATTTTATCCGAAAAATGTGCTTTTTTCCGAAAAGTGCTTTTTATCCGAAAACACATGTTTATCCGAAAACTGGCATTTTATCCGAACATTCATGTTTTATCCGAAAAATAGGTTTTATCCGAAAATGGTATCAATTTATCCGAAGAAAATGTGATTTTATCCGAAGAATGGTAATTATCCGAAAAACATGAGGTTATCCGAAGATGGGGAATTATCCGAATATGTGTATTTATTCGAAAATGGGGATTTATCCGAAATAGGACCATTTTTCCGAATGTGGTTGTTTTTCTGAGTGTGTTTTTTATTTTGAATGTGTGAATGACTTATCCGAATATGTGATTTCTTTTGGAATATGTTGTCGAAAAATTACTCATGTTTGATTATATCTTCAGTTACTCGTGTATTCAAATGCTAGTTCACCATGATTGTTTGTTCACTATGGTATGATGTAATATGTTTGCCATGTTTAGATATATATACATCATGATATATATTTGTGTGTATCAACCTTGTATGTTTTGACTTAAGCAGAAAACATGTCTAACCCTACCGAGCAACAAATCAAAGCTGATCAGGCACTTGTCTCCGCCAAGGCTCTAAAGTCTATACCAAACAACTATCGACTGAAAGAAGACAAAGAAGATTCTACCCCAGCTCCCTATGCATTCAAGGTAGCCACCGATATCCTTGATCGAACCCCAATAAAAAGGCTTTACGGGATACGGCTTCGGTACCAACTGATTACTTGTATGAATTATGGGCTTCAAAGAAACGGATATCAGACAGAAAGATCTCATTCACCATCAACAAAAATGAACAAACTCTCACCATTCCTCACTTTCTCAAGTATTCGGATTGCCAACTCCAGCTAAAGGCCAAAGGTTTACAGACGAACCTGACAAGAAAGAAGTTGTTCAGATGTTTCATTCTCTTGGATACGGTGATCCTGAGTTACGAGTAGTGTCTCAGTTTACCACAACTAACTTGGGACAACCCTGGAAAGCATTCTTCGGTATACTCATTCGTTGTCTTAATGCTAAAACAAGTGGATATGACTCTCTGTGATTTTCAATCGCATGTATATTTTGGGGAATCCACAAGGGTAAGAATGTGAATTATGCACAATTACTATGGGAGGAGTTTCACTATCAACTCTTCCAAAATACCAAGAAGAAGACTGGGTACCTTCCTTTCCCACGATTCATCAAGCTCTTCATTCATCACTTCATGCAACAAGATGCTTCAATCGATATGCGTGAAGGAAGTTCTCACCATAATCAAGATGACGATGCCACTGTGGATTTAAGGCACGACGGACACATCGGTGTTTACTCAGGTACTCTAATTACAATTCCTAATCACATGTTGACTGATGAAATCAAAGCCAGTGATGAATACAAGTAATTGTTGGATGAAATGGAAAATCAAAAGAAAGAGTTGAGTTGGGAGATTTTGCTTCACCAAAACCTAAAGGCAAACGCAAACAAAGGGAACCATCAGAAGGAACAGGTTCACCTAAGCCCAAAAGAAAGAAAAGTGTTGCCAAACAAGATAACACAAAGTCTAGTGGGAAGCAGATGTTGCTTGAGGATGAAGATGAAGATATAAATGAAGAAGAACAACTTCGTAAAACGAAAAGACGAAATATAAAGAAAGCTGTCATGCAACGTAAGAAAGACGCGGGGGGTAGTGGTTCTGGTGTGATGGTAAAAGAAACCATACTACCTACTGATATTGATGAATTTGGGAACCCTGATGAATATATACCTATTCTTGAGAAATCTACCCAAGATGATGACGATGTTGACCATCATGTCGAACAACGAGTTCATGACAGACTGAAAAGTATGGAAATGGTCGGGTCTACTGATACGACAGCATTTGTAAACACCGAACATCTCGTTAAAAATGTTGATCCTAACAAAGCCACAAGTACATTCGTGACGGCTCCAGTCACTACAGTGACCCCACCTGCCTCTATTCAACCTCCCTTAACTCTACCAACTCAACCTCTCTCAGCTTTAGTGTCATGTACTGCAATGACCACTACACAACAAACACCGATAGCACCGGTATCTTTGATTTCATCTTTACCGGCATTGTTCATGTTACAAGTGGAACAACACATAAAAGCTCAACAAGAAGAGATGGTTCGAGTCAAAGAGGAGTTAGCCCGTCGATAGCAAAGTGAAGAATCCACAAGAAAAGCTCAAGAAGACGCGATTGCCAAATTCAAAGAAGAGTTAGAATTATCACAAAAAGCACATGCAGAAGAACTTGCTCAAGTCAAAGCAGCTGAAATCGCCAAAAATGAAGCAACGTTCAATCGTCTTTGAGAACTGAAAAAGAGGTACCGAGAGGAGATAGAGATACTTGACAAAGCTAACGAAACAATTGTTGGCTCACTTGATGAAAAGGTTAAAGAATATCTCGGCACGACACTTCCTACTTTGCGAGACGAGATTAAACAAATTGCTGCAAGCAATTTCATGATCAAGTCTTCTGACACTCATAAGTCAGCTTTTCTTATTGCTCAAAGGCTCACTGATTACAAGTTGAAGAAGCTCTTACATGCTCGTATGATTCAAGTCGGGTCCTACGACCAAACCAAAGCTCAAAAGATCCTTCACAAGGCTCTTAAAATGTCTATGGATGAAGATACTGAGATATTCAAGAAACATGGTACTGTGGTTCCTTACAATATCTTAAACGAAGAGAAAGAGGAAGATGAATCCGACAACGATGATGATGATGATGACGATGGTGATGACGAAGAAGGTAGTGATGAAGAAGGAGGAAGTGATGATGAAGGAGGTAGTGATGACGAAGGAGGTAGTAATGACGAAGGCGGTAGTGATAAAAACAGTGATGGTGATGATAATGGTGATGGTGAAGGCGATGATGGTGATGATGAAGAAGAAGGGGACGGTGATAAAGAGAAAAAGGATGGAGATGAGGAAGACAAGTCTGATAAAGACAAGTTCGATGATGATGATGCTATGGAGGATGATGCTTCTAAAGGTGACAAATCTCACAAGGATGATGTTACCAAAGGTAAATCAACTCCAACAGCCAAGACACCTCCACCCCCACAAGGAAGACGCACCAAGAAGTTTCATGATGTAGATGCTAATACAGCTTAATCATCTACTCCAGCCACAACCGCTCCTACAACCACATCTGTCCCTATCACATATGTTCCAGTTACCGCTGCTTCAGTTACCACACCTTTAGTGCAACAATAACTGACAGAACCCGATCAACCTGTACCAGATTTTCCAGTATCTGATCAAGTCCAAGACATACCAGAAACTGAAGCCATACCTGATGTTGATGTTCCTGTATCTACTCAAGTTCTTGATGTTCCAGAGTCAACTGAACCATCATGGGTTGATACACTCGAGGTAGATGAAAATGCACCGGAACAAACTTTGGTTACAAACGCTGCTGCACTTCGTCCACTGACAAAGGCTGATGAAGCTAAATTCTCCCAATTCCTCAGCAATCCCATAGACTTTTCAAGATACTTGGAGTATAACTATAGGTCTAACATAACCCAAGCAATGGTTGTGCGAGGACTCAAAGATCCCACCCTTCTTGCTAAATCCAATATCAGCAAAATGGAATGCGAGTACAACGCTAATGAGCTTCTGAAAACAATGAGAACTACTCAAAGGGAAGGTCTTCATGCACCTGAAAAACCTCCTCTCTCGACAGTTGCAGATGATGATCAAATCGCACTCGAATTCTTCGCCAGCAATGATCTAGAGTACTTGCTTAAGGGAGCAAACAAGTATGCGACATCATTAACTTTGCTAAAAGCTTCAAATTGGGAGTCGATACCATGGATAGAAGAAAAAGTCATTCGTCTCTGGGTACCGAAAGTTTATTCTGAATATAATCGATATGCCGAATTTGGAGCTTCACATTGGGACGAGCGTGTGAGACGCGCCTACAACTATGCATGTCTACACAACTCAGGTTCTCAAGTCTTTTCTCTTTTCTGAATCAGAAGCATCCAAGGATTTAGGATTCAACCCAAAATAGGCTATCACCACTTGACAGAGATCATAATTAAAAGAGATGACGATAAAATCTATAATATCCAGGAAGGAGATTTTCCACTTCTTCATCTCGAAGATATTGAAGAAATGCTGCTTCTAATAACTCACAACACGCTAAGACATTTGAATTCTGAAGAAATCATTTCCTTGAATTCAGCTCTTAGAATGTACACGCGTCAAATTGTCATCAAGAAAAGAGTTGAAAGATCTGCAACTTGGAGTAGAAAGTTATCAAAGGAAGCTGAATCTTTCTCGTCCACGTACTCAAGTGTTGCCTAGGCATGCGGACAAATCTCCATACACCAGCACCACGGACCTGATTCATGGCATTTTCTAGTTGAATGGCCGTGGACTGATGAAGTTCATGAGAATTCTAGAGATCAAAAAATTCAGTGATGGGACTCTCAAACATATCCGGGAAAAGTTGGTGCATCTCAACGATAACAAGACTCTTCCAGAGGTTACTTTAGATTGGCACCGGGGATTTCGGCAGAGTGCCAACTACGTGATCAAGAAATTTGATGAAAAGCTAAGGGAAAGACGTCTTATGAGAAGTCTAGAACGATCGTCGGTGGAAGACCATATGGAGCGCACCACATGCTAATGGAATGATCCATTTAAAATGGGTCGTACTATCTCAGGTCAAATCCATATTTTACTTGTGAATATATAAATACTGTGAATATTGTGCTTTTGTGACTTGCTGTAGTGTGAAAGTATGATAATTTTTCAACAATTTCTCACGAGATTCTAAATCTTTCAAAATATATCATACTCAAGCACTACAACTAACGCTCATTAATTTGAGGGGGAGCATTGATATGTTCTATGGCCAACATCTGATTTCATTTTGTTACCCAAAGACCGGTTAATCTATTAATATCTAAAATATTGGTGGTTAACATTTTGGATAAGGGGCGAAAATGAGATTAAGGAGACTTGTAAACATATGTGGCTAAAAATGAAAAGGGATTAATGGAAAATCCAACTTGATATGTGTTATGCATATGTTAAGGGGGAGAATTTTGTTGTAAAAAACGTTGAAGGTACAAAAACTATTGATATTTATATCACAAGTACCTCACTGATTTTAAGGAATTTTCCATGAAGACGAATACTAACTCAAAACACACTTAATTCACGACGGATGTGGTGACAAAAGTGTGGTCGGATTAGGTGCTAGTCCAATGATTCTTCCAAAACCGGAGGAATCTTCCCAAGGACAATTTCATAGTTAGAAAATAGAAGTCCTTAGGAAAGATGGGGAATGGATTGTGTACGTAGCTGAATGTCGTCCAAGTACTGATGCTAGCACTAGAGCAATCACAACAAGGTGCTAGTGATGATGTATTGGTAAGCATTAAAGGGGTTGAAGAATGAAAAAGAAATGTAAAGATAAAGGGTGTAAAGAAAGAAGCCCTCCTTACAACTTAGGCAGAAACCGGGTCAACTCATCTTGAAGACTAGAGTATCATGGACCCAATGATGTAATGCATAACCCCTCCCAACCAACTCAAATATCTCTCAAAAGATATTTGTTTTAATGTCACGAAGTTTAACACGTTATCTATCGGTTTATTCACTCTGAATAAATTAATATTGAAAAGGTGGCAATCCTCTCCAGCCTCCGCTCACCAAAACAAAATGCAAAATCCAAGTGATCATGCAAGAACACCCAGAGTGGCACTTTTAGTGTTCGCAGTGAAGAGTGGAAATCCTTCCAGTGTCAACATCAAACAGTACTGCGGTAGGTGACAAGCAAGATTCTATTAGAATCAAGCTCGTGACAACTGGAAAGCAACGATGGTGAAAATTTTAATTGAAATTCACTTGTTGTAGGTTCATGAATTGACGGCTTCAATCATAAGGAGATCTACTATCCAAGTGATTCACTCTATATGTTCGCAGTCAGCTTTGGACGGTCGAATAAAGAGAACGGGTTCACCCGAGAAATCTTGTCGATGAGATCTTTAATTAGATCTACCTGTCACAAGTACGATATTTATTATTGTCCAACGGTCTTCATCGACCGAAGGTAAAATGCTACCGAATCATAATAGAATGTCAAAGCCATTTTATTCGTGTCTTATTATGTTGCTGCATTTGAAGACAGTGGTGTTGCGGGGTACCAGATAAAGTCGTCTCACGTACTTAATCCTTTTGCATCAAATATATTAGCAAAATTCAAGAAAGTCTGACCTAAAAGTCTTCCGCTGTATCAACTTTGAGACTTTCAAGAATTCAACAAAGGATAGGTATGTGGGACATGAAATCACAAAGAGGCAAACATCACAAGAAGGCAAAGACTGCACGTAAAAATAATATCAAGTTACAAGACAAGTCAAAGCCAAAAGAACATGTTGCAAGCCAAAGCTCAAAGATTATTACAACATATTAACAAGCCGAAAAAGAAAAAGAAGAAAAGAGAAGCAACTACGAGCTCAAGAACGAAGACTTAGCATAGTATGCTAGGTTTAGAACTTTGTAATTTGGAGTGACCTCCCTTAGGGGGAGATTGTTGGAAATACGTTTTTAACGTATATTAGAAGTATCAGTCACTCTAACAATATTATTAAATGTTGTAAGCTCGAAGTTAAAAAGTTACTATATTTACATTATCAACCTAGCCCATGGGCTTGTCCATGGGTTGGAAGGCCCAAGTCCACTAAGGACTTGGGTATATAAGCCCTCTCCTTTGATGGAGAGGGTGTTGGTTGTTCATTTGATTTCAATATTACACATAGTTTCTCTCCATCTTTCTCTCTCTAGTTTCTCTCTCTAGAAACAACAACCCTCTTGATAGAATCATAGATTATCATTATTCTACAAGGAGGTGTCTACCTCAGGAAATGTGCTAGAGCTTTAATCTACCAAATACGGCTTTTTAACGGCTTTTATTACTTCCGAAGTATTTTTAAACTTTAAGCACCACTAGGTCTTGGTTTAACATGAATAATAAGTTATTTAAGACTAGTATTATACTACTTACAATGGATTGGTGGTTTGATCAAGTTTACGCCCTAGGATGCCCTAATTTGGTCTCGGTTTCACTATAACTCCAAAGCTAGGACATGAACCCTTTTGGTATCAAAAACTCAACCCCGTGATCACCTAGAGAAATATAAATAAGGTGCTTTCTGTTGGAGACTAAACAAACCAAGATAAATTAAGAACCCAAGTTTACGAAACTACGGTTTTGAAGAAAACCCTAAATCGACTTATGTAGGGCTTCGTTTGTAAAGCACTTCAAGGCACGAACTTCAAGGGCTGTTTAGGGGGTGTTTATGGGTGATTTTTAACAGTCCTTAGAAGTTCTAACAATGACCTCTAGAGTGATGTATGGTGGTGTGATGTCTCGGTGGAAATCGAGAAACAACAACAAGAATCAGAAACCTAGGGTCTCGAATTCAAATGATTTTCAAAAAGTACTAATACCCACTTAAGTAAGTTTTTTACTAACCAATGTATTAGTCACTTGTCTTGGTTATGTCATCAGAGACAGTCTTAAGGCCTAACCAAATATGAGGCGCCATAATAACCAAGGGTCAGACCCGAATGTTAGAAATCTGTAGACTAATATTGGACGACTTACGTTGTGTATTTTCGTCAGACCTTAAGCACATAGTACGAGATGAGGCGAACATGACGTAACTACGTTTATGCTAGATATTGTAGTCATGACCTCATTATGGCTAAGAGTTGAACCGGTGGCAATTATCATTCGATGATTACCTTTTGAATTATTTCATCTCTAGTATATCAAACTATATTGACGAAATAATTCAAGTTGGGTCTTAGGCTCTTTATAAAATTATTTTTCAAGTTGGGTAGTTAATTTTATGAGAGACTTATTGTCAGAAATAGTGATATTTTCTTAACTTTGTTTAGTAGATGGTTGTTGCCCAAAGCAAGGAACTTACACTAAGGTCAATTCTCACTGATGAGAAGTTAATTGGGCCGAATTTCAGTTACTGGTATTGGAACTTGGTAAATTGTCTCAAGTATGAAGATAAGATGAAATTCATTGAACAACCTATTGGAGAGGTCCCTAATCCTGCAGTAACTACGGAGGCTCAAATTAATGAGTACTATGAAGAAGTTAGCAAAGAAAGAGATGTAGCATGCCTTATGCTTGGTGCTATGACACCGGAGTTGCAAATTTAGTTGCAGCACCTTGCCGCATATGACATGATAACCGAACTCAAGACTTTGTTTGAGGAAGAAGGAAAGATTGAAATGTATGATACTGTGAAATCATTTCACTCTTGCAGACGTGAAGAGGGACAATCCGTTAGCACTCATTTTCTGAAAATGAAAGGCTACTTGGATACTCTGGAACGCCTAGGCTATCCCATTCCACAAGAACTTGATGCGAGTTTTATCTTGAACTCTCTCAATAAGTATTATGAATCACTTGTGCAAACTTACAATTTTCATAACATTGGGAAGACATTAGTAGAGTTACATGCTATGCTAAATTCACATGACAAAAGGATTCCAAAGAAGATTGAGACTCCTAATGTAACGGCTATTAGAGTAAGACGGATCCAGAAAGACAACGATAAGAAACCGCAAGGAGGTAAAGGAAAGAATGCTAGAAAGGTTACGTCATCTTATGATCCAAAGCAAAAAGTTCATCCAGCACCAAAGAAAGATAATCCAGCAAAGGACTCCGAGTGTCACCAGTGCAAAGAGGTAGGAGACACTAGAAAAGGAAGTATCTGAAATATCTCGCTAAGGTGTAGAAACGCAAGAATGCTAGCGGAGCTAGTACTTTAGGTATCTTCTTATAGAACATTTAAAATGCAAATTTATTTAAAGAAAAAGTAAAAAATTATTTCACCTCAAAATTTGTATATGGTAGTTTGCTCGTCGGAAGCAATTTTTCAAACGACAAAAAGTGGCCCGACACAAATTCTGACGATGGCATCGGTACATCCAAACCACAACAAAAACTGAATTATTTGTAGGTGATTCAATCCCACCAACAATATAAATAATTTGTAGATCCGAACCATAATCACTATATAACTTTTATAAGAGCAATAACTTTTTGGTGTTATCAAAAAAACCTGAACAGTTTAACTAATAGATCCGGACTATAACCACGATAAACGACTAGATCCCGTGACTAACTAGTTAGATATGACCAAATAGAACACTTTAGATCTAAAACAAATAGAACACATTACATCTGACTAATCTGATGATATCTCAACTTATGTTCGAACAGATGAGTGATGTGTTTGATGTTAAACTGTTACTATTTTATATGACATATAAGGATTAACGCAAACATGAAAATTATGAGTGGGCCTAACCTAAATTGGATACTATATGAGGATGCTAAATACATTTGGGTCGAGTTGAAACCGTGCTAAATAATATTTGGCATGGTTTATGAGACGGTTTAAACTTGAGGTGCCATGAGTAAGATATTTGGCACAGGTGATAATATTTCATTTCAAAGTAGGTATTTCTCACACTTTTATATCTCGTGCCAAATGTTTATTTGGAGCCAACTCATCTCTCGTGTCAAATGCGTATTTAGTATTGTTTTTACTTACCATGTCAAAATTAAATAGGACGGTTTTATCTACCGTCACAAATGTAATTACCACAAGTTTCGCTTTTTTATGCCAAACTTCAATTGGCCGGTTTGATCTACCGTGACAAATGTAATAGACACATTTTTTTGTTTGTTGTAAAAATCATTTGGCATAAGTTTGCATTTGTCAATTAATTATTTGGCACGATTTGCGTAATCATTGTTAACGCGTATTAATATCATTTTCCACTACAAATACACCTTGTTCGTATCCACCAACAATCTCATATATGTGCAAATATAGTTTAATCGAAGATAAAAAAAAGTTGATCAACTAAATTTACTAAATTTATATTGTTTAATCATCAGGACAAGTCAACATGATCACTTGGCAAGCATATTTTCTTGGGTTTGGGAGTTCGGTTTTAGGAGGTTTTGTTTGTTAATTTCTTTTGTGGGTATTGCCGTTTTCATCTATGGATCTATGTTACTACCCCTCAATCAATCACGACAATGCCAAGCATATTTTCTTCGGATGAGAAAGATTCAAGGTCTTCGGTGATGTTTTTGATTTTGTTTAAATTTGGATATGTAATAGTTTGGTTTGCTTAAGTTTTATTGATGTAATTTTTTTTAATAACACTTTAATGCGAATGCACTTTATAAAAATATCATTATAAACCATAGTCTTTCCAATAAAAAAAATCATAACCAAAAATCAATATAAATCAGTAACACGACTTATTACTAACAGACTCGGATAAAGCTCAATGCGTCATGTCTTCCGCCTAAACCCTGCATCTAAAAGAATAGGAAAAAAAATTCCGATTAAGAAAATAGCAATAGAAATATGGGTAAAAAGCACAAAAAGTACTCATTTTAGGTCAAAATTCAATTAAAGGTATCGATCTTTGTCTTTGTTGCAATGTTGGGCTAGTTAACAAATTAAATGTTATATAGTAACGGTCGTTTACTTTATTATTGCATCGTTAGTCCTTTATGGCAATAATACTTTATAATAAACTCAAAATTCGTTTTTTACAGTTTTACACCGTTTCTATCTTTTCGTCTAATTTATATCGTTTTCGTTCAATTTTTAATCGTTTTGGTGCGTTTTCACAACATTCATCCTTCTTTTACTGTTTCGTCCATTTTTTACGTTTTTGAATCCTTCTGATCGTTTGTGGTCATTTTTGGGCTTTTAACAAATTCATCTGTTTTTTTACAGTTTTTGACTTTTTATCATTTATGACCGTTTTTGTTTGTTTTAACTTTTTTTGTTCCTAAAAAAATAAGCGATAATGGACATAAACATATCAAACACGCTAGAAAAGGTCGAAAACGGTAAACAGACAGAACAACAAAAAAGTGGACCAAAACGATTACAAACCGAACGAAAACGGTAAAAATCAGACGAAAAAGGGTAAAAAAAAGTCTAAAACTATAAAAAAAAATGAAATTTTGAGTTTATTATAAAGTGTTGTTAATATAAAGGACTAACGATGCAATAATAAAGTAAACGATCGTTAATATATAACTTTTAAGTTTGTTAATTGTCCCAACATTGAAACAAGAAAAAAATTGATAACTTAAATTAAGAAGAAAAAAATTAAGTACATTTATTTGAATTTTGACATAAAATAGCTACTTTTTAATGCTATTTGACTTAGAAATATTGTGATAGAGTAATCATCTTACAATAATGTGTAATAATAAGAGTTTTAACATTCATTAAAAACAGTAATTATCTTACACTCAAATCATAAATAGTTGTTATTTCAAAGTGTTGTAAAGTTAGATTAAGGTTTGATTTTGGGTGTGTGAGTTTGTAGTAGGTGGGAAGATAATGATAGATGAGATCTCAACAGTATGATTTATTTAAAAGTGAATAGCTATGATCTATTCCTTTTTACTTTTTTTGGCAGATGTTCGTTATGAAACTCTTTTCCTTAATCAAAATGAGATATATAGCCCACTTTTCCTAGCGGAGGGTGTAAGACCAACGGCAACAATGAATCGATAACATGAAAGATTATTCGTGTCAATGATTGGACTTGCAACGAATAACCTCAAAAAAACTATTTCGATAAAAATATACTTCAAATGTATATTAAGTTTCAATATTTTTTTTAAAATCATACGTATTTGAATATTGGGTTCGTTTGGTTCGTAATTAAATGGGCTTTTCAATGGTATTTTTTCTGTAAAAAGAATTGACAGATATACGCTTCGTATTTAATAAATAAATTTTGCTATAATAAAAAGTTGTAGATATCGAAAAGGTTAAGATTGTTTTTTAATAAGTGACATCATATAGGGGCGGTTTCATAAATTTAGGTGCCGTTTGGTTGGGGCATATTGGAAGATATTGGGGGATATTCAAAATTTTGACATTTTAATTTCCCCTAAATATTGTGTTTGGCATGACTAACGAAGGAATTTAAAATTCCCCGAATTCCCAAAATGAAGGATATTGAAATTACTCCAAAAAGTGAGGAATTTTAATTTACTTGAAAATTTTATTTTATAAACTTTTTTTTAATCATTTTTATTTGAGTTTTTATATTTATATAAAAAATTATAAAATTTAAAAAATTTATATAAATTTTTTTTATTTTTTATTTTTACTCTTTTAAATGGCAAAAATAAAATTTATATTAAAAATTTATAGAAATTTTTTATAAAATTTATAGAAATTTTTAATAAAGTTTATAGGAATCTTTTACAAAATTTATATTCATTCTATAAAAAATTATTGATTTTTTTTATAAAAATTATAAATTTTTTTTATAAAAATTATAAATTTTTTAAAAACAAATTATATAAGTTTTTATAAAGTTTATTGAATTTTTTTATAAAATTTATATACATTTTTTATAAACTTTTTATTAATTTTTTATAAAATTTTTGTAAACTTTATATAAATTTTTTATAAAATTTATATAATTTTTTTTAAAAAATTTATAAAAAAACTATATACATTTTTTTATAAAATATATATAAAAAGTTAAAATTCGATTTTTAATTTTTCAATAAAAATTTTATAAAAAATATTTATTCGTTAATTGTTTAATACAAATTCAAGAGTTCAAAATATTACAAAATTCTGTCAACCAAACAGGATTAAGCATTTTAAATTCTAGAATTTTAAATTCTTAGGAATTTCAATTTACTAGATATTAGAATTCCAGAATTTTAAAATGTTGAACCAAACGGCCCCTTAGTTTTTTATTCATGTAGTAGAGGCATTCTTGGTTTCTTTTTTCGTCATTTGAAACGACCTCTAGATATAAACAAAACGACATCATTTAATATATGTTATAATTATGTGGGACCACTTGTAGTTGGCCTATTGTTCAAAATGACACAATCTAAAACGAAAAACGATAATGATAAACTTGATACGACATCGTTTCCTTCAGTAAATAAAATATATACGAGGTATATAGCTCGCGCTGAGGTATATAGCTCGTGCTCCGCGACGAAGGATGTACGATCGACGATTACAGTTGAACAATGATACAAAGAATTGTTCGTTTCAATAACTGATCTTGCAAGGAATGAATAAGTTTAAAGACTATTTCGATTAAATTTTTTTAAATATGTATTAATTTTTAGTATTTTTTGTAAAATCATACATATGTCAAAATAATTGCAATATTGGTTCGCTTGGCTCACAATTAGACGGTTTTTTCAACGTTTTTTTCCCCAAATGAATCGATAGATATATGTAGGGATGATCACGGTACCGGTATCGTACCGATCTCGTATCAAATTAGTGGTACCGATTTTTCCCGTGCATAAACTAATGGTAGCAGTATCGTTCCACAAAAAGGTGAAGATTGGTGGAAACACCTTAACCCCGGGTGCCTTTTGGCACCAGCCATTGTCCACCCCACAAGGAATGGCTCCGACAACTCTCTTGGCCCAGAGGAGCAACACCTGGAGTGAGACGAGCCGAGACTCGACCCCCGACGGGATTCAGATATCGATACTAGTACCGAAAAATTGGGAATTCCCTATTTGGTACCGGTCTTGTAGCGAATTAGTGGTACCAAAATGTTTTCACCATATTTGGTAGTACTGGTACCATGTCGAACAAGATTCGGGTATCAGGAATCGGTATGGTTCTGGTACAGTTCCGGTTCGTTTTCAAGATTCGGGGCGAAATGCTCATCCCTGGATATATGCTCCAAATTTGATAAATAAATTTTGTTATAAAAATGTAAATAATAAAAAGTTGAATGTCGTTTTGTAACACTTTGTAAAATGTAAGGGGCAACTTTATAAAACGACGTATTTGGGTATCCAAAACGACATAAACGAATGAATGAAACGACGCTCAAAAACGTTTTACGAAATCGTTTCATGTAAGCTATCGCGCTTCGCAGCGAAGGGAGCAGAACTAATACTTGCAGTAGACCGATAATGCGAAATGTTGTTTGCGTCATTGACTGGCCTTGCAAGGAACGGATAACTTCAAGGGCTATTCGATAAAAAATACATAAAATGTGTATTAAGTTTTAAATTTTTTTATATACGTATGTCAGAAGCATAGCAATATCTGGCTCGTTTGGTTCGTAATTCGACGATATTTTCAACGATAGCTTTTTTTCTCAAAAGAGTCAATGGATATACGCTCTGTATTTGGTAAATAAACTTTGCTATATAAAAAAGACGTGAGTAGTTAAAAGTTAAAGATCGTTTTTATTATATGTTACATAATGTAGGGGGTTGTGCTGTAAAATAGGCTCTTTTTTTTTTTAGGTGATAGGCTAGTTTTGGTGGGCTTTATAAAACGACAGACACACATGAATGAATCGACAATCTCATTTTCAATACGACGTCGTTTCGTTCAGAATTTAATATATATTATAAGGGTTTTGCTAACGACAACCCTAAGGGATTGTCTCCCTTTTTTTCGGAATATCCATCCAATCAAAATCATTCATTATAATTATGTAATAAAACTTTACTTCTTAACGACAACGCTTAAGGCTGTCATTAGCAAAACCCATATTATAATTATAATCAATAGTAGGTAGAAGTTTATATTATTATACACTCACGGGTTTAGGGTATATAATTATAAGTATAGATTTGTGGGTCCAGAAAAAGAAAAAAACGTACAAAAATTCTAGGGTTTGGAAAATTGTCAATCGCAAAACAACCATGTTGGAAGATGATCCGGTTATTATTATTATTATTATTATTATTATTATTATTATTATTATTATTATTATTATTATTATTATTATTATCGATTTATCGTGATTAATTGATGGTGGATGCAGGAGCTTATTCTTATCGTCGTCGACAATTCCGGATGGACGGGGAGCGCAGCATCTCGTGGAGCCAAACATACTCAAACTCGAGCTATTCAATTGTACTGCCATGCTAAACTTGAGGTTATTATTATTATTTCGGCTCTAAACGTAGCCAATGATTCACTGCTCGAGGAAGATCGACTCAGCTGCTGTTATAGCTAACAATCATCTATTTTTAATTCATTACTACAGTCTAACCCGAAGACTGCTATAGGCATGAGAACAATTTCCAGTGTAGGAGGTTCTTATTACAATCTTAACCCAACTAGTGATGTTGACAAAGTCATGACTCACTTGCGTCGTGCTATTTTATACGGCCGTGACTTGGATTTTCAAAGAGGGGTCTGTTGTTCGCTGTCGTTCATCAACCAGCCTCTCCCGGCTTTTCAAGTTAAGGCACATAAAAGGTTGCTTTTCCTTGTTGGAGGGTATGTATGTATGTATTACGGAGTATTTTATTTCGTTTTTTGCTTTCATCCCGGCCTGCTACTTGTTTTAAATTTTTTTCCTTATTTCTATTGCGCCCGGCCAGTCCTACAGGTTTAGCTTTTGATACAGCCGTGGCTCTTGGGAATGCTGCTAAACGACAGGGTGTAGCTGTTGATGTTGTCAACTTCTGTCTTGAGGACGAAAATACAAGCGTTCTTGATGCATTTGTTTCTGCTGCCGATAATAAAGCCAACAGCCACATTAAACACATTCAACCTGGATCTTCTCTTGTTGAAGTTGGTGAAGCCCTATCCAGCTCTCCACCAATCATCACTCGTCCTTCAATGGAACAAGCTCTCATTGCTGCTGCTCCTGCTGATGCTGCTGCAACCAAGGAGATGGCCAAAGAGAAAGCAGACAGCATACGAGAGTTGGAACTGCTACTGAATCTGAATTCCAAGCCTGCTCCTCGAACCAGACTTTCCAAACACGTTTACCAACTATCGTCTGATAAGGGGAAGATGGCTTTTTGATGCCTGTTCAATTGTATTATACTTGTTGTTGTTGTGTGTCACTCTTGTAATCTGCTGCTTAACACAATATCAAGATACTCTATTTTCTTTCTCGTATGAAATAACAACTTCGAACGCAGCAACTATTCCAATCCGCTATACAGGACGGTATATTTGTGTGAATTTAAACCAAATAAATGTTAGTTGTCTATATATATCCCATATCATTTTCTTTCGAGGCATGTTACAATAACCAGGATGAAACTAATAATCAAAAGATGTACTACGTAATACTCCGTATAAAGCTTGTGTAATAATAGAACTCGGTGTTTGAACGTTTTAGCACCTTCGATCAGTGCCCTACACCATTATACAATCAAACCGGCATAAAACCGAAAACCCAATGGTTCCTGAAAATCAAAAACTGATTTTCTTTGGTTCGGTTTCGGTTTTATAAAAAAATCGAACCATGCTCACCCCTTCTATGATAAAAATAGTGTTAAGTATATTACAAAGTACTCCCTCCGTTTCAAAATTATTGTCCAAAATGAAGGAGGGGGAGACCAGTGGCCATTTGATGTCAAAATGCAACTGTCAAAGAATCAAACTTAGCTCACTTTGGCATGCAAATGAAAATGGAATTGCCTATGCAAAAAACCAAACATGAGCATACATGAGCAGAGTCGGACTATAAAATTATCGGGTGTACAAAATTTTGAATACGAGTATTTATATAGTACATAATTTTAGGAACGGGTTCATTTTGAAAAAATACAGATTTTTAGCAAATATATATATATACTACGCGACAAAATTCCATCGGGTTCCCGTGGCCCCCTAGCTCCGCCCCTGTGAGCATACATCAGAACCTTCAGTATATATTACCACCAGACTGCAGAAGATAGCAAAGTCGCCCATCATCAACCAACTCACAAAATAAAACAACAGAAACTGATCGCATACCTCTCAAAAACACCAACGGGCAAAACTCGCCGAATTGTAACAGGACCAGCAACAACCAAACGCTAGAATTAACAAAACCAGGCCCGCGGAGCTGAAGAACCAAACCGATAAAATCATCCTCATACTAGAAACCATGTATACATGTAACATGTTCTTATACTTCTTGTTAATTATATGGAACAGTTGTCCAGGAAGAAAAAAGTAATGAACCCGTCGTTGTCAGAGCTACGGAGTTGTTGAGGTTGTTGGACAATGCTTTGAACTGAGGAATTCATCAGCAGGTGATGACGGAACTAGTGAAATTGAACTTGTATTGTTTGTTTCAGTGATCCTAGTTGGGTGTTGTATCGTTTGTTGGGTGGTTTTGTATTGTTTTTTTTTTTTTTTTTTTTGAAAGGGTTTGATCACCTTGATTGTTTCAGTGACTTCGGTTTTGCTCTACTGCATTGCGTACTTTGGGCAGCATTTTCTCGACAAACGGCATAGTTAGCTTTCTAATATTAACTAGATACCTCATTAATCCCTTGAACACAATGACTGGTACAAGATGATCTAGATATCAATACCGGATGGGGAGGTTTATCTATTCAAGGCATCACTGGCACAATGTTAGCAGCTTCAGCACAGAGCCGATAGATACAAAGTCATAGGGCTCTTAAGCTACGAGTTGATTGGTTACGCAAAAGCAGATAATGTGGGCAAAAATTCTCCACACAGTTGATCAAGTTTAAAATATCGATCTTTTCATATAAAACTTCATTAAAATGCTTGCTCGGCAAAATATTGATTAGAAATACATGTATAAAAAGATTGCAAGATGGCGAATTCAGTAAAGTTACTTGCAATGCTCTCAACCGTCAATAATGGTGCTGGTTTAGAAAATGGAGACCGAGACCCAGAGAATTATCATGAGCCACAGCAGCAGACGCCACAGCAAGATGGCGAAGCTTATGATTATTGATCGCAGTGGAATTATCTGGTTTGCCATTGAGTTTTGGAAATGGATCCTGTTTGCTAAGAACCGCGCCACTTTGCGTTTATGAGCGAAATACCCTTTCACCAGATTCTTGTATATCAAAATCGACATTATGCATTCGACCTGTGCTCAGAAAGAGGTTGTTGTCAAAGTCAACATTCACCTTTTGTTGGTCTTGAAACCGAAATCGAACCAAATCGAAAAAACCCAAACCGAAAATATAGTTTAGGCATAATTTTCATGTTTTTAACCCGAAACCGAACCGAGTAAAACCGAAATATATATACAAGACCGAAAACCGAACCGAAAATGGCGGCTCGGTTTTGATCGGTTCGGTTCGGCTTCTCAGTTCGGTTCGGTTTTTGGTTGGGTTTGCTCGGCCCTAGACAATCAACATTACTCAAATTTTAAGCATAATGACTTTAAGGAATGCATATGCATGCATTATAAGTAGTAGAGGAGATAATAAGGTGTCTTGTTTTGTATAGCATATATATGATAAGCTGCTACTGCACAAGAACATCAAGGCCATACTAGTATTCGGATCGAGTGGTCTGGTGTCGCATCCTGTTCAAACTCCATGCTGACAGAATTTCGAGACCATCAATTAAGGGAGACAGTTACTTTCATAATGAACCCGTCGTCGAAGGTATGGAACTGTTGAGGTTGGACAATGCTTTGAATTGAGGAATCCACCAGTGACGATGGCGTTTTGGAGCATTTTAGAGCGTTTAGCGTTAAGCTATTAAGTTCTTACTTTGGGTAGCCTTATGTTGACAAAGGGCAGCATATTGCTGGTTCTTTTGGTCTAGATTCGGTTGTTTCATATTATGAGTTCCCTATAGTAATCAGACTCGTGAATCGCTAAATGCAAGAAAAATGTAAACACCTGCTTTTATAAATAGATAGTAAACCTTCCAAAATTAACTTCGTACTCGAATGAAAATAACTTCACAAACTCTACAGATACTCGGCTCTAACAAAACCTTTCAGTGACCCTCCGGTCTTTAATCCCTTGAACACAATGAAAGGTACACGATGATGCAGATATCGATAGCCGATGGGGAGGTTCATCTCTTCAAGGCATGGATGGCACAATGTTAGCAGCTTCCGCACAGAGCCGATACATACAACACACATTAGCGCCGTCTTGTACATACCCAACAATTCTCAGAATCGACGTCAATAAGTTCTTGTTTTAGCTCTACTCATGCGGCTATTGGCTTGCCATTGAGTTTTGGAAACGGATCCTGTTTGCTAAGAACCGCCACTTTGCTTTTGTGAGCAAAATACCCTTTCACCAGATTCTTGTATATCAAAATCGACATTATACATTCAACCTGTGCACAGAAAGTTGTCGAAGTCAACATTCACCTTTTGTGGGTCCCGAGTGGAACTTTGATAAAAACAATTCCGTTAAAAAAATTTACCTCGTCCAAATCAATTTCCATCTCGAGCCATTTCAATGCTTTAACAATCACTTCTAGCTTAATCTGGTGTGCTTTAGTTGGGTCCTTCTGCTTTTGAATAATATAGCTGTCACGGTTATATAAGTGAGTCAGTGAGATAAGCAATCAATTAATCCGATAATTGTTTTTCAGTTTGTATAGAACTATAAAGCTTACATTTTCTTTACCAGACGTTGGTACACCTGAAGCTCTAGCTTTTCGAGGACGAGATACACGCCTGATCTCAGGAATCTATATTGAACAAATAACATCACGTCATGGGTAGTTTGAAGCAAGGGTCAAACGGAACCAAATAGGCAACTAAACTAATACGTAACAAGATATAGACGTACCGGTCTTCATGCTCCTCAAGTGCCTGTCGTAGTAATCGGAGATCACCTCTCCTCATAGCTAGCACAATGTCACTATACTGTAACATGGTCAAAAAGTAAAAAAAAAACAAAAAAAAGTAACTATTAGTTGATGTCGAAAGAAATAACAAGGAAGCTACACAACAGGAAGCACAAACTAAGCAGTGAAAATATACAACGTACCTCACTGAGATTATGCTTCTCAAGGAGCGATCTTTTAGGTAAGATTCCTATAGAGAGCTTTACGGGTACCAGGTATTTCAATATCATCCTATTTTACAAGATCAACAAATGAGCAATTTAATTACCGTAGTATTTTACATCGACAAGATTTTTTTTTCTGATTTTCTTATTTTGCCCTGTAGGGCTGTAAGTAAAAGTGACAGTCGGGGTTCCATAATCGCTTATTCTTGAACGTTAAAGTATGTTTTGCAAATGAAAGAAGGGTGGTTTGCAACATAAGCCAAATACGCACACGAGTTCATTTAGAATAGTGTAGTAACATTAAGAACGTGCGGGAAAATGGAAAGTAACCTTATGTTTGCTTTACTTTGAGGGTCGCAATGTGTCAAAGCATACGACAATTTATGATCAGCCTGCAGGATACAGAACAAGATCATCAAGTTAAGAATATATCATTGACTAATGACTATCTTAGTGACGGAGACACTCGGAAATACTTACAGCCGGAAAATTTTCATTCAGAACTTCCAAACGACCAGTGTAGTACATGTATGTTACCTGTAACAAAATAATTATGATTCAAAAACTGGTTTCACTATAATCAATGCAAAAAATGAATTAACTTACTTTATCCCTGACAGGAAATTCCTCAAAATCGAATATACGAGCAGTTTCAATGCTCCTTATAACACTTCGGCAAAGATGAACAGTTCCAAGCTGCAAAGTTCGTCAAAATTAAATTAGATTAGTTTACAGAATAGAAGTGTAGTTAAGACAAATAACTAAATTAAAACAGCAGGGGAAGGAGGATATTACCTTGAAATAAACTTTAAACAACTGGCAAGTGACATATAGCGCTCCAACGCGTTTTGGTCCTTTTCCCTATAGTGTAAAGACCACGTGTAAGCATCATAAAATATACTAAATAATAACCACGGACAGGTTCTGTAATAGCTGGGTACAGAGCAACAGCTAAACGCAGATTAGGATTTGTTAATTCGTAAAAAAAATTTAATGAGATGAGTAGATAAAGAAGGATAGGTGGCAATTTCGACCCGTTTACTGTAAACAGGTCAAACAGATTCGAAAGTTGCACAGAGAGTTCTTTATAGGTTATACACACTTGATTCTTATTTATATAATATTCAATTTATAGACAAAACGACCCGGCCATTTTCAGCACATTCCAAACGAACCATTTCGGTAAAGTAGTAAAGGTAAGGAAATACGTACAGCAAGAACACCAAACACTTTCATGAGAAATGAGCCAGCAGCCTTTAGTTTCTCTGGCGTCTTTCCATTTGAAGCCAACTCTCTATCAGCCTGCATACAAAATCGCAATAATTTAATATCGTTCTATTTTCTTCTATGCTACTTTTTTTAACTCATTATTGTACGTGAGTCAACTATTTAAGTGTGAATGCATTTCGTTACCCTCTCAGCGAGAATCCTAATTTCGTATACAACAACGTACAATGCTTCTAACGCCCACGCTGATTCCCAGTTCCGAAACTCCTGAATGAAGGCACTGCATATTATTTTCAAAATAAGCAACTACATGAGAAGTCGGACACCAAAGCAAACAAATGAGCAACTTAAGCTAGACACGAAAACTACTTTGCAGATTTCTCAAATGCTTGGTATGATTCAGCAAAATTGCCGACTCTATAACTCTGCATAGCCCGAAACAACGGGGTGACTATTTCTGCATACTGAGAATACTTGTCTGCTTGTCTGATCAATCTGTTAGCATCCTGCATACATACAATAATACTTTGTCAACAAACGTGTGGTCCTTTATGCAGATACATAAACAAGAAAAATATATATACGGCCAGATTACAAGATCATGATGAATGGACTAGCCAACTCCCTAATTTGAGTACTATTGCTGTTCCTATCCTCTACAATGGTGTTAAAGATAACGCCAAATGGGCCAGTAATGATGGGAAAGTGTATGAATTCACGATTCAGAATGCATGGTCATGACACTGTTTTATGGATGCAGTAAAGGGTAGATTGTTAACTCAATATAGGATCAAGGTTTGAAACACTAGTCGGGATTTGAGGTAACCCCTGTGTAATATTAGTCCAGATTCTCCAGTGCAAATTCGCCAAGAAAATATGGTTGGAGCCTAAAAAGAAAATGACTGTAATTCACCTCACAACGACTGGAATGAAGTTAGTAGAGATACGGCTATAACAGGAAGTGCTAATACAACTGGGAACGTGGTGAGAAAGTGAAATGATCTCCTCAAGTAGCTAAAGTATCTAAGGATTGCAATGTGAACATTCTAAACGGGAAGCTAATATAGAATCGCTGTTAAATAGTTTCGCTTTGGATGGGGGCCAGTGAGCTGTGAAAGATGAAGCTACTTTTGAATATTTTCCAGCTTGCTTTGTATACGTGTATATATTTTGGTCTTTTAATATCATTACCCTTCTCACCAAAAAAAAGAACTACCAATTTCTGTAAGAAATTGCAGAAATTAGCAGTTTCCTACGATCACGCTAAACCACAAAACGCTGGCCAGTTTGGTTTATATTTAATCGCTCTCGTCAAATGCAGCGACTTTCTTTCTTTCTAATTATTCCAAAAGAATGAAAAGTCTGTTACAACATCTCTAAAGAGTAAGTCACGCCTTCAAAAAAGTTCTTATGCTTATCGCTTTAGTGTGTAATAAGTTGTTTCGAATAAGCTTTGGCGTGTTTTTAAGCTTACTTTGGGCTTCTAAGCTGAAAAGAACGGGCTCATGAAATATAAGGTGAGCTAAACAGGATCATAAGCCCAAAAGTAAGCATAAGTGGGTGTTTAGATTAGCTTATGTTTTAGACCTATGAGCTTATATGAACTTGGAAACGCGCACTTTTTTCAGCTTATGGACATGAGCTTATGATTTATTTAA
This sequence comes from Glebionis coronaria, assembly GCA_025667525.1. Classification (NCBI taxonomy): domain Eukaryota; kingdom Viridiplantae; phylum Streptophyta; class Magnoliopsida; order Asterales; family Asteraceae; genus Glebionis; species Glebionis coronaria. The sequence continues at coordinate 24,199,718 of CM046882.1, read as the reverse complement.
GTGCATAAGCCTAACTTGATAAGCTGGAAAAAGTGAGCTTTTCCAAGCTCATAAGTCTGCAAAATAAGATAATCCAAAATTCCAAACACTCCCTTAGGCTTACATTTGCACTTATGAGCCTATACAGCTCAATAGCCTGTTTTCCAGCTTATCAAGTTAGGCTTATGAACTCAAATCAGTCATAAGCTCGTGTTCATAAGCTGGAAAAAGTTGGCTTATAAGCTTTTCCAAGATCATATAAGCACGTAAACCCACAAAAATAAGCTAATCCAAAACTCCAAACACCTCATAAAGATTGAAACTTTACCAAATGGGTATTAATTAAAACCTAATAAAAACTAAAAAGCAACAACCCAATAAGAAAATAAGCAGCTCTAGTAGCTTAATAAGAAAATAAGCAGTTCTAATAAGCAAATATTGAAACTTTAACAAATGGGTATCAATCAAAACCTAAAAAAAGACTTGTAAGCAACAACCCAATAAAAAAATAAGCAGTTCCAATAAGCAAAATACCTGATAAACATTAAGCGCATCAGCTAAAGCCAGAAAATTAGGTGATTCAGAAGATAAAGAAAGAAGGTGTTTCAAAGAAGACGAATCTTGATACGAAACGACGTCGGAGAATCGATTCATGTAATCTGTTATTCGTCTGTGTGATTCACCCATACTCATCATCATGTTTGATCAAGAATAAGCCGTTTGTGCTTATTCTTAATAATAATAATAAGCTGTTTTTAAGCCATTTGTTAGGGTATATGTGTGGATTTCTTATTGTATTTAGGATGTCTATCGGTTTTCGAGTTATTCGGTTCGGGTTATTTGGGAAAAAAAAAATTTGGTCAACTCGAAAACCGAACCGAAAACCAAATATGAATTCGGTTCGGTTTCTGGATTGGTTAAGCTCATAAGCCCACATATAAGTCAAAACAAAACCCCCTAATTAAAGATTGAAACTTTAACAAATGGGTATTAATTAAAACCTAATAGCTTATTTTTAGACTAGTGAGCTTATAAAATAACCATGTATAAGCTTATAAGTCTCAAAATAAGATAAAAAATTAGGGCTTATGAAATACAAGCCGAAATCAAATAAGCCCACATATAAGCCGAAACAAACACTCCCTAAATAAAGATTGAAACTTTAACAAATGGGTATTAATTAAAACCTAATAAAAACTAAAAAGCAACAACCCAATAAACAAATAAGCATTTCTAGTAGCTTAATAAGAAAATAAGCAGTTCTAATAAGCAAAGATTGAAACTTTAACAAATGGGTATTAATAAAAACTAAAAAAAGACTTATAAGCAACAACCCCATAAGAAAATAAGCACTTCTAATAGCTTAATAAGAAAACTAGCAGTTCAAATAAGCAAAAATTGAAACTTTAACAAATGGGTATTAATAAAACCTAAAAAAAACAACCCAATAAGAAAATAAGCAGTTCCAATAAGCAAAATACCTGATAAACATTAAGCGCATCAGCTAAAGCAAGAAAATTATTCGATTCAGAAGATAAAGAAAGAAGGTTTTTCAAAGAAGATGAATCTTGATACGAAACGACGTCGGAGAATCGATTTAAGTAATCTGTTATTCGTCTATGTGATTCACCCATACTCATCATCATGTTTGAAGAATAAGCCGTTTGTGCTTATTATTAAGAATAATAATAATAAGCTGTTTTTTCAGCTTTTTGAAAGATCGGATTGTTTGGGTTCGTTTATGTGTGTGAATTGCTTATAAAGTCAGACTCAAGCTTGACACATATAATTAATCCTTACTAAATATAAAATAAATTGGATTACTAAAAAAAGGAAATAATAAATTAACCCACATATAATTACCCTTTAGTAAACTATGTTATTTTCTTTCCCTCACAAACTCTCGCTTCCCTCACAAAAATCACACATACAACACACGCACCGTTTGTTCCAACGGACCGTTATGTTACTCCGTTTCCCATTGATGAGTTTTTGGATCTTTCCCATTTGCCCGTTACTCATTAATTGGCGAGTGCACTAATTAATTGTGTTTGCCTTTTCAAATTGACCCCTTGCCCTTTGGTCGCAAAATCATTAATTGTTATTGTTTGATTGTGTAGTGGCTATAGGAGATCAATCAGCCATACATATACCCACAGTAATTTTGTTGTGGGTTTGCATTATTTGTGGGTTAGCTCCCATCTTCTGATTTTCATCCATGGCATCTTGAAATATGTGAAAAAGATTAGGAGTTTTGCGGTTTTTGTCTGATTCCGGTTGTTGTGATGTGTGATGGTAACCCTTCGTTGCCGTCGATCACTTCATTGTCGCCTTTAACGGCGTGCCGTGATGTGGGTCGGTGTGTGGCGAGGTTGGATGCCTCATGTGGGTATCTGGGTGGTGGCGATCTCTTCCTTAATGAGGTTGGATGATCAAACTCGCTTAACCAGAAGATGATATGATCTTCAAATCGTTGTTGATTTCTTTTCCTGCCATTTTTATTTGTTCTTGGATATGTGCCGATGCGTGCCCGCGGGATTACAAGGTATTAAAGTTTTTTTTTCATTTTTTTGGGGGATTCAATAAGTTCTCGAGTGTAGTCAAATTAGTAACCTTTTTTATATACAATAACAAATTGGCCTATTTTTTTTGGTTTTGATACCAATATGTTGTTAACAGGTTAGGATTGTTTGTTGTGTGGGATTGATGATATGAGAAGGGTCACACGGACATTGGGTTTGTGGGCTTAAACAATTGGGGTTTTGGCTGATTAAGAGGCAATGCAAAGAGGCCAACTGATATTTGCGTTGTCGTGTCGGCTGTGATGAATTTAAATACGCGTAGGTAAATAGAAGGTGGCTTGGATCTTGGCGCGGTGACCTTTGAAGGTTTCAGCCATGCCGGTTAACCACTCTTTGTACCAAATTGCGCCTTATCTGAGCCAACGCTATAAAGCTAAAAATTGTGGGCTGAATCGATATAAAAAGTTCCCTTGATTTATGAAAACATTCGTGTCTTGGCTGGGCAAACTTTTAATTTTGCAGCCATGGCGAGTGTAGCCACTTTCTCTGCCTCACAGTCGCGACTTGGATCCATAAAGTGTACGAAATTCAGTTTTAGCGAGCCTGTCCAGGCGGCCCTTTATGGTTGCTGGCATACAGAGCGTTTATGCATTCTCGGGTTTTGAGGCTATTTTCCTTTTTTAGATGCATGCCATACATCCATGCCTTATTTCCGGGATTAGTGATTGTACATATCTGTGATTATGTCGGCTGTGATGAATTTAAATACGCGTGGGTAAAGAGAAGGTGACTTGGATCTTGGCAGGGTGACCTTTGAAGGTTACAGCCATGCTGGTTTACCACTTTTTTGTACCAGATTGCGCCTTATCTGAGCCAATGCTATAAACCTCAAAATTGGTAGGCCGAATCAATATAAATAGTTCCCTTAATGTATGATTGGTTGGCCTCTTATAGTCGCTATGGTGTTCATTGTATGTTTGGTTGTGTCCGTGGGATAATAAAATAGGGCCCTGTGATCAATAGTTACGCCCTTTGAGTAAGCCTGCAACCGGGAAAAACATTCATGTTTTGGCGGGGCAAACTGTTAAGTTTGCAGCCATGGCGAGTGTAGGCACTTTCTGTACCTGACAAGGCATACAAAATGCTTATGCATTATCGGGATCTGAGGCTATTTTCCTTTTTTAGATCCATGGCATAGATCCATGCCTTATTTGAGCCTGGTTACAAAAAAAAAGCCTTTCTAGGGTGTAGCGATTCTAAAAGTATGTTTTTTTTACAAGACAGTGGGTGTGGGTTGGTAATTGGCGATGAAGATATTGTTTCCTGCGTGCATTGGCCGGTTTCCAACTATATTTGATTGGGAGATGATGATAGTTGTAAACGGCCTGATTTTCCGGCGTGGCATCACGGCGTCGTGTTTGCAGCCATATCAGGTTACTAACTTGAATAGTTGGTCGCACATTCTCAGCTCTGAGCCACTACATTGTAGTATCAGCAGTCTCGCGTTCCCAAAAGGTTAATGGTTTTAAAAAAAGTCCCTGATTATAACAATTGTTTCTAAAATGGGCCAACTGTTTTTTAAATGTCTTGCAAAAGGAACTAATTCGCCTTCCTTGGGAGTTTTAGTTGTTGGCATTACTGTTTTATTTGGTTGCCGGGTTGACGGCAGGCGACGATGTTCACATTCGTGTTGTTTGTTGCAGCTGTTTATTCCGGTTGACGATAGCGATAAACAGGTATCGGGCTATGATGAGTTGCAGCGGACCGGGTTCCCGCCCTCGCATCTCTGAGCTGATTTTTCCAAGGATGTGGTAGGAACGAACGGTTCGTGTTTTGTGGTGTGATTTTTGTTAGCGAAGCGAGGGTTTGTCAGGGAAAGAAAATAACATACTTTATTAAGGGTGTGACTGAAATCACACCTGAGCCTCATTGTTCTAGGTTCTGATGAGAGCCGTGTCGGTGGGTTGCTTTGGTAAGCAGTGCTTGGCAAATTCGTTTTTTTTTTTTGCGGGGCGGCCAGGCGCGCAGCCATCACCGGTTTTGCCTTTGGCTTCTATTCTTCAAACTCTTACCCTGTGATGCAATCCCGTTTGTTTTTCTGATTATTGATGTAGTATGCTATCATTTAGGGAACAAGTGTGAGTATGCGGCCGTGTATCTTTTAGAACATTCAAAAAGGAAATGATGACCGGATTATGTACTTCTTGGCGGGCCAATGTTGGTGGGTTTGCAGCCAGAGTGCATGTCTCCTCATATCCGTTGCTCACTTATCTGAGCCTCCAAATACCAAAAAAAATATCGCGTGTCACCGGGTTCTACCACAGGGCATCTAAATTGTGCTTTTGTAGGGTGGATCGTTTTTTATGATTTATAGTAGCCACACTTCGCTATGTGTGTGTGTCATTCCAACAAAGATGGAGAGTGCACGCTTCTATTTGTATTTTTTGTGGTGTATGCTTAAGCGAAGTGTGAGGGGAGCATGTGATGTATGTTAAAAAAATGAAAAAAAAGAGGAGGATGAGAAAAGTGAAAAATAAAATAAAATAAGTCATCGAAAAAAAGAGTAAAAAAAGTGATGAAAATATTATGAAGATGAAGGAAGATGAAGTATGTTTAGATATCGATTATCCAGTGTGCTAAGACGTGATATATGTGTTAAATAAAGCTCGTAGCTATGATAATTTTTGGGCTTGTGATTTGTTCGGTAACTAGCAACATGGGACTTAGACTTTTAACTTGTAAATTCGTGATACCTCTTGATGAGACTGCTTTTATACATAGTCTCATCGTCCAAATAGGGCTTAAAATGCATTAAATATCATTAAAATACCCATATATATGCTTGTGTTTGTTTCTTGTGTATTTTAGGTACGGATATTGAGAAAATGATAAAAGATCACAAGAATCATACAAAAACGAACACGGGAAACGAAGCCGCACAATGAACCAAGCCCTAATGAAGACTTACCCAAGATCAACCCTTGAAGACTTGAAGAATTATGAAGAAGGGTCCTCCAATATGGAAGAATTGACACTTTATACCCTTGTATCTTTATAATTACAAAATTGGTCCCTAAAGTTTGTCAAAATTGCAAAAAGGGCCCTCCACTTTGAAGAATTGGCAAGTTTAGCCCCTCAACAAAGCTAAATTGTCAACCATTATCCTCCACAAAGTCAAATACATCATTAAGTCCTTCAAAGTACAAGAAATTACAATTTTGGTCCTTTGAAAATCCCAAAATTACAAAAAGGACCCTTAACTTTCAACATTTGGCAAGAATGGTCCCTCAATCATCAAGACTTGGCAATTTCAGTCCTCCAAAATGCTCAACATACAAGTCAAGACCATTATCCATCATCAAAATGCCAAATCAGCCCTTGAAGAATTCAAAAATGGCAAGAAATACCCCTGAAAATACTTTGGAAAAGTATTTGGGAAAAAGTGTGAAAACTGAAAGTTTAAATACAAAGGAAATTCAGTTTTGAGTGATTATTTACAAAATGACAAGTTTATGAAAGATTGGTAGTGAATCATGGCAGACGAAGATTATTACCTAGACCAGTGGTGGGGTGACACGTGCCCCACTCACTCTCTCCACCAATCAACTCTCTCCCTGGTGCCACATCACATCCCATCTACACCCGTATTAACTAATCTTTATTTAAATAAAGATTATGGCGCCTAACACATGTTTAAACATGAAAACAGATCAAATGAGGTGTTCTTGGTGTTCTTATGAAAATTGGGTATTTTCTTAACACTTGAAATTAGCCCTTAATCTCTTCCAGATTTAAGATTAAGGGACTAATAACCTTAACCCCACTTTCAAAAGACTTGCCACATCAGCACAAGGTCACATGCTTTCCCCTGCTTTTTAACCTTTGAAGAAGAAGCCAAAACAGTGGCCCTCGTCCAACGTCCCACAACATAGCTTTGAAGTTAAGCTCATTTGGAGCCCTTTGATCAGCTTTCCACATTGCCAGCTCCACAAACTGCCAAGAAAATGTCACATGTTCTTCACAACTCAAAACAAGAAAAGGGGCATTTTGGGACTTCCACAAGTTAGGGTTTTAAGTTTTTAGCTAATGCAGACCATGTACACCCTCTATATAAAGGGTATAGGGTCCAACATTCACGTTTGCTTTTGGTTTTTCCTTGTTCAAGCACTTGTAAATCCCTTTTCAGTTTTATGAAATTTGAGTTAAGTGTTTTGAAGAAAGACCAAGTGCCATCTTATTATTGCTTTTTTATGTTCTTAGTTTACTGATTTTGAAGTTTAAAACTTGTTTTCAAAAGAGGAGTGTGCAAAAGTTTGCACATTTTCTTCATTTTCTTGATATTTTGCTAAGTTCTTGTTTCAACCTTGGAATACTTGGGTTATAGGGCTGATCATAGCATCCTAATTGTGTTGATTAAGGTGTGGTGAGGCTTATAACTTGGGGATAATCAAGTGTGGGGTAACAAGGTTACATTAATCAAGATTTTTCAAGTTTCTGAACTTTATACTTGTGCTTCTAACCTTGTTGATTCTTAGCAGGAGTGTTATTGGAAGCTTGTACTTGTTCTTGCTAGTACATAAGCTCATAAATTCGTGGGTGTGGATGTACATCCATGAGGTTTGCATACTTAATCCTAAAATCTGCTTAAAATCTTGATTTTTGGTGATATTTATATGTGACTTGTGCTCTTGTGAATTTTGTGGCTTAAATCTGCTTGAATCTGTTAATCTTACTTGTTATTGTGTTTATCTGAGCTTGGGTAGTCTTGAATCTCACTTTTCCTTTGAAAATTTTGATTTTGAAAAGATAAAGGGGTGTTTGGGTCTACCTGTTTGTGATTACAACTTGTTATTGTGTTGTGGAAAGTTTGAGTTTGTGTTCTATATCTGATATATGCTTGGTTGAGAGTGTTTTGCTGCAAGTTTCTGGGTTTGAAGCCTTGAATCAAACAATCTGCTATAGAATCTTTGTTACTGCCTGTTTTGACCTAGGATTTTGGGAACACTTAGAGTGTATGCATGCTTAGGGCTAAAAGTGGTTTAAACAAAGTAATTGTAACCTGTTTGAGAGATTTGAGGTGTTGAATCTGGCTTATTGGTCAAATACATCAGCAAAGTGTAAAACTGCATGTGTTAGTGTTCATCAGTAACATTTATTGGCTTGAATCTTGCTTAATTCTTTGAATCATTGCATGAAACCTGTTTAGACTTGCTTATTGGAGTTTATAATAGCTTGTGTATGCATTTGGTTGAATTTGGCTGGCTGATTTGTGCTAAAACTGCTTATAAGTGCTTAGCTGCTTAATTGTTCATGTCTGTGCAACATCTGGTGATTTATTGATTAAACTGTATCAATTGGGTGTTAGTGATTGTGTTATTTTGATTGTTCTTGACTCCTTTTGATCCAAAGATCATTTGGGTGCCTTTGTGTAATCTGAATCTCCAAAAAAGTCACTAAAGACAAAAAAGTCCAATAGTCAAGCAGTGGAAAAAGTTTCCACTACTCAACACTCAAAACTAGCCCCTGCTAGTGTAAAATTGAACTCAGCTTATCAATAAGCTATTCTAGCTTATCCAGACTTGCAACAACTTATTTTTTGTGATAGGTCTTCATTATTTGACCCATTTAAGTAGACTGGAGCTTATTGGACTTTGACTTTGACTTTTTACTAGAAAACCAACTTATTTGACTTTTACATAAGAGCTTATTTGCTTTTTCCAGCTTATTGAGTCAGCTTATTTGAAAACTCTTTGTTGATTTTGCTCAATTTAGTCATTTAGAAGCTATAGAAACTTGAATCAGCACTTGGGGTGGCCTAGAACTCAAAAACGACTATTTTGTCATTTTCTGTAGATTGCTTATTGCATTTTCAGGCTTATTCCTTGGGCTTATTTCAAATTTCTTTTTGCAGAAGTCTTATTTAGGTCAAAAGAAGCTTGTGTGTCAAATTTTAGCTTATGGCATTGGCTTATAGCTTAATAAGTTGTTTGGTATAAGCTAGCTTATTTCACACTTTCAGCTTTTGGGCCTTTTGAAAAAGTTGTTTAAAATCAAATTTTGAGTCAACATGTGCTTTTTGGGCTTATTTTGAACACTTTTTATTATTGGGCCCAAATTTGGCCCAATAAGGTACTGTTTTGGGTTTAGCCCATTTTTTAGGCCCATTAAGGGTATTTAGGTAATTTCACTTTCATTTCTGAGTTATTTAGGTTAAATTAAGCTAGTTTGCAAGTTTTTAGAATTTTTTTATGATTTTTGGATTTTTAATAATATTTTAATATTATTTTATTGTTAAAAATTAAAATTCTGATTTTCTAAGTTTTTATATTTTTCCTAGGTTCTAAACACTTAATTAGGAATTTTGCAATTTTCCAAATATTTTTAGAGTCTTTTAATTATTTTCTAGAATTAATTTAAGTTTTAATTAATTTTAGTAGTTTTTAATTATTTAAAAATAGTTTTTAGTGATTTTAAAATTTTAAAAGATACTCTTTAGCTTAATTAGGGTATTTTTGAGGTTTACAAACTTTAAAATCTGGTTTGGGACTTTTTAATAATTAATTTTGATTTTTAGGGTTTTAATTAACATTAAAAAGTCATTATCTAATTAATTAAAAGGTTTTGGCAAGTTTTGATTTTTTGTAAACTCTTAGAATATTATTGTGGATTTTTGGTAATTTTTAGGAATTTTTAGGTTAAAATTTTAATTTTGGTACTTTTTACGATTTTATGTGTACACCTTTTTCGACTTAGTTTAATCCGTCTTCGTAACCGTCATTCTCTTCTAATCTCATTTCTATTTTTCTTTCTCAAATAATATAATCACAAAGATAATCATTTCATTACACACACACTAAGCCTCCTTGAGAAGAACTCATTTTCGGGTCATTAATACACGGTTTTCCTAAATCGTTGTATTCACTACTTGCCCTATTTGCTCTCTGATACAAGGCTTTTGGCCCGTATAAAAATTAAAGTTCGTTGTGTTGGTCTAATCGAATTGATCTAGGTTCTATGTGTGACTCTATTGATTTTGGTGGAACAAAAATGTGTCGTTGTAGTGTTTAAAATTTAAAGGTGCAGAACAAATAAAGTAAAAGTGCAATTAAAATAAATCTAAGTCTAATTAAAATAAAGTGCAAGTATTTAAAGCGCGACTAAAACTAAAGGGCAATAAAGTAAATAACGCAAACTTAAATCTAACTAAGGCAAACTTAAAACGCAACTAAACTAAATCTTAAACTAAGGTAAATAAACTTAAAGTGCGAGCAAGGAAAAAGGCGGGAAAAATAAAGCTTAAAATGAAAAGGCAGAAAACTCCTATGCGGAATAATCCTCTATTCGGAATAGCTGTCACCTATTCGGAAAGAAGTTCTACACGGAATATTTAGACCAATTCGGAAAATCAGCCTATTCGGAATACTAATCTTATGCGGAATGTCCTTGCTATTCCGAATAGCAGTCTATTCGGAATGTAAGCCTCTATTCGGAATACTGTCACCTATTCGGAAAGTAGCTCTATTCGGAATAAAAATCCTATTCGGAATAATTCTGCCTATGCTGAAAACCTCCCCTATTCGGAATACAGGATATTCCGAATAGCAATTTCTTAAAACCCCTATGCGGAATAATTAAATATTCCGAATAAGCAATCTTACAAAAACTGTTACGCGGAATAAAAGTCTCTATTCGGAATATGAAATATTCCGTGTAGAGCACAATGATCCACACCTATTCGGAATGTTCTGGGCTCGATCTGGGAAATATCAGAAACAGTAGAACGAAGAACAAGGAAAAAGAGATAGCACGAATTAAATAAAAACTTAACCAAATCAACAAAAAGATTAAACCAAACTAATAACAAAACATCTAATAAAAATAAACAATCAATCCAAAGCAACAAATCAAACAATAAAGATCAAGATAATCAAAACCCACTTAAATAAATCAACAAAAATCAAGAACATAAACATAAACAATAACAATCAAAGATTAAGAAAGGAAGAATGAGATTAACAAGATAAAGATAAAGCTTGACAAGAATTAAAAAGAAAAACTTACTTGAATTAAATGGTAATTAAGGTGCAAGACAAGGTAATTAAATGACAAGTATTTAAATGTGCATAAGATAAATGTGGAAGAGCTAATTTGTCAAGTTAGCCAACAAAATGGAAAATTAACAATCCTAATCTATATATAGGGGAGGATTAGGAAGCTTCCTCCCCTCCTTCATTTCTTGTTAATTGCGGGAGTAAGTCCCTCCTTCATTTAATCTTCATTAATTGCGTCATTAGTCCTTTTCTTCTAATCTTTCTTTTAAATTTGGACTTTAAGGACTTGTGGCTCGGGATATCTTTTGAACTCGTCTTTAATTTCTTCAATAAAATAGACTTGAGTTTCTCGGCTTTTGATAAACTTCCGTCTTTTGACTTTTTCTTTGATAAGTCTTCAGAATTGGTCTTGGACTTCCGTTCTTTTTCCACTTTTGACTTCTCGACTCCGTCTTTCATCTTTTTCTTAAATAAAATCCGTGAATGCCCGTGAATTCCCGTGTTTTCTCCACTTTTCACAATTTCGTCCTAAATTACAACAAAAACACAAACCGCGCATAATTCCGACATAAAAGACATAAAATACACGTTTTGGTCCGGTTATTATTGTAATTAAGTGGTAGAAATGATGGGTGTTTACACACCTATCAAATCCCCTACACTTGACCATTGCAATGTCCTCATGCAATGCATTAGTTACAAATCACGTTTACACTTTTCATCATAATCAATCCACATTGGCCTTTATTAAAGAGATAGAAAATTATAAGCAAAGCAAAAAAATTAAAAGCATACCTTGGGTTTTGAAAATGTCATGAATAATCATCATCCTCAACTTTTCACTTTCTCCAAACCAAGCTTAAAAACGAGATCATTGTTATTATAAGTTAGTAAACTAACACGAACTCATGTGGGCCAGTTATTCACTTAGACTCCCTTATTCCTATGGGTATCTCTTATATTTTATTATTTGTCTTGAATGATCACGAAGATGCATTGTTTGACTTATTTCGATAATTATTTAGTCTGAAAATAAAGTGCACGATTTAATCAATAGTTAGCTAAAGGACCAAATCTTTTAAAACTGCTTCTCGGGATATCAAAAAGTTCATATCTTGGCATAACTTGGTTCGCGATTTGAGACCTTTCTCGGGCCGATATTTGGCAGCGACTTCATACTTCAAATCTTGAGAGACGTTCATGAAATAATGGTCTTCTCTTCATAAATGGAATTTCTTCACTTGGAATTTTTGAGAGATTCTTCATATATGGACCACGACTTCTTCATTTTTTTCTCCAATCTTTATTTTGGATTTTGATATACAACGATCCGCCTCCTTTATTGACTTGGATCTATTTATCCTCATACCTTGTTAGGGTCTTTTCGGATACACTTCTCCATGACTTTTTGGGAGTTTTTGCTTTTCGTCGTGTGTCTCGATCCTTCATATTGATTTTCGATAAATGATTCTTCACATCACTTTGGATCTTTAGCAACAAAACATAGCCCTCATGCCTTGTTAGGGCCTTTTCGGACTCGCCAATCTTCGCGCCCCGCTTCATAAGTTATGCCTTGGCTATGAACTCTCGTCATTACCGAGCAACTTTTAAACGATCTGGGGCTAGAAGCTAAGTAACTTTTCAAATCGTACAACCTTATTTATTGGCAGATAAATTTATTAGCAAGCGATGGGAGAATATGCTTATAATTAACTCACATAAATTCACGAAAGAATACCGAACTTATAATTGGCTCTATCATCTCTCGTTCTCCACAGTTTAAAATCTCAAGTAATGAGACTCGTGGATACTTAGCCTATTAAATCAAAGTTTTGGGTTTTCGAGTCGCCTATAGGATCTTGCAAATTCTTAGACTCTTTCAAGTTTAGAAATTGCATCTTAAAGTTCCCTTGATAAATGACTCTCTAGGTTCAATTATAGGAACTTGCGAAAAGTTCTTGTTCTTAACCCGTGAAAGTTAAGACTTTCGCGTTTTATAGCTCCCTATATAAAAGCCTAGCAAAACTTGACTTAAACACGTTAAGGATACTAGCTAGAGTAAACTCGGATTGAGTCAAAAGATTCTCAACGTTTGAAAATTAAAACCACTTATTAAACATTTATTCTAATAAGGAAAGAAAATAACTATACAAAAGGGAAAAACTAATAGGCCAAAATAGATCAAAAATTTTGAAAAATGTCGAAAAATTGATTTTCCGGTTAAAATGAGGACAAATACAAGGAAAAGACCACTTAACTTCGATAGAAGTCTCCCCTACACTTAAGATAAACATTGTCCTCAATGTTTAAGCATGTGGGAGTAAACTCCCCTACACTTAGGACATTGTGCACGTTGTTTAAATTTTGCTAAGGAAAAGACAACTAAAGAGATTCCTATTTTAATATTGAGAAAATATAAAATAGTGAATCGAAAAGAGTTTAGGATAGAACCGGGAAGAAGTAGAACACGGAATCACGGGTCGTCAAGAATCATCAAGAGTGGATCATTGAAGCTCGAATCCCTGATTAAGAAGTGAGGAGAGGAAATAGCAAACCAAAGGGTCCCCCTACACTTATGTAAAGAAAGCGAAAAGATAGATGCATGGGTTGCCTCCCAAGAAGCGCTTGGTTTTTGTTAACCGAGTCGTGAGCCTGACTCGACCTTGATCATCAACGGAAGTAGCATGAAAGAAATCCACCAGGATCAAAGACATAGTTTTCATCCATCACTAAGCAAGAGCTTAAGGCGAACAAGACAAGCCAAAAGAGAAGTGGCAGGGTTCCCTTAAGCAGTGATGGAGCACAGTAGAAGCAAGTAGGAAGCGGTGTAAGCATGTCTTCAAAATTTCCAAAGATTTTTCCTTTTATTTCATCAGGTGGATACTGTGATGGCTTAAAGACTTCAATACCGGGATCGAACACCTTTTCCTTTAAGGGAAAATAGCACTCAGGCTCAGCCGAGTGTGAAGAAAATCCGCAAAGAAGCACAACCTCGTCCTCAGAAGGAGGACAAAGAGGTGTCGAATCATAAGTGCAACGGATTTCGGTGTCGACCGGTTTCTTCTCCTTTGACAAAATTTTCTTCAAATCCAAAGTAGGATCAAGACGATAAGATTCAAAGTCCAGAGGAGGTGCATCACTCTCATGCGGGAAGTATGTATTGAGAAACATAGAGAAGTCTTCCTCGAATGAGTAATCGTCCAAAGTAGGATCGAGTGATGGCGGAGGATCTTCATCATGTGAAGAATCGCTCGAAAGAGTATCAGCCTCATCAAAATCATCGAAAGTGGGCAGCTCGGGATACTCAGAAGTACAATCAAAATCATCCGAGTCTGAGCTAGAATCATCATCATCATAAGCATCGAAGACCGGTTGAGAATCATAAATGGGGGAAGCGTCCAAAGTAGGGAGAGAATCATCCACATTATCTTCAAAAAGTGGATTATCAGTGGAAGATTTGAATAAAGGATTGTCGTAGACGGTAAAGTCATCGAGCACATTTATCATATTCACTGATTCTCGGCCTCCAAAGGATTTGCCTGTAAGCTTCCCCATTTTAAAAACTTTAGAATCATCCCCGACTCGTAGGATTAACTCACCTTCGGCCACATCTATTAAAGCACGTCCGGTTCTCAAGAATGGCCGACCAAGTATTAAAGGAATACGAGGGTCCATTTCATAATCAACTACAACAAAATCGACCGGGAAAGTAAATGTGCCAACTTTGATAAACACGTCTTCGGCTATACCAACGGGGTAAGCGAGAGTGCGGTTTGCAAGTTCGAGAGTCATCTTTGTTGGAGTGAGGTCGGGCAATGATAGTGTTTTCCAAACACTGAGTGGCATCAAATTAATGCTAGCCCCGAGATCAGCAAGGGCAGTAAATTCTTCAGTTTTGTTGAACACGCAAGGCAACACAAAATGACCGGGATCTCCAAGCTTTTCCGGAAGTTCTCTAAGAAGAACTGCAGAGCAGTTTTCATTTAAGCGTGTGTTGGCGAGTTCAATCAGCTTCTCTTTCTTGCTAAGCAATTCCTTGAATGCTTTGACAAATTTCGGCATGTGGCAAAGTGCTTCAACAAGGCTAATGTTGATGGTCATTTTAGATAGCATATCTACATATTTCGATACTTGACAATCATTCTTGGTTAGATCGTTGGTCTTGCCTATGCGAGAAGGGTATGGGATTCTAGGTTGGTAAGGGTTAGGTGAAGGTGTAGGTGGTGAAGGTTGTGATGTTGAAGGGTCCTTCCGAGATACATCGTCATGGCGAGGCGGAGCCGGTAATGGTGTACTATCACTAAGTGTAAGAGGAGTAGGGATATATGGTGGTGGAGGAGGTGTAGATGATGGTGGTGAGTCAGGTGGATTGACAATGGTAATTCCACTACGCGTAGTTATAGCACTCACATTAGCTCGCGGACTAGTGACGGTGTTTGAAGGTAGAGAACCCGAAGAAGAAGAAGGTTGAGCTTCAGGCAAGAAACTAGCCAACAGATTCTTCAATTCAGTTGTTTGAGTGATGAAAGAGGATTGAAGATTATCACGAACCTCGGTTCTGATGTCGTTACCTTGCTTCAAGATATCTCCTTTCAAATTAATTATTTGGCTCTGTAGATTCTTGATTTGCTCACCTTGAGTTCTCATGATGGTGTCAACATCGGGATTAATGGGTGGGTGTTGTTGGGTGGGTGGTTGATAAGGGTTAGAAGCACAAAGTGGGATTTGGTTGCTTCTATTGTAGTTGTTGGCGGGATTTTGGTTTTGAGGAGAAAAACCGAGTGAAAGGTAGTTGTTGGAACGGTAGCTCAACAGATTTCTATCCCCTTGTTGTCTGGCTTGGTAATTTTCCGGTGAATAATTACCGTAAGCTGCATACACATTTTCCGGATTTCCTTGTGTCGAAGGACAATCGGTGTATGAGTGAGGACCGCCACATGTTTCACAAGGATTAGCAACCGCTTTAACTTGTTGTTGTTGTTGGTTTGAAGCGAGAAGCGTAATACTTTTTCTCATTTCAGCCATCATGCGGGTGAGTTCGGTCATCTCAGGGTTTGCTGAGGTAGAAGAAACATTGACTCTCGTGTTGTTTCTAGAAGAAGCAGAGGAATCCCAGTTCTTATGATGAGTAGTCATGTTTTCAATTAACTCTCTACACTCCTCGGGTCTCCTTTTCATGAATGTGCCACCGGCGGCTGCATTGATCGTATCACGATCTCGAAAAGTCAATCCGTTGTAGAAAGGATCGATCAAGGTGACCGGAAGCATGTTGTGGTTTGGACAACGGTCGATCAAGACATTATATCTCTCCCATGCATCAAAAAGAGATTCATCGGGATCTTGCATTAAACCGCTGATCTGATTGCGAAGGCTTGTGACCATGGATGGTGGAAAGTAGCGCGACAAAAAGCATTGAGTCATGTCATCCCAAGTGTGAATAGAATTCTTCGGGAGACGATCAAACCATTTCTCGGCATGATGTAATAGAGTGTGTGGAAAGAGTTGTAGGCGAAGCTCATCCATAGTGGCACCAGCCAACTTCATGCTCTGGGTGATTGTAATAAACTTGTCGAGGTGTTTGTTGGCATCATCATCAGGCAATCCTCTAAATGGGTTTGTTTGTACTTGCTGAATCATGTGGTGCTTCAACGAAAACTCAGGAGCGTTGATTTGCATCGGCGCAATCGGTCCTCCTCGTCCAAACATTGTTAGTTGACAAAGTTCCTCCATGGTCCGAAGATCGGGCTGTGGAAGAGCATTGTTGTTATTATTATTATTATTGAGGTGCGGTGGCATGTTGTTGTTGTTGACACCTGCCATATCTAAATCTTCTTGAGGCTCGGGCTCTTGATAATTAGAAGATCTAGTACGCATACACCTGAAAATGCAAAAGAAAACAAAACCAAACACAAAGACAATATATATACACAAGAAAAATCTTTTTGGATTTTTGAAATTTTTAATTTTTATGGTTTTTATGATTTTTTTTTATTTTTTTATGATTTTTGGAATTTTTTATGCAAAAAATAACGTTCACAAGTGAACGGATCCCAAAAAGCAACGTGTCTCTCACAAAAAACTGTTGATCTTTACGAAAAGAGCCGGCAGCGGCGCCATTTGATACAAGGCTTTTGGCCCGTATAAAAATTAAAGTTCGTTGTGTTGGTCTAATCGAATTGATCTAGGTTCTATGTGTGACTCTATTGATTTTGGTGGAACAAAAATGTGTCGTTGTAGTGTTTAAAATTTAAAGGTGCAGAACAAATAAAGTAAAAGTGCAATTAAAATAAATCTAAGTCTAATTAAAATAAAGTGCAAGTATTTAAAGTGCGACTAAAACTAAAGGGCAATAAAGTAAATAACGCAAACTTAAATCTAACTAAGGCAAACTTAAAACGCAACTAAACTAAATCTTAAACTAAGGTAAATAAACTTAAAGTGCGAGCAAGGAAAAAGGCGGGAAAAATAAAGCTTAAAATGAAAAGGCAGAAAACTCCTATGCGGAATAATCCTCTATTCGGAATAGCTGTCAGCTATTCGGAAAGAAGTTCTACACGGAATATTTAGACCAATTCGGAAAATCAGCCTATTCGGAATACTAATCTTATGCGGAATGTCCTTGCTATTCCGAATAGCAGTCTATTCGGAATGTAAGCCTCTATTCAGAATACTGTCACCTATTCGGAAAGTAGCTCTATTCGGAATAAAAATCCTATTCGGAATAATTCTGCCTATGCTGAAAACCTCCCCTATTCGGAATACAGGATATTCCGAATAGCAATTTCTTAAAACCCCTATGCGGAATAATTAAATATTCCGAATAAGCAATCTTACAAAAACTGTTACGCGGAATAAAAGTCTCTATTCGGAATATGAAATATTCCGTGTAGAACACAATGATCCACACCTATTCGGAATGTTCTGGGCTCGATCTGGGAAATATCAGAAACAGTAGAACGAAGAACAAGGAAAAAGAGATAGCACGAATTAAATAAAAACTTAACCAAATCAACAAAAAGATTAAACCAAACTAATAACAAAACATCTAATAAAAATAAACAATCAATCCAAAGCAACAAATCAAACAATAAAGATCAAGATAATCAAAACCCACTTAAATAAATCAACAAAAATCAAGAACACAAACATAAACAATAACAATCAAAGATTAAGAAAGGAAGAATGAGATTAACAAGATAAAGATAAAGCTTGACAATAATTAAAAAGAAAAACTTACTTGAATTAAATGGTAATTAAGGTGCAAGACAAGGTAATTAAATGACAAGTATTTAAATGTGCATAAGATAAATGTGGAAGAGCTAATTTGTCAAGTTAGCCAACAAAATGGAAAATTAACAATCCTAATCTATATATAGGGGAGGATTAGGAAGCTTCCTCCCCTCCTTCATTTCTTGTTAATTGCGGGAGTAAGTCCCTCCTTCATTTAATCTTCATTAATTGCGTCATTAGTCCTTTTCTTCTAATCTTTCTTTTAAATTTGGACTTTAAGGACTTGTGGCTCGGGATATCTTTTGAACTCGTCCTTAATTTCTTCAATAAAATAGACTTGAGTTTCTCGGCTTTTGATAAACTTCCGTCTTTTGACTTTTTCTTCGATAAGTCTTCAGAATTGGTCTTGGACTTCCGTTCTTTTTCCACTTTTGACTTCTCGACTCCGTCTTTCATCTTTTTCTTAAATAAAAGCCGTGAATGCCCGTGAATTCCCGTGTTTTCTCCACTTTTCACAATTTCGTCCTAAATTACAACAAAAACACAAACCCCGCATAATTCCGACATAAAAGACATAAAATACACGTTTTGGTCCGGTTATTATTGTAATTAAGTGGTAGAAAAGATGGGTGTTTACACACCTATCACTCTCTTTTCCTAAAGAGTAGTAAAATCACTACATCAATTTTTGGCGCCGCTGCCGGGGAGGCGTGTTGTGTTTTGATTGGAATTGTTGTTTTTATATACTAACCATAAATAGTATTTGTATTAGTAGCACTCTACTAATACGTATTATCGGTTTTCGGTTTTTGTGTGAATACTATTACTATAGTGTATACGTAGAACAATAAATTCACAAGTACTCCAAATACGTGAGAAATCACAACCTTGACTTGGGAGGTCATTACCCAATCATTGTATTCGAATCTCAAACCAAAGAAAAAGGCAAAAATAGATAAATACTTTCGTGAGGCTCAATCTTGAAAAATACAAACTATAAGGTGGGTATAAGGCGGATATTATAAAATATATCCTAAGGAAAAAGGCTCTTAAGTGCTTCGCACCGCCTCGTTTCCCCGCTTGCTTGTGAGTATTTGATTTTGAGAGCTAATCGAGGGTTTTGCCGCCCAAAGTATTACTAAGTATCATATATATTTTCTTGGTTTTCATTGATTAAACCCTCTTGAACGTTTTGGTGTTCCACCAACGTTCTAAAGTCATCGAAGGCGTTCACTTCACGTGATTGTTTTCATTCCTTGAGGCTTCTTTAATCAAGAAATTTGATTAAGGGGGAGATTTGTAGATTTGTGTCTACTTAATACATTCACCAAATCCAAAAAGGTTAATACAATCAAAAACCACAAAAAAATTGAAAAATACAAAACACCAAAAAGAATCTTCTTTGCTCGTCCCCTCGTTGTACGTGACGTTTATGCTAACTCGTAATCAAGCAAGACGTGCACGTAAACGAAAGAACAAAACTCCCACTCCCAATCTTTCTAGTGAGGAGTCTCCTATTGACGAACCCATTGTAAGAGAAGCACCAACCATGGCAAATCGAACTATGATGGAGTTACTTCAAGCACCCACCGAGGGTTATGGAGAGGCTATTGTGATTCCCGCTATCCTTGCGGAGAATTTTGAGGTGAAAACGGGTTTGTTGTCGATGATCCAAAACAACAAATTCCGTGGTGATGAGAAGGACAATCCACACAACCATATCCGCCAATTCAATCGTCTTACCGCCACTTGCAAGTTTAAGGATGTCTCAAATGACTCGATTAAGCTTATGCTTTTTCCGTATTCCTTAGCAGGGCCCGCTAAAATTTGGTTAGAGAAAGAGCCACCCAATTCTATATTGACATGGAAGGATCTCGTGTCTAAGTTTGTGAACCAATTTTTTCCGCCCTCTAAGACTACGCATTTGAAAAACGAGATTTCAAAGTTTTCACAAGAATTTAATGAAAGTTTTTCAACGGCTTGGAATAGGTTTAAGGAAATGTTACATGAATGTCCTCATCACGGTTTTTCCGAATTGCATCAAATTGACACGTTTTACAATGGACTTAATGATCATGAAAGGGATTATTTGAATGCCGCCGCGGGTGGTAATTTTTTGTGTAAAACGGTTGAGGAAGCTTTGGTGATAATTGAGAATAGATCTAAGGTGTATAGTCCTCGTAGCACGTCTAGTGTTCGTAAGGCTTCGTCTTCGGCTTCACCTTCTTTGTCTACTACCATCGATGCTTGCTAAATTGAGGCGAACATGGAAAACAAGATTTTTGATAAGCTAAAAGGACTTTTGATTGAGTTTAAAGTTGGTGAACAAAGTGCTCCCGCTACGGCTAAAGTGGTTGAGGTTTCTTGCATGTATTGTGGTGGAGGTCATGATTTCTCCGAGTGCATTACCAACGGTGGTAACACTTCGAGTGCCTTCGCGGCCACGAGAAATTACAACCAAAACGGTCAAGTTTCCCGCTCTAATCAAATGACTCCACCGGGTTTTGGTTCAAATCAAAATGCTAACAACAACTATCGCAACAATCAAGTTGGTTTCAAAAACAATTACAACAAAGGAAACTATGGTAATCAAGGGGCTAATAATCAAGTTTCAAACAAGAATCAAAATGATTTTCAAAACAACAACAAGGGTTTGCAAACATTGAAAGATCTTCCAAGTGAGTTTGTTGAATACGCTAGTGGGAATGATGCTAGGCTTGACAATATTCAAAGAGAAATCATTAGCCTAAGATCCGAGTTTAAGAACGACTTGAAGAAAGAGTTGAAAAATGAGTTAGCTAATGAACTTAAAATTCACACCAACAAAATGGAAGGAAATGTCACTAGGTTGCAACAAAACCAACAAAAAATGGAACAAGGGCAACATGAGATTAAACAAGAAATGATTAAAGCCGAGAAGAGGCAATCCGTGTTTGAAGATAAAATCTCGTCTATGTTTGAGGAAATAATGTGTAAACCGTCTTCGAGTAGTCTTCCTAGCAACACTATATCCAACCCTAAGGGTGAGATGAAAGTGATTACCACACGTAGTGGTAAGACACTTAAGGAACCGACTCCTCAACCAATTGCTCCTACGGAGGAAGTAATTGAGGAAGAACCCGAGGTGGTGGTCCAAAAGGAGCATGTCCCAATCCCACGAAGTACCGCTCATGCCACACCTACGGTTGACCCATTACCATCATTGGAACCCGAGATTCCAAAGGCTATGCCTACTATGCCTCAACCCACACCACCTTTGCCCTATCCATCGAGACTTAGGAAGGAGAAACGTCAAGTGCGCGACAATTACCAATTTGAGCTTTTTATGAAAATGTTTCGTGATTTGCACTTTAATGTGAGTTTCGCCGATGATTTGGTCATGATGCCTCGATTTGCCGCTAACTTTAAGAGTATGTTGAACAACAAGGAGAAATTGCACCAATTGTCTAGTTGTTCGTCGGTTTATCTTAATCGCATACCTCAAAAAGTCGGTGATCCCGGTAAATTCTTGATTCCATGTGCAATCCAAGATATGGAGGAATGCTTCGCCTTGGCCGATAATCTTACTCCTCAAAAAGTTGGTGCTAGCATTAATTTGATGCCACTTGCAATCTTCAAGTCGATCAATCTTCCTAATCTTACTCCTTCACTAATGTCTATCGAGTTGGCCGACCATTCCACGATTCCCGCATGTGGTTTGGCGGAAGACGTTTTTGTGAAAGTGGGGAAGTTCTACTATCCCGTAGACTTTATCGTTGTTGATATCCCCACGGATCCTCAAGTTCCTCTCATTTTAGGTTGTTCGTTTTTAGATACGTCTATGGCTTTGATCGATGTTCATGCTAGAAAGATCACCTTACGTTTCAACGACGAGGAACTTGTTATAAACGCAACTCAAAACTCTCAAATTTCTCATGTTTATTCCGTTGCAACCATAAACCTCGTTGATATGATTGACGTGGTTTGCGAGGAATTTTCACAAGAAGTTCTAGGTTTTGGTGATGAAGAAACTAGTGGCAATCCCACTATGTTAGATCCAATTCTTGATAATTCGACACCAACCTTCACTCCATTTGAAGGTGGTGGTTTTACGTTGGAAGAATTCGATGTTCCACGTACTTGCAACGAAGACCTCGACAACGATGAGGACTTCTCGATTATCAAGGATTTTCTTAACGATTTCCCATTTCCTCCACCCGAGGAGGTTATGAGTATCGAGCCCAAATCTTCACTTGAGGAACCACCTATCCCTGAGTTGAAAGATTTACCTCCTCATCTCGAATATGTCTATTTGGAGGAGGATGACAAGTTGCCGGTTATTATTGCGAAGGAACTTTCGAATGATGAAAAAACCGCACTTGTCGATGTTCTAAAGGATCACAAAAGGGCAATTGCGTGGAAGCTATCCGACATTAAGGGAATCGATCCCAAATTTTGTACCCACAAAATCTTAATGGAGGAGGATTACAAGCCCGCAATCCAAAGTCAAAGGAGGGTGAACCCCAAAATTCACGACGTCATCAAAAAGGAGGTCCTTAAACTCCTTGACGCGGGAATGATTTACCCTATTTCCGATAGCCCTTGGGTGAGTCCTATTCATTGTGTCCCTAAAAAGGGAGGGATGACCGTTGTGCCAAACGATGCCAACGAGTTGATTCCCACTAGACTCGTGACCGGATGGAGAGTGTGCATTGACTATCGTAAGTTGAATGAAGCAACTCGAAAAGACCATTTTCCCTTGCCCTTCATGGACCAAATGTTGGAGCGTCTTGCGGGAAACGATTTCTATTGTTTTTTAGATGGTTTTTTCGGTTACTTCCAAATTCCCATCGATCCTCGTGATCAGGAAAAAACTACGTTTACGTGTCTATATGGAACGTTTGCCTATCGTATAATGCCATTCGGACTTTGCAATGCACCAGGAACCTTTCAAAGGTGCATGATGGCTAATTTTCATGACATGATCGAGAAGACGATGGAAGTCTTCATGGATGACTTTTCCGTATTTGGTAATTCGTTCACTTCGTGTTTGTCGAATCTTGAGAAAATGTTGAAGCGTTGTGAGGAAACCAACCTTGTGCTTAATTGAGAAAAGTGTCATTTTATGGTTAAGAGTGGAATCGTCTTAGGGCACAAGGTCTCGAAAGCGGGGATTGAGGTAGATCAAGCTAAGTTAGACGTCATCGCCAAATTACCTCATCCCAAAACCGTTCAGGGAGTTAGGAGTTTCCTAGGCCACGCGGGCTTTTATCGTCGATTCATCAAGGATTTTTCGAAGATTTCTCGACCCATTACACATCTTCTTGAAAAAGAGGCACGTTTTGTCTTTAACGAAGATTGTCTACGAGCCTTTGAAATCCTTAAGAGGAAACTTACCGAAGCTCCCATTCTTGTTGCTCCCAATTGGAACCTCCCCTTTGAGCTCATGTGTGATGCTAGTGACTATGCTATTGGGGCCGTTTTGGGGCAACGTCATGAAAAGCACTTCTTGCCTATTCACTATGCTAGCAAGACGATGACCGAGGCTCAACTAAAATACACTACAACGGAAAAGGAATTCCTTGCCGTGGTGTATGCATTTGAGAAGTTTCTACCTTATCTCGTCTTAGCTAAATGCATAGTGTATACGGACCATTCGGCTATCAAGTATCTCATGGCAAAGCAAGATGCTAAGCCTAGATTACTTCGTTGGATTCTCCTCCTTAAAGAATTTGATCACACCATCGTTGACAAAAAAGGAGCCGAGAATCTAGCGGCCGATCATCTTTCTCGTTTGGAAGATCCTCACCAAAGTGTTTACGAGCCCAAGGAAATCACCGAAACATTCCCGCTCGAGACACTTGGTGTAGTGAATTCTAAGCTTGATCCTTCCACCCCATGGTTTGCGGATATTGCAAATTACCATGCGGGTAACTTCATCATTAAGGGTATGACGACTCAAGAAAAACGAAAATTCTTTCGTGACGTCAAGTTCTACTTTTGGAACGACAGATACATTGATTTTGTATGGGTTCAATTATGTCTCTCGGAATCCTCTCGAATTGATCTCGGCCTTAAGTGGAATGATTTGTTCTTGGTGAAAAAAAGTGGTTGAATTGTTTATCTATTTTAAACTAGTAACAATTAATTAAGTGTCGACGAGTAAAGTAAAAGATTTAAATGATTAAAGTGAGAGACGAGTTTAAAATTAGATGTTTGAAAACTTTAAAGATTATATTAGGAAAACAAATGGACATTCAATAAAACTAACACTTGGAAGACTTTGTAAAAAAAATATGAACTTAATTGAAAGGTACTAAAAGAAAGTAAGAACGAAACAAAACACCTTAAATCGGAATATTGGAAAAAATCCCCTCAATCGGAATATTAAACCGATCGAATGATCGGAATATCTTGGAATGATGCCAATCGGAATCCCCGATCGGAAAGTGGGAAATTACCCCAGTCGGAATACTCAGAAACTTACCAATCGGAATACGTAAAACAAGTTCAATCGGAATATGCTGATGTGTCTCAATCGGAATGTGCTGAAAACAAGGAGCAATCGGAAAGATTAAACCCTTTTCCGATCGACCGATCGGAAAGAGGGTTGTGTGACCTGGTCGGAAAATACTATCGGAAAAGGGAGTTACCCTTTCCGAAAATGGTGCAAATTCGGGACAAAAGCAAAGGAAATAAGCTTTTAGGATAAGCTAAAACCCAAAACTAACTCGAATCTAACAATAAGCTGATCAAATAAGCACTAAAAACAACTTTTATAACTTTAAAATAAACAATTTTAAAATCAAATCAATAAAAAGACGAACTTTTCATAAAACTTTAAAAAGTAAAGTAAGCTAAATCAACCAATAAGCCAAAAAGAACAAGGATCTTAAAGCTTATTAGTGTATAAACTTAAGGAAACATAAAAAGAAATCAACTTTTTAAGCACAAATCATTGATGAACAACACGGATCATACGAGATTTGTACCAAAATCAATAAAAGTAAAAGAAAGGAAGGATGAGAGTAAAGATTAAAAGATAAAAACTTGAACTTGATTAATGAAAAAGTAATACAAAGTTTTGATCTTGAATGGAAAAAGATGAAATCTAGTGAGAGAAAGTTCTAAACTTTCTCTCTCTAAAACTAGAAACTACCTAAAAGACTAAGTGTGTGAAAATTTGTGAGGTAAGGCCTTTATATAGGCGTGTGTAATGGTGGTGGGCTTTTGTGATTGGGCTTTGGTTTGGGCTCTTTTTTTTCTTCTTTCTTCTTTAGTCTTCACGCGTCTTAAATAAACGTTTCTGACTTGGATTTGAGAAGTGTCGGTGAATAATTCCAACTCGTCTTATAATCTTTTATTGAATAGACTCGAGTTCTTCGACATATATGAATCTTCCATCTTTGGCTCTATTCTTCGATAAATCTTCAAATAGGCACAATGACTTCAATTCTTTTGCATCTCTTGGACAATAGACTTCGTCTTGAGTCTTTTTCCTTGATAAACCCCGTGCAATCCCATGTTTTCTTCAATATTCTTCCGGTTGCCTCCGAAAACACAATAAACACAAAAACCACGCATAATTCCAAACAAATGATATTAAATACGTGTTTTGGTCTTGTTTTACCCAGAATTAAGTGGTAAAAGGATGGGTGTTTTCACACCTATCAAATCCCCTACACTTAACCATTGCCATGCCCTCATGCAATGCTTAGTGACAAAGCACATTTACACTTTTCTCATGATCAATCAACCTTGGCCTTATTAAAATACTACTAAACAAAAATTAAAGTACTAAGGGAAATTAAAACTTTAAAGTAAACAGAAGGATAGAAAATAGCTATGTGGAAATAACTTGCAAAGAGATCGAGGACTTACATTAGGGCTTTGGTGCTGCGAAGATTTATCACCCTCAAGTTTCACGTTCCCCAAACTAAGCTTAAAAACGAGATCATTGTTATTATAAGTTAGCAATTCAAACAATTACACACATGGCTTAATTAAATGCTTAAACCCCCTTATTCCTAGTTGTATCTCTTATATTTTATTTTTGTCTTAGAATGATCATGAAGATGCATTTTTGGACTTATTTCGATAGTTTATTTAGGCTGAAAGCAAAGTAGGACGATTTGATCAATAGTTAGCTAAAGGACAAAATCTCTTAAAACTGCTTCTCGGGATATCAAAAAGTTCATATCTTGCCATAACTTGGTTCGCGATTTGAGACCTTTCTCGGGCCGATATTTGGCATGTACTTCATACTTCATATCTTGAGAGACGTTCTTGAGATAATGGTCTTCTCATCGTAATAGAGTTTCTTCACTTGGAGACTTTTGAGGGGTACTCCAACTTTGTTGACCACGACTTCATGATTATTCTTCAATCTCTAATTGGGATTTTGAGATACAACGATCCGCCTCCTTTTCGGACTTGGATCTATTTATCCTCATACCTTGTTAGGGTCTTTTTGGATAGACTTCTCCATGATCTTTATGGGAGTTGATTGCTTTTCGTCGTGAGTCTTGATCCTTCATATTGATTTTGGGAATAATGCTTTTCACATCACTTTTGGATCTTCAGCAATAAAATGGAATCCTCATGCCTTGTTAGGGCCTTTTCGGACTCGCCAATCTTCGCGCCCCGCTTCATAAGTTATGCCTTGGCTATGAACTCTTATCACTACCGAGCAACTTTTAAACGATCTTGGGCTAGAAGCTAAGTAACTTTTCAAATCGTACGACCTTACTTATTGCAGATAAATTATTAGCAAGTGATGGGAGAATAGGCAAATAATTACACCAAGTGAGCTTGCGATAGAATAGCGACTTATAATTTACTCTATCATTTCTCGTCCTCCACAATTTAAAATCTCAAGTAATGAGACTTGTGGATGCTTAGCCTAATAAACCAATTAAGGTCTACATGGTTAAGGATACTAGTTTGAATAAACTTGGATAAGTCTATTCGGGTTGAGTCAAAATAAACGCAACGGGCCTAATATGTCAAAGATTTCTAAACTAGCTACACCACTTTATTAAAATTTTTGACTTTATTGCGGGATATATACATATGAAAGCAACGATAAAAATTTAAAAATTACGACTAAATGGCCAAAGTTAATTAAAAATTTGAAAAATGTTGAAAAAGATGATTTTCCGGTTAAATGAAGGCATTTTCATGGAAAAGTCCACTTAAAACTTCGATAGAAGTCCCCCCTACACTTAAGATAAACATTATCCTCAATGTTTAAGCATGTGGGAAAAATATCCCCTACACTTATGACATTGTGCACGTTGGTTAACTCGAGTTAAGGAAGAGACGACTAAAGTGATCAATTTCAAATGTGAGTATGAAGAAAATTGAATCACGACAGTTGAGAGATAGAACCAGATTTCGGATAACACGGGAGCACGGTTCTTCAAAGTTTCCAAGAGTGCACTTATCCCTGTAATCACATCACCACACAAATACAAACACCTATGTAGGTCCCCCTACACTTAGGAGGTTAACACATAAAAAGATAGATACTCGGGCTGCCTCCCGAGGAGCGCTTGTTTTTGATAACCGAGTCACGAGCCTGACTCGACCCAAAATTAGTTTATGGGGAACGTGGTGAGGGATGGAATCATCTCCTGAGAGATGTCCTCACCAAAGTACAGCTTTAGACGCTGGTCATTCACCTTGAAATTGGGCCCATTTGGCTGAGAAAGCTCAATGGTCCCATACGGCAAGACGTTGGCGACGGTGAATGGACCAGACCAGCGGCTCTTCAACTTGCCAAAGAAGATCTTCAACCGAGAGTTAAAAAGTAAGACTTGATCACCAACGTGGAACTCTCGGTTCTTGATTTTTGCGTCATGGAGGATCTTCGTCTTCTCCTTGTAGATCAGCGAGTTCTCATAAGCTTCATTCCTTAGTTCGTTGAGCTTGTTGAGTTGAGTCTTGCGATGATCACCGGCTTTGTTGATGTCGAAGTTAGCCCACTTCAAGGCCCAGTGCGCCTTATGCTCCAGCTCGATGGGAAGGTGGCATGCTTTCCCGTACACAAGACGATAAGGTGTACAACCGATCGGGGTCTTGTAAGCAGTACGGAAAGCCCACAGAGCATCATCTAACTTATCGGCCCACGCGGCACGATGCTCTCCTACAGTACGCTCCAAAATTCGCTTCAATCCACGGTTGGATATCTCGGCTTGCCCATTGGTTTGGGGATGATAAGCGGTGGAAAGACGGTGATTGACACCATACTTTGCCATGACTCTTGCAAATTGATCGTTGCAAAAATGAGCCCCGCGGTCACTGATAATAGCACGAGGAATGCCGAATCGAGCGAACAGCGATTTCAAAAAGTTACAAACCACCCTTGCATCATTAGTAGGTAAAGCTTTGGCTTCAACCCACTTGGAGACGTAGTCAACGGCAACAAGGATGTATTTGTTTCCTTTAGATGAAGGGAATTGCCCCATAAAGTCGATACCCCAAACATCAAAGATTTCACACTCTTGAATGAAATTCTGAGGCATCTCGTCTTTATGTGTGACCGTGCCTTGTTTTTGGCAAGCATCACATCGTTTAACCATCTCGTGAGCATCACGGTAGATGGTGGGCCAATAAAATCCCGAATCAAACACTTTTTTGGCGGTGTAGTTGGGACCAAAGTGACCACCGGTGGGTCCTTTTTGGCAAGCATCAAGAATTTCCGAAGCTGCCGGTCCATCAACACATCGGCGAATAATCAGGTCGGCACATTGTTTGAATAGGTAAGGGTCGTCCCAAAAGTAAGTCTTAATATCGGTGAAGAACATCTTCTTTTGTTGAGACGTCAACCCTTCCTTGAGAATTCCACCCGCCAAGTAGTTTTCAAAGTCCGCAAACCACGGGGTTTCATTCGACTTCGAGTTTATAGACATTAAGGTCTCCAAGGGAAAAGAATCATTGATTTATTTGTTCGGATGGTCCCCTTGGTAAGGATCCTCAAGTCTGCTAAGATGGTCCGCGGCTAGGTTTTCTGCTCCTTTTTTATCGCGAATTTCGATTTTAAATTCCTGGAGCAGCAAAACCCAGCGAAGAAGTCTTGGTTTGGAATCTTGCTTTGTCAACAAGTACTTCAACGCGGAATGATCGGTATACACAATTGTTGTAGAAAGGACAAGATAGGGGCGGAATTTTTCAAAAGCATAGACAACAGCTAAAAGCTCTTTTTCGGTTGTCGTATAATGCAAGTGTGCCCCTGTCATTGTCTTGCTAGCGTAATGGATTGGTTGGAAGTGTTTGTTCACTCTTTGTCCCAGAACCGCTCCAATAGCAAAATCACTAGCATCGCACATCAACTCAAAAGGCAGCTCCCAATTAGGGGTAACCAAGACGGGTGCCTTAGTTAGCTTATCCTTAAGCGAGTTGAAGGCTTCAAGACACTCTTTGGAAAAGATAAAAGGAGTATCTTTTTTCCAAGAGGTGGGTCATCGGGCGAGCGATTTGAGAAAAAATCTTTTATGAATCGACGGTAGAAGCCCGCATGACCCAGGAAACTTCTCACACCCTTCACGGTTGAAGGTGGAGGCAACTTGGCGATAACATCGACTTTAGCACGGTCTACTTCAAGACCGGATTTGGAAATCTTGTGTCCCAGCACGATGCCTTCTTTTACCATAAAATGGCATTTTTCCCAATTCAGAACAAGGCGAGTGTCTTCGCACCTCTGTAGCATACGTTCCAAATTGGCAAGGCAAGAAGAGAAGGAATCCCCGAAGACCGAGAAATCATCCATGAAGACTTCCATGGTTTGTTCAACCATGTCATGGAAGATAGCTAACATGCACCTTTGGAAAGTCCCGGGCGCATTACATAAGCCAAAAGGCATTCTTTTGTAAGCAAATGTGCCATAGGGACAAGTGAATGTTGTCTTCTCTTGATCTTGGGGATCGATGGGTATTTGGAAATAACCTGAGAAACCATCAAGAAAGCAGTAATATTCATTACCTGCTAATCGTTCAAGCATTTGGTCCATAAAAGGTAGAGGGAAATGATCCTTTCTCGTGGCATCATTGAGTTTGCGGTAGTCTATACAAACTCTCCACCCAGTAACGAGACGAGTGGAAATCAACTCGTTGTGTTCATTGGGAACAACGGTTATTCCGCCCTTCTTGGGCACACAATGGATTGGACTAACCCACGGTGAATCCGAAATAGGGTAAATCATACCCGCATCAAGAAGTTTGATAACCTATGTTTTGATGACTTCATGTATTTTTGGATTCACCCTTCGTTGGCTTTGAATTGTGGGCTTAAAGTCGTCCTTCATGAGAATTTTGTGTGTGCAGAAGTGAGGATCAATTCCACGAATATCAGAAATTTTCCAAGCAATCGCCTTTTTGTGATCTTTAAGCACGGCGATGAGTCGGGCTTTTTCTTCCTCCTTTAGGTCCGTAGCAATGATGACTGGCGACTTCTTCTCTTCTTCAAGAAATACGTACTCAAGATGAGGCGGCAACTCCTTAAGTTCTAAATCCGGAGGATTGTCGACGGGAGGCTTATTCAAAGTCAGAGTCGATAGCAATAACCGTGGGAGATGTAGGCGAAGGATTGTCTTCGGTGAGAAGATTGTCAAAGAAATTCATGTCGTCATCTCCATCGATAGGAGAATCATTAGGAGCTAAATTCACATCTCCCATGGTGTCTTCAAGATTGTTCCAAAATAAATCACTATCTCCAAATAGAGACAATGATGAGTCAATAGAGGACACAGTCTCAACATTGGGAAGAGAGGTAGGAATACTTTTGCAAGCATCAATAAAGTGTGCTTCACAAGCCTCATCGAGAACGTCAATACAATTAACACTCTCATATGAATAAGGCTGTTTAGACAACTTTCCCATGTTGAAGACTACTTTATCGTCACCCACTCTCATGATAAGCTCACCAGCTTCAACATCAATGAGAGTGCGACCGGTCCTCAGGAATGGACGACCAACAATTAGTGGCACACGAGGGTCCATCTCGTAGTCGACGACAACAAAATCAGCAGGAAAGGTGAATTTGTCGACTCCTACAATGACGTCTTCGGCTATCCCCACTGGATAAGCAACCGTACGGTTAGCTAATTCCAAAGTCATTTTGATGGGGACTAGCTCTGGGAGAGATAATTGCTTCCAAACACTTAGAGGCATGAGATTAATACTGGCACCTAAATCGGCTAGGGCCATGCAATTCTCTACTCCCGGGAAATTGCAAGGAATTAAGAAACGACCCGGATCACCAAGCTTGGTTGGCAATTTCCTTAAGAGTACTGCAGAGCAATTCTTATTAAGTTGGGTGTTGGCAATATCGAGGAGCTTTTCCTTGTCGCTCAGAAGATCTTTAAACATTTTTGCGTACTTAGGCATGTGAGCGAGAGCCTCAGCGAAGGAGATGTTAAAATTCAATTGTTTGAACATCTTAAGAAAGTTCGAAACCTGAATATCGTCCTTGCTTTTGAGCTTCTCTTACCTCAACCTAGATGGATAAGGTATATTGGAAGAAGAGGAAGGCTTTAGAAGAATAGGATCACTCACATCCTTGGGTGGAGGAGGGGTAGAAGTAGGAGGTGGGGAAATTGGGGAAGGAGAAGGATGAGGAATAGGAGCAGGTGACTCGTTCTCCTTAGTCACAACCACCGGTGGAGGTATAGGAAGCTCGGGTTCCTTGGTACCTTTGCCACTTCGAGTGGTGATTGCTTTCATCTCCCCTCTTGGATTCGCAACGGTGTTACTCGGAAGAGTACCCGAAGAAGAGGGTTGATTACCTTGGAAGAAACCAGCCATCATGTTCCTCAGATCATTAGTTTGGCTATCCAACGTATTTCTCATGTCGGCTCTCAAATCGTTTCCTTGCTTGACCAAGTCTGCTTTCAAGTTTCGCACTTCCTGTTGGAGATTTTCCACAATCACATCATTGGTCCTCATGTAGGTTGCAACCTCTTGGTGTAATGCAGTGGTGGTTTGGTTGGGAGGAGCATTGTATGCGGGTGGTTGATAAGTAGGTTGTTGGTAAACTTGGTTGTTACGTTGAGGTGGTTGTTGCTGCTTGTGAGGAGGGATGTATGGTGTACGAGGTTGTTGTTGTTGTTGAGGAGGGCGATTAAGGTTTTGTTGTTGGTTTGGGTTGTTTTGGGGAAAACCAGGTGGTGAAAGATAGTTGTTGGAGCGGTAGCTAAGCAAATTACGGTCACCTTGAGGTCTAGCTTGATAAGCAGGTTGAGGATAGGTGCCATATGCCGCATTCACATTCTCAGCAGGGTAGTCTTGGGTGGCGGTACAAGTTGTGTAAGAGTGAGGACCACCGCATATCTCACAAGGTTGGCTGATAGCGTTCACTTGAGCGTTTTTGGCGTTGTTGTTGTTGTTGTTGCTGACGGTGTGGGTGACAAGCGATTCAAGAAGCGTAGTGATTTTGTCCAATCGCTTGTCGCTGTCACTTGTGCTAGCACTAGCAACATTGGTCCGAACACTCTTGGTTTGCACACGAGATTTATTCTCAATGATGTCCCAAGCAGCATTGGAAGTCTTAGCCAATAGATTACCCCCCGAGGCACTGTTCAGTGAATCTTGGTCACTCATGCTTAAACCATTGTAAAAAGTATTAATTTGATGTACTTTGGTAAAACCATGTTGTGGGCATTTTCTTAAAAGATCTTTGAAACGATCCCAAGATTCACTGAACGACTCATCGTACTTTTGTTCAAAATTTATGATTTCATTCCGCAATGCGGTAGTACGAGAGGGTGGAAAAAAGTAATTGATAAACTTTGTTTCCAAATCCGTCCACGAGAGAATACTCTGTGGCGGTTCCTTAGCAAGCCAATGCCGGGCTTGTCCCTCTAAAGAAAAGGGGAAAAGTTGTAACCTTATAACCTCTTGTGGAACACCATTGAACTTGACCGTGTTAGTGAGTTGCAAGAATCTCTTGATGTGGTCGTGTGGATCATCAATGGTACGTCCCAAGAATGGTTGAGCGGAGACCATCTGGATAAAGCCTGATTTTAGCTCAAAGTTGTTGGCGGCAATTGGAGGTATGACAATTGGATCTGTGTTGCCATCTACATGAGCTTGCAGCAATTCAATCATCGGGCGATTATCCGGAAGGGGCTCATTGTTGTTGTTATTGTTCATGTTGTTGAAAGGTGGGTTGTTGTTGTTATTATTGTTTGGAGGTGGTACACCGGCCATGTCTAAGTGATCGAGAGGCTCGGGCTCTTGATATGACGTGGATCGAGTGCGCATACACCTGCAAAAGAACGAACAAAGAAAAATAAAGCAAAAATATTTTTGGTTTTTAGGTTTTTTAATTTTTTTTTTTGTATTTTGAAAATTTTATATTTTTTAAGATTTTTTTTAAAATTTTTGTGAAAAAGAAACGTTCACGGGGAACGGATCCCAAAATCCAAGTTCTCACAAAAAACTTTCGATCTTAACGAGAAGAGCCGGCAGCGGCGCCATTTTAATGTTCAGATTTTTTGTCTCGATATCCTCTCGAATTGATCTCGGCCTTAAGTGGAATGATTTGTTCTTGGTGACAAAAAGTGGTTGAATTGTTTATCTATTTTAAACTAGTAACAATTAATTAAGTGTCGACGAGTAAAGTAAAAGATTTAAATGATTAAAGTGAGAGACGAGTTTAAAATTAGATGTTTGAAAACTTTAAAGATTATATTAGGAAAACAAATGGACATTCAATAAAACTAACACTTGGAAGACTTTGTAAAAAAATATGAACTTAATTGAAAGGTACTAAAAGAAAGTAAGAACGAAACAAAACACCTTAAATCGGAATATTGGAAAAAATCCCCTCAATCGGAATATTATTCCGATCGAATGATCGGAATATCTTGGAATGATGCCAATCGGAATCCCTGATCGGAAAGTGGGAAATTACCCCAGTCGGAATACTCAGAAACTTACCAATCGGAATACGTAAAACAAGTTCAATCGGAATATGCTGATGTGTCTCAATCGGAATGTGCTGAAAACAAGGAGCAATCGGAAAGATTAAACCCTTTTCCGATCGACCGATCGGAAAGAGGGTTGTGTGACCTGGTCGGAAAATACTATCGGAAAAGGGAGTTACCCTTTCCGAAAATGGTGCAAATTCGGGACAAAAGCAAAGGAAATAAGCTTTTAGGATAAGCTAAAACCCAAAACTAACTCGAATCTAACAATAAGCTGATCAAATAAGCACAAAAAACAACTTTTATAACTTTAAAATAAACAATTTTAAAATCAAATCAATAAAAAGACGAACTTTTCATAAAACTTTAAAAAGTAAAGTAAGCTAAATCAACCAATAAGCCAAAAAGAACAAGGATCTTAAAGCTTATTAGTGTATAAACTTAAGGAAACATAAAAAGAAATCAACTTTTTAAGCACAAATCATTGATGAACAACACGGATCATACGAGATTTGTACCAAAATCAATAAAAGTAAAAGAAAGGAAGGATGAGAGTAAAGATTAAAAGATAAAAACTTGAACTTGATTAATGAAAAAGTAATACAAAGTTTTGATCTTGAATGGAAAAAGATGAAATCTAGTGAGAGAAAGTTCTAAACTTTCTCTCTCTAAAACTAGAAACTACCTAAAAGACTAAGTGTGTGAAAATTTGTGAGGTAAGGCCTTTATATAGGCGTGTGTAATGGTGGTGGGCTTTTGTGATTGGGCTTTGGTTTGGGCTCTTTTTTTTCTTCTTTCTTCTTTAGTCTTCACGCGTCTTAAATAAACGTTTCCGACTTAGATTTGAGAAGTGTCGGTGAATAATTCCAACTCGTCTTATAATCTTTTATTTAATAGACTCGAGTTCTTCGACATATATGAATCTTCCATCTTTGGCTCTATTCTTCGATAAATCTTCAAATAGGCACAATGACTTCAATTCTTTTGCATCTCTTGGACAATAGACTTCGTCTTGAGTCTTTTTCCTTGATAAACCCCGTGCAATCCCATGTTTTCTTCAATATTCATCCGGTTGCCTCTGAAAACACAATAAACACAAAAAACACGCATAATTCCACACAAATGATATTAAATACGTGTTTTGGTCTTGTTTTAGCCAGAATTAAGTGGTAAAAGGATGGGTGTTTTCACACCTATCAACGACCCTTACTTGTTTCGAACTTGTGCGGATCAAATCATTCGACGTTGTGTATTTGGCACCGAAGCTTCTAACATCCTTAGAGCTTGCCATGAGGGACCCACGGGTGGTCACCATGGTGCTAATCTCACGGCTAAGAAGGTATTTGATGCCGGCTTCTTTTGGCCCACTATTTACCGAGATGCACAAGATCTTGTGAAGTCATGTGATTCATGCCAACGACAAGGAAAAGCCTCACAAAAATATGAAATGCCACAAAATATCATCCAAGTGTGTGAGATCTTTGACGTTTGGGGTATAGACTTTATGAGGCCGTTCCCATCATCTCGTGGTAATAAGTACATTCTCGTTGCGGTTGACTACCTATCTAAGTGGGTGGAGGCCAAAGCCTTGCCCACCAATGATGCTCGTGTGGTAGTCAAGTTCTTGAAAAGCTTGTTTTCTCGGTTTGGAACCCCTCGTGCGATCATAAGCGATCGTGGAACCCATTTTTGTAACGACCAATTCGAAAGGGTCCTAAGGAAATATGGGATTACACATCGGCTTTCTACGGCTTATCACCCACAAACGAGTGGGCAAGTCGAGGTTTCAAACCGAGCGTTGAAGAGGATTTTGGAGAGATCCGTTGGGGAAAACCGACAATTGTGGTCGGATAAGTTGGACGATGCTTTATGGGTCTTTAGGACCGCTCATAAGACGCCCATTGGGTGCACTCCCTATAAGCTTGTGTATGGAAAGAATTGTCATTTGCCTATCGAGTTAGAACACAAGGCTTATTGGGCCCTAAAGCATTGTAATGATGATATGGAGACCACAGGAAAACACCGGAAAATGCAATTGAATGAATTGGATGAATTGAGGGACATTGCTTATGAAAATTCATTGATTTATAAAGAAAAAACTAAAAAGTTGCATGATTCTAAAATTAAAAACCGGGTTTTTAACATTGGGGATCAAGTTTTGCTTTTTAATTCTCGCTTGAAAATCTTTTCCGGTAAGTTGAAATCCCGTTGGTCCGTTCCATTCACCGTGACTCAAGTGTTTCCGTATGGGACCATCGAGCTATCTCAAGATGATGGTCCTAACTTCAAGGTGAATGGACATAGGTTGAAGCACTACTTTGGCGGGGAAGTTCCATCCTTGAACTACCTCGACCAAGTCACCTTCCCCAATGATAATTAGTATTGAGGGGATCGAGTCGAGCTCATGACTCGGTAATAAAAAACGAGGTGCCTCGTGGGGGAGTCCCATGCTTATCCTATGTACATATTATCGCTCTCTAATGTAGTTAACGTGTGGGGATTTGTGCCCTTCCAACCTTTGTTCCGTGGTTGTTTGTGAATTGTGTCTTTAGATGATCATGATCTTCACGATTGGAGCTTCTCGTGTTCGTTTATGGGAGCACTCGATCGTTTGCTTTGAAGACTTTCTCAATATCCATGATATATCCTTTTAATGTTCTAACCTTAGGTTTTTAGCACACTTTATAAACGGCTATTAATTTAACGGTTACACCCTTTCCATGCTAGATTAGGCATTTGACTACGTCTCTAGTATGGGGGTGTTTGCACCCCTGACTCGAAACATTGAGGACAATGTTTAACTTTAGTATGGGGGGGGGGGTGAATAAATACTTGCCTTGCCAAACCTTCACGCTTTCCAGAGTTTATCTTTTTGTTTATCGTTTTTGTTGCAAAATAAGGCTAAAAATGGCCAAATTTTAAAATTTTTCTCATGTTTTATAAGTGTTGGAAGACACGAATGTAGGTTTTCCAATGGCGAGAATAGGAGTAATTTTTGACTCGACCGTGCGTGTTGAGCACTTATCTTTGATTCCTTAACTTCACATTAGGCTAAGTCTCTTAAATGAGGACGAGAAATGATAGAGTTAATTATAAGTTACTATGCTAAACGTAGAGTACTCGTATTCTTTCAAAAACTCATGTGTTCTCGTTTTTTGCTTATTCTCCCTTCGCATGTAAATATTTTTTGCTTAATAAATATTGACTTAGCGGTTTAGTTGGGATTGTTAGGTTTCTAGTCTTTTCTAGTAGCTTCCGTGTAATTAAATTGGGAAGACATTAAGGTATCGCCAGCGTCACGGTTTTGAAGTATTGGCACCCGAATAATCAAAAGCTTCACCCAATAATAAGATTTCAAGTGCTCACCTAAATCAAGCAAACAATTTGAAGCCCCACAAGGCCGAAAAATCTATGCAAAATTGAAAGTGAATCAAGCCTTAATCTTCGAAGCTTTAAAGATCCAAAATTCGGCTTAGCGTGAGGATATACGTCTTTGGCTAATAAAACCACCGATGAGACGGATAATAAAAGGCAAGGCAAGAACGAAGTCATAATAAAAGCTTCATGGCGAAGTTGAATAAAAGATGGAGGTAAACCAAAGATAATAAGGCCCTTCCGTTAGGGGGCGTATAAAAGTCTTGGTAATAAGTCTCATGTTCAAAACCGTTATAAAACCGTGTTTATCGATTCTTCTTGTTAACTTAATTTTTTGACATCGTTGTCTATTAGGAGGGGTTATTGATTTGATGGTCTTGGTTACACCGTTAGGACTCTATTTTTAGACCTAAATCTCTATTATCGCATAAGTCAAACAATGTATCCTCGTGAAACATTCAAGACAATATAAAATATAAGAGATACAACTTAGGAATAATGGGAGGATAAGTACGTGATTAGGGCATATGAGTAGTGTTAGCATTACTAACTTATAATGACAATGATCTCGTTGCACGCTTGGCATGGAATTGGGGTGAAAATCGAGGACGATGAAATTATTTCTAACGAAGCATTTACGTGTTCTTATTCTATGAACCTAAACGTCCCATTTGCGATGAAAATCATACATTATGTCTAAAACGCAAGTAGTTGTAGCAATAGTAGTAGTGTAGCTAGTTTATCATTCAATAAAGTGAATAAAAATGAATTTTGGAGATGCTAAGATACTTTATTCTAGCATTGCGTGAGGGCACGACAATGGTTTAGTATGGGGGAGTGATGAGACTGCTTTTATACATAGTCTCATCGTCCAAATAGGGCTTAAAATGCATTAAATATCATTAAAATACCCATATATATGCTTGTGTTTGTTGCTTGTGTATTTAAGGTACGGATATTGAGAAAATGATAAAAGATCACAAGAATCATACAAAAACGAACACGGGAAACGAAGCCGCACATTGAACCAAGCCCTAATGAAGACTTACCCAAGATCAACCCTTGAAGACTTGAAGAATTATGAAGAAGGGTCCTCCAATATGGAATAATTGACACTTTATACCCTTGTATCTTCATAATTACAAGATTGGTCCCTAAAGTTTGTCAAAATTGAAAAAAGGGCCCTCTACTTTGAAGAATTGGCAAGTTTAGCCCCTCAACAAAGCTAAATTGTCAACCATTATCCTCCACAAAGTCAAATACATCATGAAGTCCTTCAAAGTACAAGAAATTACAAGTTTGGTCCTTTGAAAATCCCAAAATTACAAAAAGGACCCTTAACTTTCAACATTTGGCAAGAATGGTCCCTCAATCATCAAGACTTGGCAATTTCATTCCTCCAAAATGCTCAACATACAAGTCAAGACCATTATCCATCATCAAAATTCCAAATCAGCCCTTGAAGAATTCAAAAATGGCAAGAAATACCCCTGAAAATACTTTGGAAAAGTATTTGGGGCAAAAGTGTGAAAACTGAAAGTTTAAATACAAAGGAAATTTAGTTTTGAGTGATTATTTACAAGATGACAAGTTTATGAAAGATTGGGGGTGAATCATGGCAGACAAAGATTATTACCTAGACCAGTGGTGGGGTGACACGTGCCCCACTCACTCTCTCCACTAATCAACTCTCTCCCTGGTGCCACATCACATCCCACTTACACCCGTATTAACTAATCTTTATTTAAATAAAGATTATGGCGCCTAACACATGTTTAAACGTGAAACATATCAAATGAGGTGTTCTTGGTGTTCTTATGAAAATTGGGTATTTTCTTAACACTTGAAATTAGCCCTTAATCTCTTCCAGATTTAAGATTAAGGGACTAATAACCTTAACCGCACTTTCAAAAGACTTGCCACATCAGCACAAGGTCACATGCTTTCCCCTGCTTTTCAACCTTTGAAGAAGAAGCCAAAACAGTGGCCCTCATCCAACGTGCCACAACATAGCTTTGAAGTTAAGCTCATTTGGAGCCCTTTGATAAGCTTTCCACATTTCCAACTCCACAAACTGCCAAAAAAATGTCACATGTTCTTCACAACTCAAAACAAGACAAGGGGAATTTTGGGACTTCCACAAGTTAGGGTTTTAAGTTTTTAGCTAATGCAGACCATGTACACCCTCTATATAAAGGGTATAGGGTCCAACATTCACGTTTGCTTTTGGTTTTTCCTTGTTCAAGCACTTGTAAATCCCTTTTCAGTTTTATGAAATTTGAGTTAAGTGTTTTGAAGAAAGACCAAGTGCCATCTTATTATTTCTTGTTTATGTTCTTAGTTTACTGATTTTGAAGTTTAAAACCTGTTTTCAAAAGAGGAGTGTGCAAAAGTTTGCACATTTTCTTCATTTTCTTGATATTTTGCTAAGTTCTTGTTTCAACCTTGGAATTCTTGGGTTATAGGGCTGATCATAGCATCCTAATTGTGTTGATTAAGGTATGGTGAGGCTTATAACTTGGGGATAATCAAGTGTGGGGTAACAAGGTTGCATTAATCAAGATTTTTCAAGTTTCTGATTTTTATACTTGTTCTTCTAACCTTGTTGATTCTTAGCAGGAGTGTTATTGGAAGCTTGTACTTGTTCTTGCTAGTACATAAGCTCATAAATTCGTGGGTGTGGATGTACATCCATGAGGTTTGCATACTTAATCCTAAAATCTGCTTAAAATCTTGATTTTTGGTGATATTTGTATGTGACTTGTGCTCTTGTGAATTTTGTGGCTTAAATCTGCTTAAATCTGTTAATCTTACTTGTTATTGTGTTTATCTGAGCTTGGGTAGTCTTGAATCTCACTTTTCCTTTGAAAAATTTAATTTTGAAAAGATAAAGGGGTGTTTGGGTCTACCTGTTTGTGATTACAACTTGTTATTGTGTTGTGGAAAGTTTGAGTTTGTGTTCTATATCTGATATATGCTTGGTTGAGAGTGTTTTGCTGCAAGTTTTTGGGTTTGAAGCCTTGAATCAAACAATCTGCTATAGAATCTTTGTTACTGCCTGTTTTGACCTAGGATTTTGGGAACACTTAGAGTGTATGCATGCTTAGGGATAAAAGTGGTTTAAACAAAGTAATTGTAACCTTTTTGAGAGATTTGAGGTGTTGAATCTGGCTTATTGGTCAAATACATCAACAAAGTGTAAAACTGCATGTGTTAGTGTTCATCAGTAACATTCATTGGCTTGAATCTTGCTTAATTCTTTGAATCATTGCAAGAAACCTGTTTAGACTTGCTTATTGGAGTTTATAATAGCTTGTGTATGCATTTGGTTGAATTTGGCTGCCTGATTTGTGCTAAAACTGCTTATAAGTGCTTAACTGCTTAATTGTTCATGTCTGTGCAACATCTGGTGATTTATTGATTAAACTGTATCAATTGGGTGTTAGTGGTTGTGTTATTTTGATTGTTCATGACTCTTTTTGATCCAAATATCATTTGGGTGCCTTTGTGTAATCTGAATCTCAAAAAAGTTTCCACTGCTCAACACTCAAAACTAGCCCCTGCTAGTGTAAAATTGAACTCAGCTTATCAATAAGCTATTCTAGCTTATCCAGACTTGCAACAACTTATTTTTTGTGATAGGTCTTCATTATTTGACCCATTTAAGTAGACTAGAGCTTATTGGACTTTGACTTTGACTTTTTACTAGAAAACCAACTTATTTGACTTTTACATAAGTGCTTATTTGCTTTTTCCAGCTTATTAAGTCAGCTTATTTGAAAACTCTTTGTTGATTTTGCCCAATTTAGTCATTTAGAAGCTATAGAAACTTGAATCAGCACTTGTGGTGGCCTAGAACTCAAAAACGACTATTTTGTCGTTTTCTGTAGATTTTTTCAGGCTTATTCCTTGGGCTTATTTCAAATTTCTTTTTGCAGAAGTCTTATTTAGGTCAAAAGAAGCTTGTGTGTCAATATTTAGCTTATGGCATTGGCTTATAGCTTAATGGGCCAAAAAGCCCATTAAGAATAAGCTGTTTGGTATAAGCTAGCTTATTTCACACTTTCAGCTTTTGGTCCTTTTGAAAAAGTTGTTTAAAATCAAATTTTGAGTCAACCTGTGCTTTTTGGGCTTATTTTGAACATTTTTTATTATTGGGCCCAAATTTGGCCCAATAAGGTACTGTTTGGGTTTAGCCCATTTTCTAGGCCCATTAAGGGTATTTAGGTAATTTTACTTTCATTTCTGAGTTATTTAGGTTAAATTAAGCTAGTTTGCAAGTTATTAGAATTTTTTATGATTTTTGGATTTTTAATAATATTTTAATATTATTTTATTGTTAAAAATTAAAAGTCTGATTTTCTAAGTTTTTATATTTTTCCTAGGTTCTAAACACTTAATTAGGAGTTT
The DNA here is from genome assembly GCA_025667525.1 of Glebionis coronaria. Classification (NCBI taxonomy): domain Eukaryota; kingdom Viridiplantae; phylum Streptophyta; class Magnoliopsida; order Asterales; family Asteraceae; genus Glebionis; species Glebionis coronaria. The sequence goes on along the minus strand of CM046882.1, from coordinate 24,158,247 downwards.
TGCAATTTTCTAAATATTTTTAGAGTCTTTTAATTATTTTCTAGAATTAATTTAAGTTTTAATTGATTTTAGTAGTTTTTAATTGTTTAAAAATAGTTTTTAGTGATTTTAAAATTTTGAAAGATACTTTTTAGCTTAATTAGGGTATTTTTGAGGTTTACAAACTTTAAAATCTTGTTTGGGACTTTTTAATAATTAATTTTGATTTTTAGGGCTTTAATTAGCATTAAAAAATCATTATCTAATTAATTAAAAGGTTTTGGCAAGTTTTGATTTTCTGTAAACTCTTAGAATATTATTGTGGATTTTTGGTAATTTTTAGGTTAAAATTTTAATTTTGGTACTTTTTACGATTTTATGTGTACACCTTTTTCGACTTAGTTTAATCCGTCTTCGTAACCGTCATTCTCTTCTAATCTCATTTCTATTTTTCTTTCTCAAACAATATAATCACAAAGATAATCAATTCATTACACACATACTAAGCCTCCTTGAGAACGAACTCATTTTAGGGTCATTAATACACGGTTTTCCTAAATCGTTGTATTCACTACTTGCCTTGTTTGCTCTCTTTTCCTAAAGAGTAGTAAAATCACTACATCACCTCTCTCATAAAATTCCCATGTCTTATCCATACCTCATTAACCCTTAGCCTTGTAAACCGAATAAAGTACTCTTTAAATGTGTACGCTTGGTGCTCACACCATTTGATGTAGTCTTGATTGTACTTAGTAAATTTACATCTTATTTTTCTAAACCAATTTTATGCACCATGTGGGTTGTATTTTATTTTATTTGCTTGAGGACAAGCAACCTCTTAAGTGTGAGGGGGTTTGCAACTTTAGCGATTTCGTAGATAAAAAAAATAAAAAAAATTCCAAAAATATTTCTCTTTTACTTGCTTGAGGACAAGCAATCTCTTAAGTGTGAAGGGGTTTGCACCTTTAGCCATTTCTTATAAAAACCAAAACTATTTTCAATTTTTCATATAATTTTAAAAAAAATTCTTTTCTTTTAGAACGTAGGTATTTGTTTATAACTTTAGTTTTCTTTTATTTGCTTGAGGGCAAGCAAAGTTTTTCTTTTCCTTACTCGAGGACGAGCGAAATTTAAGTGTGAGGGGATTTGATAACGCTCAAATCTAACATATTTCTAGGAGCGTATTCCTGGTGTTTATGCATATATTTATGTGATTAGTATGAACATATGATATTTAATGAAGCTTATTTGCTATTGTAGGTTCATCAATGGTTACATCACGAGAAATGAAGAAAAGACGAGTATTGGAGGTGAAAGGATGAACGAGACATGAAAGTGTAGCTCTCGTATGATAAATAATACAAAGATAAAGATTCTTGGAAAGTTTGGAAGAAAGAAAGAAGAAGAAACAAAGAAAAAGGACCAAAGAAGAAATAAGGGAAAGTTGGCCCAGTTGCCACCAGCAGAATTGAAGTTGCCAGCAGCAAAACTACACCCAGTTTCCACCGGCAAGATCATACTACCGCCGGAAAAACTACATCAAGTTTCCACCAGCAGGATTCATTCTGCCACCAGCAACTCTCTTGCTGCCACTTCTCCAAGTAAACTTAAATCCCTCCATTACTTCACCTTGCTCACCAAGTTAAGCCATAACTCCATTGTAACTCTTCCAAGCTTCATTACACTCATCATTACTCACCTTTGGCTCCAAGAAAAGCGCTTGATGGCCAAGGCTAATTCACCTATAAATAAGACCCATGGGGTAGTGTTTATCACCAATCTATCTCATCCTTTGTAATCTTCATCTCCATTATATTTCTATGATTTTGATATCACCCCTCACCCAAGTGGTGAGGGGTGGAATTGGTAGCTATGTACATGTAATAACCCATGGAAGAAATAGAGATGAAAGCCACACACCATAACAATTCAGTCTCCAACAATCCTCATTCCCAAACACCCCAAAAGGCTCTATACTCGTACCAAGAGGTTGATGTCCAAGAAGGTTATGGGTGATGCATTGTAATTTTGTTGTTCTATTGGTTAGAATCATTTGGATACTTTGTTTCTATGGATTCTAATGTTTGGTAACTTCTTCTTTATTATTAATCAAGTTTATGTTCATGTTCATGGTGATTCTTGTGTTTTGTGATATTGTGAATGTTTTGATACTTGTGTGAATCATATGTAAACTTGTGATAAATGGATGTTTGGATTCTATTAGTGCTTGTTACTAGATTATGGTAATAACATTATATTTGGTTGAATTGAAACTTGTTCTTGTTTGTCAATTTGGTTAATCATTGTTGGGTCTATATGTCGAAGTTATTCTCAATATGATTGATTTCTATTCGTTAATCGACAAATGATTTGGTCTTGCACTTTGTGAAGATTGTGGAAGAGACTTAATAAAAATAACAAGTAATGGTTTAATCTATATTATAGGTCGAAAGGAGTCTTTTGAATATATTGTTCTAATCATATTTCAAGTAAATGGAACTTATCAAACTAATAACCAAGTCTAAGGGTCGAAAGGATTCTTGTTGTTTTTGGTTTAGGCATAAGGCTCATGAGTGACCACTTGATTGAGACTTATGTATATTTGATTTATAAAGCACTAGTGTCTTATTATTGGTTCTATAGGTCGAAAGGATTACCGTTAATATGTTTTCCAAACTAAACATCCTAATGTCCATGTGATCATTTGACTATACATGTATGTTCTTTGTGTGCTTGTGCCTTTAACGATTCTCATGGTGGTGTGATTGTGACAATCATACCTACCATTGTTACAAACAAATAACACTTGAGTATAACCAAGTACCATGGGACGACCTTGACTTACCAATCTAATTGCAACATGACTAGAGTATACTTGCTCGAATTTGTGTTCCTAATTAATATCGGTAATTCTTGTTTATAAATTTAAAGCCCAATGTGTGGAAAGAATGCATCAAGTTTTTGGCGCCGCTACCGGGGATTTGTATTTGCATTCTTTAAATATCTCTATGTCTGAACACATCAACCGCAATTGATGGTAGCCTGATCGTAAATCGATCTTGGAAAAGTTCTTAGCACCCAGTAATTCATCAAACAAATCATCAATACGTGGAAGGTAATAACGATTACGAATGGTGATTTTGTTCAAATCATGGTAGTCGATAGATAATCTCATGCTACCGTCCTTCTTCTTGAAAAACAGAACCGTGCACCCTATGGTGAAACCCTCGGCGAATAAAACCTCGTTCCAGCAACTCTTGTAGCTGATCCTTCAACTCCTTTAACTAAATAAGAGCCATGCGATAAGGAGCTTTGGAGACAGGTTCTGCTCCCGGAACAAGCTCGATGCTAAACTCCACCTCGCGGGTAGGAAGTATACACGGAAGTTCTTCTGGAAATACTTCCAGAAACTCGGAAACAATCGGCTAATCATGGATTTAAGGAACTTCAGAAATCGCGTCATAAATGGTAGCTAAAAAAACCTTCGTAGCCATTGGATAATAAAGCACGTGCTTGTAAAGCAGGATTAATTTGTACAGATTTCCTAGTAGGAAACCATAATGAATGCATTCAGGAGCCTGAATATCGCCGAATATGACCCGATATGTATGAAAATCAATCATAGAGCGATGTGCTGCTAACACGTCCATACCCAGAATCATATCAAACTCCACATGTCCAAGGGAAGTACGTTAGTAGGACGGATCTTGTCGTCAAACTGAAAGGAAACCTTTATACACATGGGTGATACGAACGGATTCTTTCATGGGCGTGGATATATGTAATACATGATAAAAAATGAAGGTTCCATATTATTACATGAATATCGGATTGTTTGGGTGTTATATGTGTGAATTGCTTATAGAGTCAGACACAAGCTTGACAGACTTTGGTTTGGCTCGAAAATTAATCCTTACTAAATATAAAATAATTTGGTTTACTAAAAAAAGGAAATAATAAATTAACTTACACACATATAATATATAATGTATAACCAGACGTAAGGTTGAGCATGACAGATCCAAAATCGACCCGGACTGGATCGAATCGAATCGGACCGTATAATTTTGATCTGGTTCTTGGTCCAAGGTTTTAGACCATTTGGTCCTCGGTCCGGTCCGGTCCTGGACCAATGCTCAACCCTGACTAACATGTGTTCGCGCATACTTACGCAAATTGTGTAGCAGCAAATAGTTAACCATATACTAATTGATCTGATGATCGAACTAGTAAGTGGGTGACTCGACCGGGTTGACCTGTGATTGAATCAATGAACTAGTGACTCGACAGGGTTAAATTTGTATCTTGTTGATCTCGTGACCCGGGGACTCGATCGGGTTGACTCGGTGGTCGAATTAGTGAACTGTAGACTCGACAGGTTTGACCTGGTGGTCGAACACATGACTCGGTCACTTGACCGCTTTGACCAGGTGGTCGAACCCGTGACCCGTTGACTCAATTGTGTTTACTCAATGGTCGATCCTTTGACTCGATCGGGTTGACCCGGTTGGTTGAACTTGTGACCCGGTGACTCAACCATGTACATTCAATAGTCGATTCCGTGACTCGATGACTCGACCGGGTTGACCCAGTGGTCGAATATGTGACTCGATGACTAAACTAGGTAGACTCAGTGGTCGATTTTATGACCCGTTGATTCGACAGGGTTGAACTAGTGTTCGTACCTGTGATCCGATAATATATTGTGTGAAAAGAAATGTTGAAATATATATTAGAAAATGTTTAAAAATTTAAACTTTTCAACAATAGGAATACACACCCTGTATATATAGTAAAGATGTACAATTTAAAAAAGAATATAAGTTCTATTAATACAAGAGTTAATTGTATAAATGGTCCTTGTGATCGTTCGGGTTTAACGAAAATGATCTTTTTACTTTTTTGTTCTCGGGTTTAGTACCTGTGGTTGTAACTTATAACAGTTTGATCCCTTGACCAATATTTTTATCAATTGACTATTAAACTTTAGCTTGAAGGCGCGAAATGACAAAATTACCCTTTTCTTCAACCTCATTTATTTTAACCTCTTTTTTCTCCAACAACCAACTGAGTTGGCCATCAATGGTAACATTGGGAAGCTATTCTTGGAAAGGTCTCAAGTTCGAGTCTCACTAAAGACCTTCAGGAGCATGAAATAAATAGAAGCAGGAGTGAGGTTTATTCTATAAAGGAGAAGATTCGAGGCTTGCATACTGTCTAATTGAATTTCACCGTAGACCCGAATCACTAACTAATAACTCGTCGTTAAAAAAACCTCTTTTTCTCTAACAACAACCTTCATACCCAGTCAACTATTAATCAAATCCCCTTTTCTCTCCCATGACAACTATTAATTTCTAGCCTTCAAATCCAATCAACCATTAATCAAAACCCACTTCAATAAAATAAACCCTACTTCCAACCTTAAAACCTAATCAGTCATTATCTCTTTCATAATTTTCAACTTCAACCCTAAGAGTAAAAGGTATCACAACGAGGAACCCCTCGCCGTGATCATGTGGCAAGCTCGCCAGAGTTCGTCGGGGTTCGTTGCCACACCGACCACCTAGTCGCTGAGACCTCGTTGGTTAACCAACGATCCTTCAATGAGGAGAGAAGGTGTTCTCTTTTTCCTTTTTCTTCTTTCTTTACTTTTTTTCTTCTTTTTCCTGTTTTTAATGTATTTGAGTGTGTGTTTTAGCCAGTGTGTGTGTGTGTGTGTGTGTTTTTTCTGGTAAACAGGGAAGAAGGAAGAAAAAAAGAGGGGGTGGGGAGATAAGATAAGGTTGTTTTATTAATTATATTGTTTTTATTTATATTTACAGTTTTTACCCTTAAGGTTTGTTATTTATTATTTTTTGGTTAAACTTTTTTTAATTTTCGTAAAATTTTAATACTTTTTTAGTTTAGGATTGTATTTTTATTTTCGTTTGTAATTTTTATTTAAGTATTTGTAATTTTGATTTGAATGAAATGAATTTTAATTTGCGTAAAAATGAAAGAAAAAAGATATTGGTGGGGCCAACGTAAAGAGGGTTTGGTATGTTGTGAGTGAAAGGGTATTTTTGTGACAGCTGTGAGGCCAAAGTGAAGACAATAAGGTGAAAATTACAAACGAAAATAAAAATACCGAAACCGAACCAGAACCGTACCAAAACCGTACCGATTTTGGTACCCGAATCCCGTTCGGTACGGTACCGGTACTACGAAATAAGGTGAAAAAAATTCGGTACCACTAATTCGGTACGGGATCGGTACCAAATCAGGAAATTCACGAAAAAACGAGAAATTCTCGATTTCCCGGTACTTGTCCTGATACCGGTACCAGTACCGATATCCGAACCCTGTTCGGTACGGTACCGGTACCACTAATTTATGTTCGGAAAAAAATCGATATCACTAATTTGGTATGAGATCGGTACGGTACCGGTACCGTGCTCATCCCTAATAAATTGTTTACTAAAATCCCTACCAAATGATTAAACTACACCCACCAAAAAATTCAAACTAACATAAGTGGTATCCAACTCGTGCCAAGAAAGAACACCATTGCTGATGCTTTATTAAAAACAATAATGGTAACAGTAATATTATTTTTAATAATAATAGTTATAATAATGTATAAAGCGAGTAATATGATTCTTTATAACATGTTGAAAGTCAAAAATACCTTTCATTTCACGGTCAAGTAACAAAAATATTGGTCAAGGGACTAAACCCATTATAAGTCACAACCACATGGACCAAACCCAAGAAAAAAAAGTAAAGGGACCACTTTCGTGAAACCCGAACGACCACATGGACTATTTATGCAATTAAAACTTAATACAAACATAATTAATATTTATATTTGTAGTTAGGATCAAATAAGAAAAAAAGTTAAAAAGAGAAAGATGAGAAGAAACTACATAACGCGCATCTCAAATGCACGTACAAAATCAAATGCATCTCCCCTTAAATTTATCCCCCTTATTGTAAATCCGTGGCTAAAATTTCTTCTTATCTTTCTCATTTTATTTTTTCTTCTCCACCGAATCCATACTCTTTATATTTAAAACTAATTATTTTCTCCATTCCATAACTATATTTCATGTTTTTATCTTGAGTTGTTTTATATTAATTGTACATTTCAAAAAATAGATCGAAAAACTTGGTTAAGTTTACCGTATACCCTTACTTTAGATAATAATTACAAACTTTAAAGATGTTAAAAATTAAATGGTCAAGAGTAAAATAATCATTGTGCAAAAAGTAAGAGACAAAAAATTGTAATTATAAAATTATTCTTAAAATGTGTATTTTTTGTCGGTGGATTATAATTATGAAACGGAGAGAGTAATACATATGATTAATACACATACATAAATAAATTTAATTAATACTAATTAATACGTATATATTTAATACACTATATTACTCAAAATACAATTATGTATTCATTTTTAACTCTCAATCCTCGAGGAAAAGTGACATTTTTGATAAAATTTTTAGGTTTACTTTTCCTTGGCTTAAGCATAGAGGTCGTATGTATTGTAGTTGGACTACTTGGTTAAAGTTTCCTTTGTAATGCTAGCTCTTCGCTAGTATTTTTATAAATTGATGTTGTTCAAAAGAAATACATATCCACAACAACATATATATGTTTTTATACCTAAAGTGAAGTTGTATATTGTTTTGAAAATCGACAAGACTAACAGGTTCAACCGGGAACCGGAGTCACCATAGGTTCGACTAGTTGATTAGATAACGTCACCCAAACCTTAGATTGTAGTTTTTCGGGATGTCGTTGTAAAGAAAAAATAAACTTTGAATATTGTTTGCTGAAAATTATGTTGTAGGAGACATGCCGCCGCAACACGCGAGTAGTCTGCTAGTAATGTATGGTTTGTGTTTGATTAGATAGTTGATGAGTTTTAGTCATTTAAGCATAGTTTGGTTCGAGTAAAGATCGAGCTCGAAAAAAAAACTTGAATTTATATACAAGCATTAAATTAGATAACAAAACTAAAAAATAGTCTAAATAAATATGCAACCGTCGGTTGAACCGTAATTCGTTGACTCAATCGAGTCGATTAAAAAACCAGTTTTTTAAAATATTAAGAATTAGTGTTGAAATGATCTTTAACAAATATTTAATTATTATTCCAAGTGTTATAAGAGACATGCCGCCGCAACACGCGAGTACTCTGCTAGTAATGTATGGTTTTTTAGCAGCATATTTTATTAAAAACTAGCAAGATGTTAAGAGATTACATAGAAATAAGATTAGGGCATTTAACCCAATCAGTCAAAGACAAACTGGATTTACATCTAGATCCAACAAAAAAAAAGACTTGGAGACAATATCATCAAAAATCACACTCCTAGAATGGGATCCATGACCGAACACAACTTCTTTACGCCAATTCCAAATAAACCACCATGTGATGAAACAAGTGCCTACGAACACCTTTTTGAGCTTAGATGGGAACCGAATACTCAAAAGCCAGTCATTCCAAGAATCGACCGAGTCAACATCCATATATTTAACGTCCCACCACCTTCTAGTTTTACTCATAATCTGGACGCTGAAAGCACAAGAAAAGAACAGGCGTCTTGTCGTTTCAGCCGAGCTATTACATAGTGGTCAGATAATAGAGCTCACTTCAATTCCTCTTCTAGACAAGTTGAATCTGGTAGGGAGATAATCGTTGAAAACTTTCCAGGCCAGAATATTAATTTTTATAGGGACCTCACGAACCCATTTAGTCTTCATGTTGTCATTGGGGAGATAAAAAACATTAATAATCTTTCGAATGGAAGCGACATAAAAGATGCGCGATCCATCTAAAGACCACGACCATTTATCTTGTGAGTTACTAAGAGAAACACCTTCAAGTTGTTACAGAAGCATCTCCATCTGATGAGATTCAACTCCACTCCTCAGTTTACGTCTAAATGACCAAGCGATGTCTTCATGAGACATTTTGGAAGCCACAGTAATATCTTTAAAGTTTTCAAGCATATATAGTCTCGGCTGTTTGATTTGACACTTGACGAGTTTTAGTCATTTAAGCATAGTTTGGTTCGAGTAAAGATCGAGCTCGACTAAAAAAACTTGAATTTATATACAAGCATTAAATTAGTTAACCAAACTAAAAAAATAGTAAAATAAATATGCGACCGTCGGTTGAACTATAATTCGTTGACTCGATCAGGTCGATTAAAAATCAAGTTTTTTAAAATATTGAGAATTAGTGTTGAAATGATATTTTACAAATATTTCATTATTATACCAATATATAATGTCTTTTAAATAAATATGTATGATAAATATATAGAGTAAGGATGTAGTGAGAAGAAACTTAAAATAAGAAGTGGTGAGAAGAAACTAAAACCACACATTTGAGATGCAACGACTTGCATTAGATGCATTTATATTCATGTAGATGCACCATCTTGAGTTTCGGAAGTTAATTTGATGTGTAGATGGTGCAATTGATTTTCATGATTTTGGCACGTGCAGAGGAATAAAAATATAGATAAATCATAAAATACATCTAATATACGTATATGCATCTAATTTAATGATATACAACACGTTATGATGCCTTATAATGCATATAAGATTATAAAGATGCATCTAATTTAAGTGGATGCATCTCGAATATGAGGTTATAGTTTCTTGTTATCTTTCTTATTTTAAGGTTTCTTCTCATTTGATCCTATCTCTCTCTCTCTCCCTCTCTCTCTCTCTCTTTCTCTATATATATATATATATATATATATATAGATATAGATTTGCGTTCATGTAGTGACCAAGCTTAAAATAAAAACAATAGAAACCAATAAAAAGTTGACAAGTGTAAATTAAACATTTAAAAAAATTTAAATCATTAATTATATTTAAAGGGTATTATGGGTACTTTATTCATCAACTTCTTGTACAAGATTTATGTGTCTTAATGGTGTCATTATTAACATGTGAATAAGTGATAACGTAACTTGAAATTTACAAATAATTACGACGGTATACTTTATTTTAGTTTACATTTGTAGTCTTATTGTTATAAATTATTATGACACAATTTTAGTGACACATTTATTTATATGACACATTAGTAGTGACATATTAATTTTTGTGGCACATTTGAAGTGACACATATATTATTATAATTTTTATAGCACATTTGTAATGATACATACATTTATTTGTATGACACATTTTTTGTGACACATTTATTTTTATAATGCATTTCTAGTGATGCATTATATTTTTGACACATTTTGCGACACGTTTAATTTTTTTAGTGATACTAATCTTTGAAACTCTTTTATTGAAAATTTAAATTACGTATACTGACATGATTAATTTCTAATGACAATTGTGATTGAATTTGTTATTTTTATAATAATTATATTTATCCAAAGTTTAACCTGTTTTTACTTTTTTAAATGGCGATGAAGCATAAAGTTATTGAAAAATTAAATAAGATTAATTAATATTAAAACTAAGTACGTCAATAAGAAGTAAAAACAGGTTGTAAGCAACAACAGTTTAAAATGGTTCACACACACTGCCATCTTAGTTTTAATATAGGTATAAAAAACGTTATATGGAGGTGTAATATGTAGTAAATGTTATTAAATTTAATATTTTATACACAATGCCATTAGTAGTTTAGTTTATTACAACTATGCCACTCTTCTCATTAAAACTTAATCTTGTCTACAATTGTTGATCTAATGGTACAAAATGGTTTTTATAGTTTTTATTTTAATAGTGGTCCTCACAATAACGCTCCCATATATATATATATATATATATATATATATATATATATATATATATATATATATATATATATATATATATATATATATATATATATATATATATATATATATATATATACCTATATAGGGGCGAGATATATACAGAACTCACTTTAGGTGTAGAACTCTGCAGAACTATTTTAGACCAATAAGAAATTAGTATTATTAAATCCTTTTATTTAATTCAAAAGGGTAAAACAGTAAAATGCAATTTTGATTTTTTTTATTTTTTAATTAAAAACGTTTTTTAAATTTCTTAATTTTTAGAATTTCAATTATTTTTCTTTTTTTTAACATTGATGTTAGAAGAAAGATATAGTGCATATATGTTTTTTTATATCGTAAATCTACATATGTTTCTTGCGCATAATTGTTTAGACACAAAAATAGTTTTGTTTAAAATATTAATTGCTTATATGTTTTTACTGTACATCTTTTAATCTTTAAAATTCCTAATAAAAAAAATAAACACATACATGTAACTTCTTAATTTATAATAAAATAAAAACATAGATATATACAAAAAAAATAATACAAAACAAAATACAATTCAAATAAAATATATCCTCTTAAACATGGGTGCACTCTTTAAAAAACATACATGCACTCTTTTAGAAACATACATGCACTCTTCGAGAAAATAAGTTCACGCCCTTCGAGAACATAAATGCACATGTTGATCATCTTCGCCACATACGTCTTTCTTATGATTGAGCCATTCTCACTGAAACAAACAAACAAAAAATAGACTTGTTATATCTAATAATGCAATGCTAAATTAATTTTAAAACTATTTGATAAAATAAAATTGGAAAACAACATCAATGCACGCGTTCCAAAAACATATATTTTAGATCGAAAACGTCAATGCACCTTTCAAAAAACATATGTCCATAGCTGAAAACATCAATGCATGCATTCTATCGCTTATTTTCAATAATAGTATCCATTTTTAGTAATTTATAGCGTTAAAGATAGTACATGAAAAATATGATCATAAAAAGTTCTAGGAAAAATTATTTTGTATACTACGTATAGTAGTTTATGTCGCATGAAAGGTACATCCATGATGGATTTTGTTCAACCTTTTATTCATTCAACAATGTAAAAGTGTCTTAAGGTATCTTTTAAATCTTATCTTATAAAACAGGAAAAGTTCTAATATCATATACTGTATATTTTTTAGCAACTTGGATGTAGGATGGTGTAGTAGGTCTTTAATAATTAAACATATATAGTCTCTATGAGTAGTAGAAACTTTAAACGTAGTTTAGTTTGTGGTTCATAACCGAGCGAATATAGAAAGAAAAAAAATGGAGCACCAATCTTTTTTTTTTGAGCAAAAATGGAGCACCAATCTAGATCTCAAATCAAAACACAATTTAGATCATAATTGAAATAAATGATTACTACATAAATGTTAAAAAAAATCAATTCATCAAATATTTTAAAATGAAAAGTTATCCAATGATTAAAAATCATAAACTAATCATTAATCCATAAACGATAACACTACGTTATAGCATTGAACAATGAATTAAAAAGAAGATCCGACAGTTAGCTTGATGCTCCAACCAAAATCTTTTTAATTTGGATAATCGGTAATAGCAATGAACAATGAATTAAATTAACATAATAATTAAATCGTCATCGAAATACGAACCTTTGTAGTAAAAGGAAGAACACGTGATTGTTTTTGTGGAGGCGGTTAGTGTAAATTAGGGTTATGGTAGAGAAGAAAGATGTTGATGTGAACTGAGAGGAATTTGATAATAATACGTAGTAGGAATATAATTGTAAAATTAATTAATGTTTAATACCAATAATAACCTTTTAGTCTTTTGTTTAATTAAAAAGAGATACCTTATCTTTTGGCTAATTGTATTTTTGGCACTTGTAATCTTGACCTTTAATTTAGTTAATCTTGTGGTTTATATTCCTTTTAATAGTTCTGCAGAGTTCTACACTTTAAATGAGTTCTGCATATAACTCTTACCTATATATATATATATATATATATATATATATATATTCAATGCTCGAAAATATCTTTAAAAGGCTCTAGCTCAAGCTATTAAAAGCTCGAGCTCAGCTCGTCATCTATTTCGAGCTATTTAATAGGATCGGGTTCGAGCTTGGTCTCAATAAATATTTGACTCGATTAGTCAAGCTCAAGTTGGGACTTGAGTTGTTTGATAAAAGTTTGGCTTGATTGCACCCGTGTTCAGTGCTTATTTAAATACTTTTCAAAATTAATGTATTATAACGTAAAGAGTGAAAATATATGTCAATTTAATTTTACATAGTCTTGCGTGATTTCACATTAATAAGGTTCAGTTACATCTAATTCACGAAACAACTTTATAAAAATATAAACTTCACATTTCGGCTTATAATATAAGCCTAAGTTCCAACTCCAATCCCAACCAATTACGCAAGCATGCCTTATGATGTTAAAGTTATACAAGCCCATTAAAGTCAAATAATCCATAAATTTGAGGCTTATGAAATACAAGTCATAATCAAATAAGCTCATAAGCCGGCATATAAACCGAAACAAACACCCCTTAGATTTTAGGCAGTCGTGGTAGTTGATTTTGTACTCCAACATATCTATTTTATTTAATCATGCTTATGTGCTAGGATTCAAGAAAAGATTCTGTGATTTCCAACACTTAGCCTTAGCTCATAGATTTATAGTAAAAGTTTGGTCCGACCATGTGTAAGAACAATATATAAACAATCATATTACATTAGAGCTTTCTCTCTCAGAAAACCGTCCATCTCTTTCTCTCTTTAAAATCTATCATTTAAACTTTTGGCGTGTATATGATATCAATCTTACATGCGCTGTTACTTGTTAAAATTTCATTAAAAGTGTACTTTTTAGGCTATTTGATTCAAAACAATCAAAACGTTCATTTTTTGTTGTTAAAGCTTTGATTATTATGGAAACGTAGCTTAGAATTACTTGGATGTGCAAACAATTTCAAGGGAGAACATGTATGCTCTGTTTCTAATGGATTTTTTGTGCATTTTGTTTTTGTGGTCGTGCAGGCGATTTGGCAAAAAATCTAAAGATTAGGTGATTTGGCAAATCACCTAGAATAGTCGTTTTGTTAAGGATCTGGTCGGGCGATTTAATTTGATCCATAGCAGGTTAAGTAAATTTGATCAAACAACATAATATAGGCGATTTGATATCAATTGTTGTGTAGGCGATTTGACAAACATTAAGGTTAAGGAGTTTGTCACTATTAAGGTTATTTGATCAATCTAGGCGATTTGATTTCTTAATCAACATGCGATCTAACCCTTAACCCCAAATAGGCAATTTGATCCCACTAGTAAATATCCAATTGGATTAAGTGTTCAAACGGTCTATTTGATGTAAAGTATTTGATAAGGAGATTTGATCACAGTAGTTTGACTAGGCGATTTAATCACTTGTTGTACTAGGCAATTTAAACACAACAATCACGCGACTTAAGCAACAAAATTCAAGCGTTTTAGGGATATTAGATCAAGCGGGTTTAGAACTTGAAGGTTAGGGACACCCATTTTTAACAACCACACTTAAACGCTAATAACAATAACACAACTATCAGTAATCAGTGAAATAATCCAATAATAACATTTCACACATCAAACAAGTCATTATTTCTACAATGTTTGGGTTTTTTATGTTGCCTGAGCTGAGAAGCGTCCTGCTTATGCTCGAGAGAAGTCAATATGATTCATGGCGAATTCAGTGTTGTTGTACATCAAAGGTAAGAAAAAGGATAAACGATTCTTGTTCTCCATAATGATCCATGTTAGATGTTCTAGTTAAGATAACTTTTGAAGGTAGAATGATTACTACAAAACTGACGAACTTAAGCTAACCTCACTCATGAAGAGAAGATACAAAAAGGATGCGACATCAAGACAACTAATATCATCATTCAAGGTTTACCTGTCGATATGTATACTCTTTCGAATCATCATAAGATTGATAAATAGATATAGGACATAATTGAACTGCTAATGTAAGGATCAGAACTCTCATTGCAAGAATGAGAACCAAAGTTGTATAATTGGTTTACTCATGATAAAGGTGCAACCATTCACAATCGGGTATTATTTGAGGCTGTCTTTAAAATAAATAAGCTTGAGAGTTTGGTAAAAAAATGAGATCGAATAAATGGCATTTTCATGGTTCTAGAGGCCTCGTAGATTTAGAGTGAGTGTGATGAGATATAGCATACTTTAAAACTCAATAACATAAGCCAAACCACAAACCAAAGTACCAAACCACATATATAATTACTCTTTCTGCTTGGAATGTTTGGTCAGAAAACAAACATTTTTGAGGAGGCGCAAAACGCAAATATCTAAAATATTTAGAATAAACGAACTACACATAGTATATTTTTTTGGGAGGAGGGTCACGTGTCCACCGTGCCCCCTCCTTGTCTCCGCCTCTGGTTGTACTATCTTTTATAATCCTTGAACAATTTTCCACGTTCCTCCATTCCACATTCTCCGACTCCAGTTCAATCTAGGGCAATGAGCCACGCATAAGGCGACGATTTCTTCTAATCCATAATTGATATCATAAATGTCTTTGTTTATGAAAAACGAGACCTGTGACAAACCGGTGCATTGGTCCAACACACGAGGAATATGCCAGAGACAATGCAGATAATTTTTCTCAAAATATGCAGTTAATGTTTTCAATCCGTTAATTCCATCTGTTATCTTGGAACTAGATTCTGGGTTGTCAAGTTTAAATTTTAGTTGCTTCCACGCGAATGATTTAATACATAGAGAAGTTACCTTCGGGAAAATAGTAAACAGCTCCTCAAGGGTAAATCTTAACCAAATAGAACCTGACCAATATGATGCATCCACTGTCAGATCTTCTACTGATTCTGTAGTTGTCAAGTTGTATAGTAGGGAGCTGATATCTGGAGTAGTCTTGATTGAAAAGTGTTTCAAATTCTCAAAATTTTTAAGTGAGAATGCATCTCGATTAGAATGGGTCATATGGAATTGAAATAACATGGGAGCTTCAACATAAAGTTTAGAGGCACGTATCCTTTTAAGTTTGAGTATGATGAGTTTGGGTGTGATTAGACTCAAAGATTGCAAAGTGTGAGTGCCACCATCGCTTAAGGTTATGTAACCGTTTTTAAGGTTGAGAAGGTGGATCTTTGGATCTATAAGTCCTCTCACACTAACCAAGTTTAGAACTTGAAGGTTAGGGACACCCATGTTTAACTTGGTTATATTATCATCATATAAGTGCATCGATTCAAGTGTTAAACTTGTAAGTGTTAGCATTGGGTTAAAAGGATCGACAGACAACCGTGCTTGGTTCAGCTTTAGTTCAACAAGTTTATGACCTTCAAGCATCCACCTAAACAATAAGCAAAGTTTCACACACAAGAAACATATATGTAGTTAAAGCCAATGTTGCCACACTGAATCAACTAAACTACAAAAAAGTTTCATATACAAATAGCCAATAAAGAACATCTATGGAAAAAAAAAACTTACAATAGGTACAAACCAACTGCAACACGTTTCGCGAACTATACAACCCCATAAATTCAGTTAATGAAAGTGATTTCAAGTTTTCAGAAACCTTAGGCAACCACTCCTTAAGAAGAACCTCATCGGTCACTGCATAAATATCAGGATTACCTATATTACTCCAACTATTAGGATAGTCAATACAAATGGATTCAACAACTCCCATATTTGATATAAGATTCAGAAGATTTTTCTTAAAAATATTTTTTGAGTCGGGTTCTATCATTTTCACTGTAAGCTTGATGGATCTAAGGTTCCGAAAGGCATCATCGAAAATCGTCTTAGATGCGACCCTGCAGCGAGCTACATCCTCTGAGTCGAGTCGTCTAAGTATGTCGATGACTAGATCTTTAGGGATTTTGTCCATTGGATCGATTGCAGGAATAAAAAGAATGGATGGAAGGGATATGTATACCTAATTGTTTTTACATATTGCCCCTTTTAATATTGATTATGTGATACATTTTATATACGAAAGATACATATATATTATAATTTTAATATTTACGTCTCAAGGTGAATGGGTCAACTTATTTTTATAAATTTTGTCTAATATTACCTCAGATTTTCTTTTGGCATTTAAATGCCACTCCTTAAGCTTTTTGTGTTATCTTACCGACATATGTTTGTGTGTTTGCCATTTTTTTCGAACTCCTAAGGTGTAGTCAACACCAGAATTTGGTGTTATGGAAAAAGTGACTGTCACGTCAGCAATTCACTCCATAATACCAGAACTCTATAACACCAGAATTCTGATGAGGTGGTTAACACCAGATTTATGATGTTATAGAGGTCCCACTAAATTTTTTTTAACAAGTTCTTTTATAAAATTAAAATTTTCATTAATAAAAAACATTACAAATAAATAAAAACATTACAAATAAATAAAGACAAAAAAAAAGCCGAAAAAACAAATGCAAATTTAAAAAAAATTACTAGCCGAAATATTTTTTCGGGTTTCTTCCTTCAATTTTTCGACTTCATCGATGTCCTTTTGAGCCCATCCCGTAGTGTCCACTCCAAGAATCTTCAAAGCATCTTTTCTTTTTTGTAGCTCAAGAAATGCAAGTCTTTCGCTCATCTATCGATCCAATTTTTCTTGCTTTTTTTCCCGATCCGCTTGCATTTGTTGTTGTATTATCTCGGCAAATTGATCTTTTTGTGAGCCGGATGTGGCGGTTGAGCTTGTTGAACGTTGAGCTTTACCCTTTCGGGGAGCACCGGAAGGTCGAGGAATTTCGTCATCACCAAACATGTCGGGCTCAATGGCTCAGCCTCGGTTCCTTCGTGATTGAGTGGACTCAGGATTTTTCCATTTATATTTGTTCCTCAAAAAAATCCACGCACTTTTATGAGCAAAATCTCGATTTTTGTTACCTTGTTTGTATAAAATTTCCACCCGAGTCATCAAATTTTCTTCATTTTCACCACTAAGCAACTTTGTTGAGTCGTATAGGGAGTTAAACTTTGTTACTTCCCGATTCATTGGTGTCCACTTCCCCGTCAACATATTTTTGTTACGCTCCCCAAGATTTAAACCGAAAGCACGTTCGTAGGCTCTAACGCGAGCTATAACGCGAGACGGGGTACGGTCTCGCGCCATAGGCTTGCGCCATAGTATCATTTTGGGCTGGTGGGTACGGCGCCAGAGGCTATGGCGCGAGCGAGGGTGTGGTCTTTGGCGCCATCGTGCTCGCACCAAGGCTATGGCTTGAGCCATACCTTACCGTACCCCAGCCTCTTATTGTTAAAATTATAAATAAACTCTTGAATAGGATTCAGTATGCAATTTATCAATTTATAAGGGTAAGTTGGTAAGTGTCCATTTATATATTTTGCATTGCTTTTGGTTTTTTAAGTGCAGGGTCTGAATTGATATTTATGGTAGTGACGGACATAGAAAAAAAATAGATGATTTGCATACTTTATAAAATAATTGACACACTCTAAATGTGTATGTGTTTGACATTTTTATCATTAATACTTGTGTTAATAGTTGCCTACACTACTTATTGGAAAGGTAAAAATGTCAATACACACACATTTTGAGTGTGTCAACCATTTTATCTAAGGTGGTTCCTTCTCTTAAATGAAACGACGAGATAAAAATGTCAACCGATTAATGGGTCAGATCAAATTATATCTTGTTCGATACCATATAACACAAGTAACTTAACAAAAAAATTTGCATGCAAACCCAAGTTTATAATGTTAGTTTAATGCTTACAAGAAGCATCGGGTTCTTCTTATTCAAGAAAGAAAGTTATAACATAAATGATCGTGATTTTTCAATAAATTGTTAAGTTGGACATTTGGTTGGTAGTTACGTTTGGATTAAAAATAATTTGATGAGTTAAGATAAGAATATATACACTTTCATATACTAGTATAAGTTATATTAATTCAAATAAGTTATATAAAAGTTAAGTTATATTATTCATTTTTTATTCTCTCGGTTCTAATATTAAGTGAGTCATTCCGTTTGGTTGTATTCTTTTTTTCTTTCTTTTTTTTAGAATGGAAAATGTTAGTGGTTAGTGGGTCGAGTCATGCAATGACATCCAAGCGAAGAATGTCTTCTTCGAGCCCTCGCCTAGTTATGTTAGACTCCTATCCGCTTCGCCTGAAAGGGCCTGTACAGGTCTTGAACCCAAGACCTCCAAGAAAATCCTCCAAGAAACTACTTAGTGGAACCTTGGTGACAACTGAGCTAAGCCAGTTGGTTGGTTGTTTCCTTTCTTTACTTGTAATTGTATAATAATCTGTTAGCCTTAAAATGTGTGCGACTAACGGAATTACATTAGTTTCATAGCCGGGACTTGCAGGGGCTAATATTGTCTAAGTTAGGGGCGTAAGCCCAAGTGTAAGCCAAGCCCGGCCCAAGTCACAAACCCACGGCCCATGGAAAGCCCATTGGTTCGTGGGTATATATACCCTCTTCCATGTGTGGAAGAGGGTGTTGGTTCATTTTACTTTCTCTCTCTAGTAAACATAAACCTTCCACCATCTCTCTTGTTTCTCAATCTACTTTTCTTCTCTTTCTCTCTCTACTCATCAAACTTTGAAAATTCAAAAAAAATATTTTGAGTCCGACAATAAATTCCTCAGTCCGACAAAACGGTAAGCCGAAAAATTTTGTATCGCCAAATTTTGAAATTGAGTTAGAAATAGCCAAAAACTAGTAGGGAAAAAATTTGAATTTACTTGACCTAAAAATTTTTAACTCTGTTTTTTTTTAATATTCGTGTAAACTATGTTCCGAAACTAGTATAGATAGTGGCTAAGTCTAAAAATTGCTCAAACAAAATTTATCTGTCCATCGCAATACCCATCGCACTCTCAGATCGTACTCTTGGATCGTACTCTTAGATCGCAGTCCTTGATCGTACTCTTGGATCGCACTCTTAGATCGCAGTCCTTGATCGTACTCTTGGATCGTAGTCACTAGATCGTACTCTGATCGTAACGTTGGATCGTGCTATATATCTTAGTGAGTGATCGCAGTGAGGGATCGCACTATAGATCGTACTGAGTGATCGTAACCTGGTGATCGTACTCTATGATCGTGGTGAGTGATCGCACTCTATGATCGTGATGAGTGATCGCACTCTATGATCGTGGCGAGTGATCGCACTCTATGATCGTAATGAGTTATCGCACTCTATGATCGTGATGAGTGATCGCACTTTATGATCGTAGTGAGTGATCGTGATATTGGATCGCAAGTAGAAACCCCCAGGGTTTATGCAATCGCAACAATCAGATCGTACCAATGAATCAAAAATACCTCTTTTCTCGGATAGTACTAGAACACAACAAATTCGTGATTTTTAGCCTAAAATGAATCAAGCACCCAAAATTTTTGTGTTTTTAACCAAATGAACAATACCAAATCACTACCAATAGTAAGTAGATGATTTGTATCAAGAATAAACCATAAAAACACAAGAAAATTTTTGGTACGTGAGTTTTTGGATCAAAATAGGCACGAAAAAATCAAGAACACAACACACGAATCTTCAATCACCTATCCACTATAAGTTTCATAGCCGGGACTTGCAGGGACTAATATTGTCATATGTAATAGTCCAAGTCCCGTGCTATATAAACCCCTCCATACTTCCATGGAGGGGTGAGGTTGTTCATTTCTTTCTTGTCTTTCTCTCTCTAATAAACACACATTTATTAGAGCATCTCTTTCTCTCACTAACAATGGCTAAACATCTCTATCATCGTCCCCGACCTCCGGATCATAAACCCGTGTTCATAGTGAATCCAACTTAACAATTGGCATCAGAGCTAACCGGGGGTGTTTCTTGTTTTTGTATTCGTGATTTTGTTAGAATCTGTGTTTGTTCCGTGGTTATCTAAGTCTCGTTTTAAATCTGGTCCTATCACTTTTCACATCTTGTTTTTGTCCACTCACCATCGTTTGAACCCATAGTTTATCAGTTATTTTTTTCTTTCTATCATTTCTTTACCTTTTTAATCCCTTTGATATCTGTGTCTCATAAATTATTTGTCTTCGTTCTTTAATTTTTTTTGTTTTGTCCCATTCAAACTTATCAGATTCATTTATTGGGGAAACGGACAAACAAATTTTTTTTTTAACAGATCCACCATTTTCGGGAATATCAAGATATGGTCAAAACCCTCTTCAGATGGAGTCATTACGATTGTGAGTTACGATGGGAGACCCCGATGGCTTCTTTTGATCGCATTGATTGCGATGGATGGCTGGATGAGTCGCTGCGATGAGTCGCTGGGATGAGTCAGTGCGATGAGTCAGTGCGATGGGCTCATGTTGCGATGGAATTTTGTTTACTGCGATGGGTTTTCTTTTGATTGACTGCGATGGCATGGTTTTAAAATTGCGATTACTGTTTTTAAAAGAAAACATTGAGACACATGGTGAAAAAAAAACAAAAAAAAAACAACAACATTGCGATGTGAATCTTTGTTAAAAGATTGTATCTGACCATAACAACATTAATATCAAACCCCGACTCGAGCTAACCTATATCCCTTCGTCTCATAACATTACAACTCCATCACCATCTCCTCCACATTCACGACTCAAACCTCAAATCTAAATAAACAAATAAAACTATTATTCAACCAACAACCAACATCCCTAATAAGATTTCAGATTCGTTTTCGTGTTTCACATTCCATGTTGAGATAATTAAAGATCTATTCACACAAAACCATATCATCATTAATCTTTGTCCGGAAACCCATTTCTTTATTCGAATTCTTAAAGCATGAACGAGAACAAGGTTGTTCACATTCTATGATTTGATTCATTCAAATTAACAACACAAAATGCCTACCTGTGACCCACACCATTCGGATCTTGAAAGACATGGTCTTGATTAGTCTTGAGCATAAGAATAAAGATTACAAGGTCTGAGGTTAGGTATTGGATATTGTTAAATAAACAGATTTGATATGTATTTCGAGCTTTAGGAGATGCTGCGTTTTTTGGTTGAAAGTTAGGAGATTGGGATACAATGGATTACGTTTAGATTGATGATTGAGATGGTTGAATCAAGATGAGGTTGATGACGGTTTGAGAGAAGGTATGATGGGGGCGGAGAGAACGATGGAAGGAGATGGGGCGGACAATTCTATGTGTATGATTAGAATACCTAATCTTTAGGATTGAGTAATATATATCCCAAGTGAGAACCCGGTTATTAGGGAGCTTAGCAAGCCCAGTTTTGATACCATTAAAGTTGATTAGATTGGGATGTAGTTGTTTTGGCATGGGCCAAAATGATTTGTGATAGCAATTATCTGCTATCCGAATTCTCTATTGAATTGGGCCGTATAGTAAGAACAGTGTCACAGTTATAGTGGTTAATATAGTTATCATATTTTCAAGAGTTTGGCCGTGTATGATTGATGTGCGGATTATGGGGATATGGTGATTACGGGTTCATTCCGACTAAAGAAAAACTTCGTTTTGAACCCCTATTCTTCGAAAAACTTCCAGGTAAAGTTGGGTATATGATTGATTTGGCTTCCAAGTAAAGTTAACTAGATGACATTGACAGCTTCTCATCTCTTTTAGTCAATGTTGGTCTCTAGTTAATGGCACTCAAACAAACACGACAAACACACAACATAAACAAACAAACACCAAAACGATCCTTTAAGATTCACTAAAATTGTCAAATCGGCTAGTATTCGAGCAAAGTAATGTCAAGTGATTACGAAGTGGATTTGGTATTTATTATTTGAAGGTGAAGTGGAATATCACGAAGGCGTCTACTCAATTCATCATCGAGCCTTTTCACCCCCTCTATCGATTGATGATTCGCTTCAGCATTTATGATTGAGACTTGATTTATCTAGTTTCTACTGTCAAGGGGTGGATGGTCGAAGACATGGACAACTATCACTTAAAGAGTTACGTTGTAGTGCTCAGTGTCACACTCACCTGTAGTTGTGGATACTTCAAGAGGTGTTTTACATCTTATACTTCTCTCTTCTTTTATGTATAAGGTACTAAGAGACGTTTCTCTGCACCGTTCGTCAATCAACAACAGTGCTAAGCGTAAGTAACAAATTTGGGAGATTGTACTTCAGTTTCAAGTTTGGAATATCAGGTTTACTTCACCAGTGGTCACTACAGATAGCCGAAAGAATACGAGGTCGGTAAGTTTAGCCAGAGAGTACAAGAGTAGAGATGTGATCAACAAACAATTCTCACGAGCAACTTGAGCTACAAAATGTCAACAAAGATTTCTACTTCAGACACGAACATCTCTCGATTTTGATTGTACTTGTCAGATGATGCTCCCGAGTGTTCTTAACCACCATACTCTTGACAAGAACATCTCACGATTCTGAGCTTACACGTCAGATGATGCTTCCGAGTGTTCTTAACCATCTTACTCCTGATAAGAACATCTCGCGATTCTGAGCGTACACGTCAGATGATGCTTATGAGTGTTCGTCACCATCATACTTTCGACAAGAACATCTCGTGATTTTGGCCGTACACGTCAGATGATGCTTCCAAGAGTTCGTCACCATCATGGGGGAAGAACGTGTACTTTGGAGATTTAGTTCCCACTCTGGAGTACTTAGTTCAACTTCCAGGGGGAAGCATTCTACAAGCGTGAGAAGATTTGTTGCTTATTTCTTACATGTTCTCCCAAACTCATTATCATGAAGACCAAAAATGTCAAGGTAGCAGTTACTTGGTGGGGTTTACTTCTTTTTCTACAAAATTCCGTTGTGCACTTTAAAAGTCAAAGAAAGAAGATTTCTCAAGCTACAGATTCTGCTCAAGACAGGGATATTGGTTTGGGGGAAGCTGATTCAGAAGCTTCGTCAAAAAGAAGTCTATGAAGAAAGCTTTTCAAGACATGTGGTATGAATTGGGGAGAAGTTAATCCAGTTCATACATGATACAATGGTTCCTCAACAAGCAAAGACAAAGAGGATTCAAACTGGGGTATAAGTTTTTCTAGAAGACTTGAAGATAACGATGTCATCCTCAGCAATGGAAGCAAACTTAATACTGTCATATTTTTGTTGTATTTGCATTTGTTAGGAACATTGTAAGTAATTCCGTATGTCTCCACATCGGGGGAAGATTGTTAGCCTTAAAATGTGTGTGACTAACGGAATTACATTAGTTTCATAGCCGGGACTTGCAGGGACTAATATTGTCATATGTAATAGTCCAAGTCCATGTGCTATATAAAACCCTCCATACTTCCATGGAGGGGTGAGGTTGTTCATTTCTTTCTTGTCTTTCTCTCTCTAATAAACACACATTTATTAGAGCATCTCTTTCTCTCACTAACAATGGCTAAACATCTCTATCATCCTCCCTGACCTCCGGATCATAAACCCGTGTTCATAGTGAATCCAACTTAACATAATCAAAACCTGTTACTACTACATTTGAAGTAGTAGACAGATGTGGTTTTAATAAAGAGGATATTGATTGAATTAGGTAAACAATTCTTTGTCATAGTTTTTCACGTGGTGGTTTTAATAAAGAGGAGATTTACTGATTTTTCAAAATTTGGTTTTAATATATTTTTGGTTTTTTAGAATTAATACACTAATTAGTCTAACATTGGTCTTAATCAATTAGCCATATATTCATTTTCTTGAGGACCCCATTGTTCGTCGTTGATGCCTTGTGTAAAACCCGCTTTAAAAGTCCACGAATATTAATTATGTATAACCACAACTTTAATTTAAACGTTGCATAACTAATTATTCAAATAATAAATAACCGTATTAATTCAAGTATTACACAATTATTAATTATTCAGGAAATAAGTAATTCAGGACAGAATATATCACGAGGATTAATATACGAACACGTATGCAATGTTTTAAACCAACAAATATTAATTTCACGCAGTCCCAATTTTATTAAAAATGTTACGTAATTATTTATTCAGTATAATAATTAATCTTAACTATATAAGTATCACGTAAGTATTATTGATTCAGGGGAAAATAAATAAGTATATATCAGGATTTAAAACACGACACGACAAGTTATATCACGAGAATTATAAATCACGAATTTACGAATACACGAGAATACAAATTATGATATGAAATAAATAGACAGTCTTAGTAGTATGCATAAGCCTTACAAGATTAATTAAGGCCCAGGGCCCGGCCTGTTAATAAAATAAACTAAGCAAAACCACACATTTTCATTTGATTTTACAAGTAAAAAAAACATTAAAACCCTAAAAAGGTGTGTGATGTCGCCGACTTTAAGGAATAAAAAAGGAGAAAAGCATGCTTATGTTATCACGTCAATCTACATGAAACACAGTTCTGACTTCATGATCCCTCATGTTCATGATTGGAGTTCCTGGCTCGGTCTTGTTCGATCAGTTCGTGTTCGCTAGAGATAGATCGTGTTCATAGTTCGGTTGTGTTCCACGAATAGATTTCATTGACGTTCATTATTGGATTGGTTATTGTTCATATGAGGGTTGTGGTTTTGGTTTGTTCTTTGGTGGTTTTAGTGCTCGTCAACCTCCTTTGTACGTTCATGCTTATATTTAAGTCATGTTTTGATGTATTGATCGAGCATAAGAATAGCCGAATGATTCATGCCAACCTTGGTCTATTATTTGAGGTCCGTTCAGAATGATTGTGTTGTGGGATTCGTGGGTCGTCTTCGAGTTAACTACCGGTTCACTAACTGTCCGTGCTAAAAAAATGATGCATTGGTTCGGGCTGTCATCACATTTTTGGTCTCACGATCGAGATTGCTAGAGTCTAGTTTCTGTTCGTGATGACTTTCAAGATCATATTCGAGTGAAGTTGACCAGGGAACTCATGTACGTCTTGAATAATCTGCTGAAGGTTTTAGTTGGTCCTCGGCTTCATGTTTCGATCATATTTCATCGAACCTTAGTGTTCGAATTAGCGCTCGTATCCTCTTGGCATGCTGTTGTTCTCGTTTAGTATGGGAGGTAATTATACTGAACCATGCAAAGTATTATATCTAGTAATCTTTTCTATATCCTAACGTAAAACATAGTTATATCATATAATAACGTCACCATTAATGACTAATGAACGATACTGTTTTCGGATATTAAACGAACGGATTGGCTATGGAAGTTGAAGTTATGTATAGAAGATATGTTTATATTACATGGATTAGTCAACATTTTGAAATAATAGAAACCATGCATATGAAACGTCATGAAAATTCATGTACAATTTGTCTTCACTTTTAGATGCAAGGTAACTTAGTTCGTAAAAGCTCATGTTAAGTAAAATTAAAATGAGTATTATACTTATAAGAAAAAAATGGGTTTTAAACAATAATCAGTCAACTTATTTCACGTCCCCTTATGTATGTAGTATTCGGGAAGTCGGAGTAGATTCGTCAGCTTTCATTCTCAATTCATTACTGGACACGAGGTACGGATTTTCCGTCCTTTCAGTAAGGACTTCCCTTCTATGCATGATTAGGATTTCCCCGTCTGCAGCCAAATGTTTTCCCCAGTACATGTTATAAATTATCAGAAATTATTTAAATAACTAATATATTGTCTGAGCATTATATACAAGCATGACCAGTTAATGTACTAGTTACGGAGGTACCGTAACCATGGCACTAGAGGCACCGGTGTCGTGACTCACATGCAGGAGAGTGATATCCTGCATCGTCCCACTCAGCTCAGTTTGGCCATTTTATCAGTATTTTTAGTGGGGCGTATGGATGCATCCTAGGCTACAGTTTACAGTTTAGCAGGTGAATGTGGTGTGTGCTCTACATCCTTCACATTGGAGCTGATCCCTCCACCCAGCACAGTTATTTAGAGGTCACCCCTCTATAGCATGACGAGGTCACCCCTCCAGTTATTCATGCAACGTTGTTACAGCACATGACCTATATAAGCTCTGGCAATTAAATTACAGTAAATGCATGTTTTTAGATTTAACAGATAACAGTTCAGCTTTATTAATTATAAATCAGGCTTTACAGATTATACACAGATTTTCGCTGCAACTTTACTTATCAGTATTACAGCTTCAGTATTTTATCATCTGTTTCATTTTAGTAATTCCCCATTCATGCTTTATATCCGTTCACTGAGCGTTATGCTCAGCCGTAGTTCCTTTCATGTTCTAACGGCAGGTACACCAGGACGCTCTTAGGATTCTGAGAGCATGTGCATTTGGATGGAAGCTATCCAGACTTCTTACTTTATGCATTTCTTACATTATTCTGCTTATTTGAACATTGTTTAGTCCTTTCCTTCTGTATTTTACTTTTCATGATTTGGGCTTATGTTTATGATTGTAGTGTTTTACTACTCTTTAGGAAAAGAGCAATAAATAGTGGTAAGCGTCAAGTGTCGGTTTAGGAAAACCGAGCACCAATGACCAAGCAAGTTCGTTTCCCAAGGAGGCAAGTGTGTTGTGTTGAGAGTTGATTTTTGATGTTTGTGATTATGATCAAGAAGAAAAGAAATGAGAAAGGAAAGAAAAGATGGTTACGAACACTAATTAAACTACGACGAAAAAGGCGTAAACGTAAAACCGTAAAAAAAAAATAAAAATTTTCAACCTAAAAATTAATTGTAAGCTAAAACAAGTCTAAAATAATATAAATAAGGAATAAAATCCAATAAAAATATTTTAAAACCTTTTATTAATTAAATATTCAATTTTAAATGCTAATTAAAGCCCTAAAATTAAATATAATTAATCAAAATGTCCAAAATATGATTTTATTGAACAAATAACTTACTTATATTATCTAAAGACTAAAAAGTATTTTTTATGATTTTTAAATACTATTTTTCTATTTTTAAATTACTAAAAACTATTTTAAAATTAAAATAATTATAAAAAATAATTAAATAGTGCTAAAAATAACCTACCAATTTTAAAAATCCTATTTTACTCTAATGAACAGTAGAAAAATGAAAAATCTTGAAAAATATTAAATTTCCCACTAAATGACAAAACTAGCTTAATTAAAACCCTAATTTACTTAGATTAATTCTAAAAATTAATTAAAAAGGTGAACAGTAACTAATTTTTAAACCAAAAACCTTAAAATATTATTCTAAGTTCAGAAAAATTGATTAAACCTAAAAATATTACTTTTTGGCACTAAAAGACAAAAACAGAAACTTTAAAATTAATTAAAAATAGCTAAATAACCTAAAAATTACTAAATGAACAGTAAATAAAAATTTTATTAATCAGAAAAATCCTAAATTAAATAAGAAAAATAATGGCACTGGTTTCAAGGTCTAATTCCACTTTTTGGGCACTAAAGACAAAAAAGTAAGAAAACAGATAGTGACATGTGCTGGACTTTTGTCCTTTAGCTCAACAGTGGGAACAGCAAAGCTATCAGTGGGAAAGGAGTTCCCACTGACAATGGAAAAAAACGGGTCTGGTGCCTTGTTGGCTTGTAACTTTGTTGTTGCTTGGATTTGATTGGACAACTGGGCACCCCCACACTCAGTGAAGTGTGGGGAGTCACAATAAACAAGAAAACAAGCAAGCTCAATACAAATTTATAACACAAATGGGCTAAACAGTTACTGTTATGCAGAAAAAAGGGCAAAGGGTTGTTTGCTGATGTGTTTGACACTCAATTGGATTTCCAATGGCCAAATCTTGTTTAAAAACTTATCAAATCACACTCAACCAATAACAAACCCTAGATGATATCCTAAGCTAGCAGGCAACATCAATGGAGAACAAATTAAAGCAAAAGATTAAGCAGATTATGCAACTTTCTGATTTTGAGCTAATGTTACCAAAAACTAAGCATGCACTTTGTTCAAAACCTACTCAAACTAAAACCAAAGACCATATAGCACTTAAATATACCCTAGCTGATGTTTCTAGACAAGTTTTAACATGCAATTTGATCACAAATGCCTGCTGATTCCTTGACCCAAACACCCCTTCAACTCTGAAACCCAACTTTTTTCAAATCAAATCAACTCAAAACTAAACCAAACTGGAATTAAGCACTCAAAACATGCATATGACATCTAAATAAAGCAAATACAAGAGCTTAAACAGACTTTTAACAGCTTAACTCAAGAATCACACAAAGCATGAATATTATCGGAAACATAAAAAAGAATGAAATAGATAACAAGGGCTACCTTGTTGGGCTTACTTCCAAGCCCAACAGTGGCTGATAAGCCACCTCCTACAAGCCCGGGCTTGTGCAGATCAAGTGTGATTGGATGGGTTTGAGTACAATTGGCAAGAAAAATGATGAGAATAGAACTTGATGAATCCTTGTTTCCTGCACACCACAAGCAACCAAGAAAGAAAGAACAAGCTACTAGTGACTCAATAAGCTTGTTTTAAAAAGCTTATTGAGTGGCTTATAGCAGTAAGAATAAAAAAAAACAAGTTTCTGAAAACTTTTTGAAAACAAGTAAAATCTTAAAGAAAACTTGAGGATTGTAAAACGGATTCAAACAAACTTTAAAATGTAAATGCTGGAAAAGTAAATGGTTCTCAGTTTTATGTAGCTAAAAAAACTTTCATTAATTTAAAGAAAAGGAAATTACATCAAAACTGGAACAAAGGGCAATACACACATTGTATGCTCCTTTTATACTGCTCAAGTGAAGATTCTAGGTCCTAGAATAAAATAATAAGGAAAATTCACAAAGCTAAACCCTAATTGAAGGAATTCCCAGTTTTGCCCTTGGTGATCTTTGGTTAAGTATGGAATCTTGTGACTTCTGAGATGAAACAACTGTCTAGACATGATCTTGAGCGTCCATTCACCCTTTGGGAGCACGTTTTGAATTTGGGACGTTGATGTGGTCAAGTGACATGTGATGGGTGTAGCAGGGGAGGGGACAAAAGATGGAGTGGTCGCTTTCTGGGTTGTGGGAAGTGTTGGGAGTGGGGTTGGGGTAAATTCCCCTATGGTTAATTGGGTTAAGGTAAAGAAATGGGTTTAATTAATTCTGGGTGCGTTAGGGTTTATAGGCTAAGAAGGAGATAAATAGTGTTGTTTAATTCGTTTGGAAGTTTTAAACAGGTTTTAAAAAGTGTTTCCCCCACTTTTTGTTAATTAAATAAGTTTAATTAAGGTGATAGGTTCATAAAGGTTTTGTGATAGGGTCAAAAAGTTGTGGACTGGTTTGTTTGAACTGGTGGGGGTGACGTGTCAGTGTGTAAGTGGTGTAGGGAGGTTTGTTGTCTGGTCATGAAAGGCCCCTCTAGTCTCATGGTGTATTCAAGTTGTATTATCAGCTCACAAATCCCATATCCTTTGTATTTAACTTTCAACACTTGACATTTTTGGCACAATGTTTTTGTAATCTTGAAACAAGGACCATTTATGCAATTTCTTCATTTTCCAAGGACTGAATTTGCCATATCTTCAAACTTCAAGGCTTTGACTTGTTGGTTGACTTCTTGGAGGACCATATTTGACAATTTAGATTTGATGAGGGACTAAATTTGCCAATTCTTCAAAGTTAAGGGTCCTTTTTGTAATTTTGACAAACTTTAGGGACCAAACTTGTAATTATGAAGATACAAGGGTATAAAGTGTCAATTCTTCAAACTTGGAGGACCAATCTTCAATATTCTTCAAATCTTCAAGGGTTTTCTTTGGAAAATTCCTCACTAGGGCTTGGTTCATCGTGCGGCTTCGTTTCCCGTGTTCGTTTTTGCGTGATTCTTGTGATCTTTTGTCATTTTCTCAATATCCGTACCTAAATTACACAAGCAACAAACACAAGCATATATTTGGGTATTTTGATGATATTTAATGCATTTTAAGTCCAAAAAGAACGATGAGACCATGTATAAAAGCCGTCTCATCAGTTTGGATTGCTGATGTTTGATTCCGGTATTTCCTTTATGGTCAGTTAATGTCTTAGGACATTTACCTTATGCTTTGATGACACGCCATAAATACACGTAACGGTCCACTTATCCAAGTGGGGTGTTACAATTATGGTATCAGAGCGCAAGGTTCGACCTGTAGGCTCTAAAACTTGACCTGTGACTAGTGGGTAGTCACCAAGAACTTCCCAGATTTTGGCGTTGTTATATTTCATGTTTCTCATGCATTTATCAGTCAGTTTTCTTCAGTTATCAGTCGGTTTTCTTAAAGTTTTTGACTAAGTAAAAGGCTGGTACAGAACTGGCCATATTTAGTCGCATGTGCTTTTCTGCGAATTTTATTTTGGTGAACCGACCCATAGGCGTTCACCCTTGCCCGTTCAGATTTTGTATTGATGAACTGAACCTAGACATTCATCCTTATTCATGTCAGATTCATGTTGTCAGTCAAGAAATTCTTGGTGAACCAGCCATAAACGTTCACCATTGTCCAGGTCAAATTTCATGCTATTCAGTCGAAGGTTGTTTTGTGAACCGATTAATAGTTGTTCACCTTCGTCATATCAGGACATTTCATAAATTTAGACAAGTATGGGCTGGACTATAGCCAACCATATTTAGTCCCAGATTATAAATTTCTATACATGACAGTTCTCAGAAATTTTTGACAAGCATGGATCGAACCAAAATCGCCCATACTTAGTCATATGTTTTGTTCCTTGAATTCTGTGGATTGAACCATAGTCATCCACACGAGTTGATGTTAAACCTCAGTTAATTTTCTTTTATGTTTTAGTAATAGTCAAATTTTCATACCCCCACGTTGATGTCATCTACATGATGATTCAGTTTCATGTCTCCTTACGAGGATTATGTTTTCAACAAGGTAATGATGTTTTCCTATTAAGATATACAAGAACTTCAGTAGAACCCGTTTTCATGATAAATCATGATTGACCTTCATTAATCATGCTTCATGCTGACCACTGTTGGGACTTTGATTATATCATACTTTTCAGCCTCGATAAAACCAGCAGTAAGTCGACGTAGGAATTGCCAGCCTATCATGTTACTTATTTCAGGTTTGTTTAGTACCGTTTAAATCAATTTATTTCTTTGATCATGTCATACAAGCGACACCAGTATCGACCATCCAATAAAATTCCCACCAGTGCCATGAACAGTAGTCTATATGTACCCTCTGTATAGTGCCTCAGTTATACTCCATGTACAGTATTTCATGTGTACTCCACGTATAGTGTCTCAGATATGCTCCATGTGCAGTATTCATCTTGTACTTCATGTACCGTAGTCCAAGTGTACTCCAGGTACCCTACTCCATGGATATTGCTAATCCATCCCCAATCATCTCGGGCGTTTCCACTTGTCGATATTTTACCAGGTGCTGATGCTGCTCGTGAGTTGAAGATTTTACCAGATGCTGATGCTGCGAACACTTTGAAGACCTCAAAATTGCTGATGCTGCTGATACTTTGGAGATTTCTCAAGATGCTGACGCTGATGCTGTTATACTATAAAGACACCACAGAGCAAGGACGAAAACTATAAATTTGAACTTTATGTCAAGAATAAATTTCAACCATCGGACACTACCATTCCATTACATACTCTTACCTTCTCAGTTAGATGTCACACTCCACTCAGCTAACCGTATATTCAAAGAGTGAGAACCGGAACTCATCCGGCCACTCAGCAGAATAGTTACATGAATCAGGGTCATAATAATGATCGTCATAAATTGACAGACAAAGCAGTAGTGACAATCACCGTGCTTATAATTAATCAGTCGGTAACCATCGGAATTCCGGAACGGACGTGACCAGAAATACAGAGGTCAGTAGTCTAATCGGTCCGCCAACCCTAGCTGTTACCCAAAAATTTTTCAGCCTTGTTCAAATTCACCTACTAAAACACATGTTAGGACATCAGTCAAGACATGGGTCTCTATTATTTTTTTTTTGAAAACACCTTTCAGGACACCAGATACGATACATGTCATATGAATACCTTCTCAAGGTACGAGTCAAGACTCATAACTCCAGTATGTTTTCTAAACCAGGCCCTCAGTAATTCAGGGTACCCTTCAGGAAGGGGTATACCCGTTCTATTGTGCCACGCATGAATCAGATCATTTAAAAATTTAGTCACCAGGTTAAACACGCATTATTCATTCTGTAAGGCTACGGACAAACACATTCAGTGAAAAGTCGCCATGTTTACTTCACGTGTTCCTACGTCAGCTTCATCTTAAATCAGGTGGTCACCTGCCTCTCAGCCAGAAAGGACTCAACAGTATCACCATATTTATTAAAATATTATTTTCAGTTAACGACGAGATCCGTATTACCAACCCTGAACATATTCATTTTAATCAATACAAATTGTTTCAGCTTTACGAGCACGTGAATTATTATCTTTTAGCTACAAAGACTTCTGGTCACCATTTATAATGCGAATTCTGAAATTCCTTAAATTCATGACCATCAGATTTCTCCAGAGTTCCCAGACATAATTTCAGAAAGTTTTTCAGGAATTTCCTTTCTCATCACGAGACAAAATTTAACATCAAGCTGGTCTCAAGAACAGAACCTGTTTTCAAAACTCTTTATTACAGGGCTTCAGCTAAGTCAAAAGAGTTGTAGCATTTGCTGTAAGAATTACCGGAACGAGGCTTTATTCACCCTGGCGCACCACCAGGAAGTGCACTGTTTCTGTCTACCAGATCGCCATTCTTAATCGATGTTGCATTCCACGTATAGAAATCTTATCTAATCTGTTGTGATGTCTTAAAAATTTTCAGAACAATTTCCGATCATGCTACCATCAGAGGTGAGATAAAGAACATGATGTTTCCAAGACTGCTTTTGCACACGTTATGGTCTTTCCAAAGTTTGATTCATACTTCTGAGCTGCCTAATGCTCCAACTATATTATGAAATTTATGAAAAAATTTTTCCCAAAATTCTCAGACAAAATCGTCAGTATATTCATTGATCACATTCTGATCTGCTAAATTCTAGATAAGAACACGAGAATCATCTTCTCACAATTGTACAAAATCTTCGATAGGAAAAAAATTATATACGCAACTTTCTAGATATGAATCCCAGTAGAACAAGGTGGCATTTCTTAACCACACTATTTTAGCAGAAAGAAATTTCAGATAATCCTGCGAAGGTGAAGGCCATCACCAGATGGTCACGACCGACGCCGGTGAATGAAGTACAATCTTCTAGAACTTAATTGACTACTACCGCAGAAATTTCCGATAGTTCTCACTAAAAATGTTTTACGACTATTCAACCAGATTTCCATCAGAATGTCCCATAATCCCGGGCAGAATTTTGATTGAAGTAGTATCACACATTGATGCAACTATGTTCATATCTCGATGCCTGACATACCGTAGGTTCAAGATAGAACACCGTCATGCTAGTGAGATACTACAATCCATAGAAATTTCTGAGCAGAAATGAGACGAAATTCCATGAAATTGTTATAAGTTACCACAGACTCAGAAAAGTATGACACTATCTAAGTCATCGTCAACCATGTAATCAACCTGCGTGTTTTCTTTCATCCAAAAGGATTACGTAGTAGTGGACCTGCAGACAATTTAGCAGTAAATTGTACGAGATCAAGGTATTCAATCGACCATCATATCAGACAGGATTCATGTTCACAATCACGTGTATGTTTACGCTCACTTACGTTCACGTTTATTTGCACTTTTACGTTTACGTCTCATTCACAGTAAGATGTTGTTTCAGTTCATGTTTTGTGCTATCTCATGATTTAAATTCACGTTAGCGTTCATAACATTGTCCACGTTTAGGTTCCTGTTCCATCTCGCGATACACGTTTCACAGTTTATTACCGAATACGGTTACAGGCAGCTTGAGAAACCAGACCCAAGTATAGCACAACTATTCCATAACCAGGCAAACGTTTCATGTATCAGGCCGTATCGTTTGGCATTCTTTCCTCAGTCAGCATATGTTCATGATATGTCCTAGCATCACGTTAACAGAATATTCATGTATTATTGTGCATAATATATTCCATGCCCAACATTCCTCATATAATCGTGAACCACGTTCACAATTGCTCACTTAGCACGTTCGAAATTATTCACGTAGTTCGTCCCTATATTTTTCATCAGCTTTGCTCAGAGATATAAAAGTCATCGTTTCATATTATTTGTACTTACCGTTTCATGTATTCCTACATGTTATAGCTTACTCATTCGATTAGATTCAGAAAACCCATCTTAAGTATGGAACCAGAAACTATTCAGCATCATCAGGAAAGGGTCATCAGGACCAAGATTTTATTGTCTTTATTCCTTTGAAGGAATCGTTTCGAGCGGGAAGCCACTTGAAACGGAGGAGTCCATCCGGACCTCTCATCCCTTTTCCTTCAATAAATCCAGTTAAGTTCTTTCAGTCATGTCACGTTTCATGTTCACTTCAGTCATGTCATGTTTATACCCTTTTAGTAGCATTATGTTCTAATCCAAGGACGAATAATCCTTCAGCGTATATGCCTTTTTAGCTTTCATGCTCTTTCAGCATATGTGTCCTTTCAGCTTTTATATCTTTACCAGCTTAATTAAATTCGAGGACGAATTTTCCTTTTAGAGAGGGGGAATTGTAAAACCCCAACATTGTCGTATCCCTAATTCGAGGACGAATGTTTTTTTTAGAGGGGAAGAATTGTAAAACCCGCTTTAAAAGTCCACGAATATTAATTATGTATAACCACAACTTTAATTTAAACGTTGCATAACTAATTATTCAAATAATAAATAACCGTATTAATTCAAGTATTACGCAATTATTAATTATTCAGGAAATAAGTAATTCAGGACATAATATATCACGAGGATTAATATACGAACACGTACGCAATGTTTTAAACCAACAAATATTAATTTCACGCAGTCCCAATTTTATTAAAAATGTTACGTAACTATTTATTCAGTATAATAATTAATCTTAACTATATAAGTATCACGTAAGTATTATTGATTCAGGGGAAAATAAATAAGTATATAACAGGATTTAAAACACGACACGACAAGTTATATCACGAGAATTATAAATCATGAATTTACGAATACACGAGAATACGAATTATGACATGAAATAAATAGACAGTCTTAGTAGTATGCATAAGCCTTACAAGATTAATTAAGGCCCAGGGCCCGGCCTGTTAATAAAATAAACTAAGCAAAACCACACATTTTCATTTGATTTTACAAGTTAAAAAAAACATTAAAACCGTAAAAAGGTGTGTGATGTCGCCGACTTTAAGGAATAAAAAATGAGAAAAGCATACTTATGTTATCACGTCAATCTACATGAAACACAGTTCTGACTTCATGATACCTCATGTTCATGATTGGAGTTCCTGGCTCGGTCTTGTTCGATCAGTTCGTGTTCGCTAGAGATAGATCGTGTTCATAGTTCGGTTGTGTTCCACGAATAGATTTCATTAACGTTCATTCTTGGATTGGTTATTGTTCATATGAGGGTTGTGGTTTTGGTTTGTTCTTTGGTGGTTTTAGTGCTCGTCAACCTCCTTTGTACGTTCATGTTTATATTTAAGTCATGTTTTGATGTATTGATCGAGCATAAGAATAGCCGAATGATTCATGCCAACCTTGGTCTATTATTTGAGGTCCGTTCAGAATGATTGTGTTGTGGGATTCGTGGGTCGTCTTTGAGTTAACTACCGGTTCACTAACTGGCCGTGCTAAAAAAATGATGCATTAGTTCGGGCTGTCATCACATTTTTGGTCTCACGATCGAGATTGCTAGAATCTATTTTCTGTTCGTGATGACTTTCGAGATCATATTTGAGTGAAGTTGACCAGGGATCTCATGTACGTCTTGAATAATCTGCTGAAGGTTTTAGTTGGTCCTCGGCTTCATGTTTCAATCATATTTCATCGAACCTTAGTGTTCGAATTAGCGCTCGTATCCTCTTGGCATGCTGTTGTTCTCGTTTAGTATGGGAGGTAATTATACTGAACCATGCAAAGTATTATATCTAGTAATCTTTTCTATATCCTAACGTAAAACATAGTTATATCATATAATAACGTCACCATTAATGACTAATGAACGATACTGTTTTCGGATATTAAACGAACGAATTGGCTATGGAAGTTGAAGTTATGTATATAAGATATGTTTATATTACATGGATTAGTCAACAGTTTGAAATAATAGAAACCATGCATATGAAACGTCATGAAAATTCATGTACAATTTGTCTTCACTTTTAGATGCAAGGTAACTTAGTTCTTAAAAGCTCATGTTAAGTAAAATTAAAATGAGTGTTATACTTATAAGAAAAAAATGGGTTTTAAACAATAATCAGTCAACTTATTTCACGTCCCCTTATGTATGTAGTATTCGTGAAGTCGGAGTAGATTCGTCAACTTTCATTCTCAATTCATTACTGGACACGAGGTACGGATTCTTCGTCCTTTCAGTAAGGACTTCCTTTCTATGCATGATTAGGATTTCCCCGTCTGCAGCCAAATGTTTTCCCCAGTACATGTTATAAATTGTCAGAAATTATTTAAATAACTAAGATATTGTCTGAGCATTATATACAAGCATGACCAGTTTATGTACCAGTTACGGAGGTACCGTTACCATGGCACTAGAGGCACCGGCGTCGTGACTCACATGTAGGAGAGTGATATCCTGCATCGTCCCACTCAGCTCAGTTTGGCCATTTTATCAGTATTTTTAGTGGGGCGTATGGATGCATCCTAGGCTACAGTTTACAGTTTAGCAGGTGAATGTGGTGTGTGCTCTACATCCTTCACATTGGAGCTGATCCCTCCACCCAGCACAGTTATTTAGAGGTCACCCCTCTACAGCATGACGAGGTCACCCCTCCAGTTATTCATGCAACGTTGTTACAGCACATGACCTATATAAGCTCTGGCAATTAAATTACAGTAAATGCATGTTTTCAGATTTAACAGATAACAGTTCAGCTTTATTAATTATAAATCAGGCTTTACAGATTATACACAGATTTTCGCTGCAACTTTACTTATCAGTATTACAGCTTCAGTATTTTATCATCTGTTTCATTTTAGTAATTCCCCATTCATGCTTTATATCCGTTCACTGAGCGTTATGCTCAGCCGTAGTTCCTTTCATGTTCTAACGGCAGGTACACCAGGACGCTCTTAGGATTCTGAGAGCATGTGCATTTGGATGGAAGCTATCCAGACTTCTTACTTTATGCATTTCTTACATTATTCTGCTTATTTGGACATTGTTTAGTCCTTTCCTTATGTATTTTACTTTTCATGATTTGGGCTTATGTTTGGATTGCCGATGTTTTATTCCGGTATTTCCTTTATGGTCAGTTAATGTCTTAGGAGATTTACCTTATGCTTTGATGACACGCCATAAATACACGTAACGGTCCACTTATCCAAGTGGGGTGTTACACCTTGTCATGTGCCTCCCTCACCTTGTTGCTCAACAGTAAACATGGTGTTTGCATCGATCTCTAAAAACAATTGATCGTGGATGTTGTATTTTCTTATGAAGTTGTGGACTGTGAAACATGCGATCACTACATTTCTTTGTACTGGAAAAGGATAAGGAGCCATTTTCTTTAGTATTGGGAACCTTGCTTTTAAAACACCATAAGCACGCTCAATAAACATTTCTAAGTTGTGCATGAGTATGATTGAACCTTTCTTCTTTTGTTAAGGCACATCGACGTTAGAAATCAGCTAACCAATACCTCGTATTACGATATGGGGCCATAAACCCACGAGTGTTTGTATATGCGGCATCACAAAGATAATATTTATCTGCAACGGTATGTTTGCAAGAACATTAGTCCATTTACGAAAAACAAATAAAAATTGTCATGCTATGCGAGGATAATACATACTTGGTAGAGGAAATGGGAAATTAGAGTCTGGATTAAATGCCACTTCTGTCAAAACTCTTGAATCATGAGCGATGCCTTCCCATCCAGCCCAAACAAACATGAACATTATATTAAAGTCACATACCCCTAATACATTTTGATAGCACTCACCTTTTCCTCTTCCTCTATAACGCATTTGTTGATCGACAGGCACAACTGCATGTACAAGAGTTCCATCAAGTGCACCAATTGCCCCCCTTCATAAAAAATTTGGCACATGAAAAATAATTCTTAATATATATAGGATTTGAAATATAATTTAAGTAAAATATACCGTAAATATTTCTCTTAAGTTTCTATGGCGCTCTGAATTTTTTGCTTCCAAAGATGTTGGTACTATGACTTCTCTTACAAATTGCATCAGACCTCGTAGAACTTCATGAAAACATTCATGAATAGTCTGTGTGGAGTGTTGAAATCTCCGTTTAATAATTCTAAAACGTTCATTATGACCTATAATTGTCAAAAATATTGTCATCTTCTCTTCAACGCTTATATTTCAACTATTTTGCAGCCAGTTTCTTTCTTTGAAATGATTGCATAACAAAATATATGCATCACGAGATAAACGCATCAACTCTTTTCATTGTGTATTAGATCCATGTAACAGTTCTTGTGTGTATGCATGACCAGTCAATGCTTAAGTGTTATCTCTTATCCTTTTAATCCTTCTTGAAGATTTTATTTTCATATACCAATATACGATGAACAAAAGTAGAAGCTCGTCCTCCAAATCCATAT
Organism: Glebionis coronaria; assembly: GCA_025667525.1. Taxonomy (NCBI): domain Eukaryota; kingdom Viridiplantae; phylum Streptophyta; class Magnoliopsida; order Asterales; family Asteraceae; genus Glebionis; species Glebionis coronaria. The sequence continues at coordinate 24,118,773 of CM046882.1, read as the reverse complement.
ATTACCTTGCAATTATTGAATATAAAAAAAATTAACATCTACTCCAGCTTAAATGACATAATACTAAAAGATATATAATCAAATAATCTAGTACTGTAATTCATAACAAGTAGAACACAATTACGCAAATTCATATCAATAATTCAAAGCATGTTCAAAACGCATAACATTATAAAAAATCTAAAAATGACCAAAAACATATGGTGTTCAAATATAGAGTAAAGCGACAAAAAAACCAAATTCAAATTCTAACTATTCTTTGACTAGTTCAATATCCCATACTTGCCAACATTCCTGACCTAATTTTCCAAACTCTCTGGCTTTAAGCGCATCCAAACTTTCCTATAATCAGCGCTTTCACTAAAAAGCATAACCTCGACGTCGTACAACAGGTTATGTGTTCCCCAACCAAAATTTTCTAACTTCTCCATGCAAGCGTCAATATCATATCCTCTATGTTTTTCCATCATAAGTTGAACAACTTTGGCAAAATCTTCCTCGACACCAGACTTTTTTGAAGTGCTTACTTGTTTACCTTTTCTTTTTTTGGGTCGAGGACCAGAACTTTCTTGTGTTGAATTTGGAGGTTCTTGTGTTGTTGTCGGGGTTTCTTGCACATGTTGGATATCATCATCTTCAAGTGACACCACATTAACAGAATCTTCACAATCGTTAGAAAGATTAGAAGCTGGTCCCAACCTTCTAACCCATTAGAAGTTAACCCATCAAATAGCTGAGTAGAGAGGTCAGGGAAAAGAAATCGAGTACTCCTCACTGATTCTACGTATTTATTTGACTGTTTAAAAGAATTTATAAGTACATAACAAATTATTTGGGACAATAATAGTGAAGCTATAGAAAGGATAGAAAGTGACCTTCATCTCAATATGCCATTGTTCTTCCGTTAAGTTAAACGTATTAGTTACTGGATCATAAACGTTTCCTGTTTTGTTCTTTAATTTGGTCGAGGCAGTAAACTTGCTTTTAAGATAATCAAAATGGTTTTTCATTTGTCTTTGATCAGCAATAAAATTGTGCTCCTTTTTTAGTGTTTCTCCAATGTTTTTCCATGAAAGCATCTTAAGGCTAACCCCATCTCTCCCATTTACAGCAAGCTCATGTATGCAAGCTTCAAGAAACGTTTTAAGCACACTTTCTTTTTTCCAATTAAGCCTGGGTTTGTTTTGTTTTGAAGATTCACCAACATTTTCTATGCCTATAAAGATACAATAGGCAATTCAAATTAACTGCATATATATATCAACAATTTAAATTAACTACATAATTGGTCACTCAACTCATTTAACTAATATTTATGCTTTTTAGTACCTATGTGACTTTCTTAAATAACCAACTCAAACGCTCTTTTTCTTCATCTGTTTTTTATACAAGTTTGGTTCTTTGTATTTGATGATGACTTTATCTGCATGAATCCTTACTTGAAAGAAATAGTGTGTACACATATAGCTTAAAATATTTGACGACTTTATGAGGACTGAACAGAAGGTGCATCACATGTTTAGGGTATTGTGGCGGGGTGTAAGTGATCAGCGGCGAGTGCTCGCGAAAGGGGGAATGGGCTAACCAATCATGACGAGTGCTCGCGAAAGAGGGACTGAACTATCTACATAACAATCATAACATTCACTTGCATCATCACTAACCTATTTGCGAGTTCCTCGTAAGCAGAGCCAAATACCTACGAATATACATACACAGTATGTAGTATAATTCATTTTTTCTTTCTTATACATACACAGTATGTAGTATATACATACACGAATATACATACACATTATGTAGTATAATTCATTTTTCATTTTCTTATAGGTCGGTTAACATCACACATACATAATTCATTTTTTCTTGCTTATAGATTAATTAACATCACACATGTGTATAATTCATTTTCCATGCTTATAATCATAGTAATACTTGAATTAAATAACAACTACGTAGTACATGTTATCACATAACATCAATCTTGTGTCAACATCTAAATGGAGTTGCTAATAAAAAAATTGGTATCTCATTTTAATCCTCAAAGACGTAATACTTTAGTATGGATACTAAAAGATAGAATTTGAAAAAAATATTAATTTTTTACCTAGAATAGTTGATGCAGAATAGGATCAAGAAAAAAGGAGGCGAGTATAGAGAGGTGGGAGAGAGAATAAAAAAGGGTATTTAGGAGAAAATAGATAACGCTGAATCACAGACTATTCAATGGGAGGGGGGCCATTCAGTACTGGGTTGGACCACTTGGTTGGACCACTCAGTACTATCTTTTTTTATTTACCAAACATGTCTACCTTTGACAGATCCAATGCTAAGTGCTGAATTGTTTTATTTAGTGGCTATCAAACACACTCTAACATTGGTCTTAATCGATTAATTATTGATTGAATTACAATTTCCGGGGTCTTAAAAATTGTTTTTTTTTGCTTATGATACATTTATGAGCTTATATATGCAAAATAAGTCTAAACTATGTGTTTGGCCAAGCTTATATGAATGGGCTCATGAGCTCAGAGCTTATATAAGGGTATCTGATAACGATCGAAAGTGTCGCACCTTAAGAGGGATTGAGCTTAAAAATGACCAAATACTAGTTACAATTTTACCCTTAATTATACTTAATGGAACACTCACACTACTACAAAAATAGCAATAGAACCCTGTTGAAAACACCCATAGAGCCTGTTTTTGCTTGGGGAATCAAAAGGGGAGGGACTCTATTTGAAAACCAAATAAAGCCCAGTTTGAAAAACGGGCTCTATTCCATATCATAGAGCCCCTTTTTTTCTTACCGAACATGGCTCTATGTGAAGAAATCAGCCATTCAATAATATTATCATCATTAATTATTCATATGTTACAAGAAATTCTAGCTCTCAAATTTTCATCATCCTTATATCTTTAGTTCAAACTTCAAACCATGACCCATCTTGTTCTTGAGCTTTCGTTCTAGCTGACTCGTTATATATAGAGCTGCATATATAAAGAATATGGATTAGAACAAGTGAAATAACAAAAACAAATTACAGCTCAAGAATCATCTTAAGTTGTCGAATGCAAGATAAGGAATCTCAAAATAAACCGACCTGTTTGCAGACAACAAGACATGGTTCCATTATGGTAGAAGAAGTGGTAGCAAATCACGACATGTATTCATTGTGATGCCCGATTAATTCTAAGCTCTTGCACAATCTGTTTATGAATTGCTTCTTGTATGTTCATTTGAATCACCTACACGGTATAAACCAGGCATTTCGAAGGTATAAGAATGCATATTTGAAAAGATGCCAGGTTACTATAGTCAAATTTAAACCAAGAGAACAGTTTGGAAAAGTGAAACGGTCGGGTTGACCATATATTTCTTATGCTTACTATTGGGCTACTCTTAATCAGCTGTGACAAGTACCGAGTGTAATTGAGCAACATGAATGTCAAGAGATTAATACATTTGTTGTACAGTGTGTGTTCCCTCTACTTCGACAAGCTTCATCCTATGGCCTTGAATGCGGAAGTTGAGTGAGTTATGCAGTCCCACGTTTAAAATTCTTAGCCTGTATGCTTTTCCTTGTTGAACTGTGAACGAGACACCATTATGGGCAAGACCATTAATAAAGAATCTATCGGGATTTGGAAGCTAATAGACTCAGTCTAAAATTGCTTTCAGTTTCTGAAACAACAATATAAAATCGCCATAATATTTTTAATCAGAAGAAAACAATGATGATAAAAGTTATTCTATCCTTTCTCATGAGAACCAAATTTACATCGTAGACATGCTTCCAAACTACACTTTATTTGCACAATATTATAACTGTTAAACATATTTATTAACAATATACTAGTTGTCACAATGATTAAAATTACCTAAGACTTTGGTTTACCTCCTATAGCCAGCTTATGTCTTATTTGATTTTAGCTTATGTCTCATAACCTCCCTTTTTGTGCCTTATTTTGAATGTTTTCTGCTTATATAAGTTTCTTATATTATAATAAGCTCACCTATATTGATTTGGTGCATATCATTGATAAACTCACCTATATTGATTACATCACCTATTACATTCATTGAGCAATCGACCTATCTTGTTTGAGTTTATAAGACCTTACTCATAAATTTCATAATTACTGAAAATGTACGTTATAAATAAAACCAAAATTAACTGGTAGTTACTCGTTCGTTGGTAACTAAGTAATACATAGTATTGTATGTACCTATCATCCGGTAACTAAGTAATATGTGGTAGAGTATGTAGATACATAATCAATACATGCTCATAATGGATTATATATCCACTTACCAGGAAAGAAGAAAAGGCTCATCTAAGCTGTTGATGACATTGATAATGAGGTTATCATTTATAACAGAATATATATCAGTTCCAGGAAATTGACCATTAATCAAAATACTCAAGTCGCAAAATAACCATATATAAACATTTTGAAATAAGCAACTCAAATCACATAATTCAAAACAACTTATTTAAACCAAGAGAACAGTTTGGAAAAGTGAACCGGTCGGGTTGACCATATATTTCTTATGCTTGCTAATGGGCTACTCTAAATCATACTTGGCGAGTCTATAGGGGACTGCAACTCTGGTTTGTCTTATGCTATTTCAGTCCAAAGAACTAGAATAGTCAGTGCTTATAGTTTTTACTCTTGGTATGTCAGCCCCTAAGTCACATATGAACTCACAAACCAACACATTAATAGACCATTATACTAATCATGAAAACATAACATAATGCAAACTAATGGCAGAATCTTAGACACTACTAGTCTAATGTATTTGCAGCTCAAAACTTCACAATGACAGAGGCTATTTTTGTCCCTCTTAACATGCAAACAAAATATTATTTTAGAAAAGTTATAAGCAAAACAATGAAGAACATAAACAGTATGTTGTTCAAAAAGCATGTTGGAATACCATATGAGCGAGCACATTGGAAGTATCAGTAGCAAAATCACGAATAACAGTAACAAAAGGATGATCAACATCAATCGGCCATTTTCTTTCCAATCCTACACTCTCTGTGGAAGTAAGTTCAGGCTGCCACATCAAGCATGTATGAAAATTAATATTGTGTCAAGTGTGAAACCATTAATGCATACGTATACACGTGAAGACAAAGAAACCAAAAAGTAGAGTAATATGTGAATATTACATACCCTCCCCTCATCAAGCTTTTTAAACTCGAGCCAACTCATATGGTCATCTTCTTTTAAGGGAACTTTGTTGACCTTTGGGGACATTATATCTATATAGTCCTGAGTCCACTGACATACCACCTTGCTTTTCTCCTTACCTGTTGAACATGCTGAATGAACAAAATGCAAGAAGAAAAAAACATTAGGTGATAATAAGAATGTTCAGTTACAATTAAGAAACACCATATATGGGCATCTATCTTCAAAAGCATAGCTACTCTATAAACCTAACGACTAACAAAGCGAAGAAGGGAGAATTAAGAAAGACCTTTCAAAGATTTGTGTTTTGTTTCCAAGTTGAACTTTTTGGATTCTTTGACACCTTCTGCACGTTCATACAAACCTCACATCATTGTTAATTAATGCACCAAAACAAGCTAATTATGATAATGTGCATGTTTCTAACAAACCTTCCATGTTTTTATGTCCGGAATTCAAAGTCATTGCTATATATATGCAAACATGACCAGGATAGAAAGAAAAAAGAATAACTTGTAGTAGTAATATAATGTTAACATTGTTATATATTGTCTCTGTGTTGAGCCTGTGTGGTGATGGAGATATGCAGGACTAACAAAGTTTCGTCTTAAACAAAGACAAAAATGTTTCATTTCTCTCTATAAACAACAATCACATAAAGTAGCAGCCAGCCAAAAATCATGATGTGTGATGAGGTTGTTCATATCCATATAATAAGTGGAACTAATTTGGGTTGGCTTATTTAAAGGATCTGTTTAGGTTTTTTAGCTTATAATTAAGCTTATATAAACCCTGGCCCTTCATCTTCGCTAAACCAGAAGTTCTTAAGTAAACAAGAATGCAGATGAGCTGCTATAATCAGCTAACCCTGATCAAAACCCCATAGCTTAACCATAAACTAACACACAAAAATACGCTACTTAATAACAAAATTGTACAAGCAAATTAGGCTCACAAGTGTGTTACGACTCGATCTTAAGGCGCCAATTTCAACTAATTAATTTACTTATAATTGGGTTTATTTGGGATACATTTTATGTTGAACAGTTCAAATGGATCAAAATACTCTTAGTGCAATTTCAATGGAGACATACACGTAAATGTATTCTTTCTTTTTCTCGAAAAAGAACAAGAATCGAAAGGTAGCAATTACAAAATGCAATTAGGTAGTTCACATTCATATAATAATTGAACTGCTTAAGCTTTTTATATTACATAAGCCCTGCACCTTCATCACGGCAGGGCTTATTGGGTTTTTCTTCTTTTATAAAAAAATTTCTAATAATCCAGTTAAAATATAAGCCAATTTTTGTACTTATGATTGCGAGGTTTCAACTTATGTTTCATAAGCCTGATTTTCGTATTATCTGAAGCTTATTAACTTATATAAATTCATTATGTCATAATAAGCTTATCACTAATCCCGTAAGTTACAAAATACGCTTGAAAAAATAGGCTTATGAAACATAAGTGAAAACCAATTAAGCTCATAAGTTCAAAGATAAGCTCAAACAAACACCCCAATCAATTAATCAGCATGAGAAAACCAAAAATAACCTAAGCCTGAAAATCCCCTAGCTCAAACACAAATTCAGGTAATAAATATGTTGTTAAAAAAACACACAATTCAAGTCACGTTTGTTGTTGTTTTTTTATGAATACATCATCAATCCAAAAGACTAAAAAGATATGATACAAAAACAATATTATGAATAATAGTATGATTAAAGTGACTTAGATAACAATATAGCATGACATACAATCACATTATAAGCAACTTTATAGTTAACTATTTAGCTCAGTCCACTTGAATGATAACAATATTCGTGTGTATGCCCATCTAAACATGACTGGTATTTCAATATTCAACCAAATTAGCACCAAATCAAGTATCATTTTTATTATTAATGACAACAAATATTATGCTAAATAGAAAATAAATTAAACAACTAAATAAAAAATTGAATTAAAACAATATATTTATAAGATGTTAGAAAGATTAATTGAACAAATAGATGAATTGTAGAAATTTGATACCTTTTAATTGTGGATATGATTGTGTGACGGCACTGATAAAACTACGGATCTGGATCTGATTGTGTGTGATAGTCGTGTGTGAGAGAGGAGGCTTATAGTTTGTGAAAATTGCGGATCTGGTTAATGGGTAGTTATGTGAGAGAGAGGGTTAGGGTTTGTGAAATAGATGGGGGGAATTTTAGGGAATTTTGAATCGGTATTGAAATTTTGGGGAAGTTTTGGTGAAATATTGGGGAGAAAGAGCGGGCTGGTGAAAATATGGGTGAGGGAAGATTTTGACTTTTATTTACAAATGATAAAACTTACAACTTAAAAATTGTTATTAAAGTTTATGAAAGGATATAGGAGTAGAATAGATCCCGGTTTTTAACAAGGAAACATGGGTTTATGGGTTACTCAAATAAAGCCCGGTTCTATGATTAGAAACATGGCTCTATAGCTTTAGAAAAAAAGGAGAATCCCTTTAGAACCCGTTTTTCACAATTAAAGGGCTTTATTAAGGGGGCTTTATACCCATTTGTGTAGTAGTGTCATTTTTAACCGATGTCCTCTTTTTAGTCATTTACAAAACCTCTTTTAGTCATTTACAAAACCTAAACGCTTGAGATTATCAGCTAATTAAACATAACTAATCTAGACACTCAAGATGTTCTTATGAGCTTATGACATATAAGCCATAAGCATCTTATATGACATAAGTATATGCCCAATTTATAAGCCTAATAAAACTAGCCACTATATAAGTAAAATAAACGGTAAAATAACCAAAAATGATCTATTATCAAATTTGTTTTCAACTAGCATTCTGGGGAAAAGTTCTTTATGAAACACTAAATGCTATTTGCTACCAACCACCGAAAGTTTTTTTCTTGTGACAACCTTGAACCCGATAGGTAGTTTATCGCATATTATCCTAATTCTGTAAGGTGGAATGAACCATGATAGGAAAAGCACATCCGGGAGCTGTCAAATACTCGGGGGAAAACTAGTATGTTGGAGTGTAAGGATCGAAGGAATATATAATATGTTTAAATTATCAAAGTGAAGATGTAACGAGACAACATATAGCATCTTTTTACATTAAGTTCTATGGGTCTTGCAGATTCAAAGTACCAAATCACAGTATATAGTTTATTTTGAAACTCTATAATCTGTAAAGATTTTAATCAAAATTCACGTGTCTATAACATAAACAATAAAAACCACAAATCAAAGTACCAAATCAGAGTATATAGTTTATTTTGAAACTCTAGGTTGGACTATCCTTTAATAATCCTTGAACAAAGAGCCACTTTCCACCATTCCACATTCCCTGTCTCCAGTTCATTCTAGGACAACAAGCCTCACACTCGGAGACGAAAGTTTTTAATACACAACTTTCAACATCTTTGTTGATGAACAACGATACCTTAGACAAACCGGTGTATTGGTCCATCACACGAGCAATACGTGAGAGATAAAAATGCAGACAATGTATCTCAAAATATGCACTTAATCTTTTCAATCCTTTAGTTCTATCTGTTATCTTGGAACTAAATTCTGGGTCATCAAATTTAACTTTTAGTTGCTTCCACGCGAGTGATTTAATTCATAGAGAAGTTACCTTCGGGAAAGTAGTAAACAGCTCCTCAAGTGTAAATCTGGAATGACCAATAAAACCTGACCAATATGATGCATCCACTGTCAGATCATCTACTGATTCTGCAGTCGTCAAGTTGTACAGTAGGGAGTCGATAGCTGGAGTAGTAGTGATTGAAAAGTGTTTCAAATTCTCAAAATTTTTAAGTGAGAATGCATCTCCATGAGAATAGGTCATATGGAATTGAAATAACATGGGAGCTTCAACATAAAGTTTAAAGGCACGTATCCTTTCAAGTTTGAGTATGATGAGTTTGGGTATGATTAGACTCAAAGATTGCAGAGTGCGAAGTCCACTATTGCTTAAGGTTATGTAAACGTTTTTTAGGTTAAGAAGGTGGATCTTTGGATCTATAAGTCCTCTGACCATTACCAAGTTTAGAACTTGAAGGTTAGGGACACCCATGTTTAACTTGGTTATATTCTCATCATATAAGTGTGTTGGGTAATCTTGATGGGTCAATTAAGTTTGATTGGGTCACAGGTTAGTGGGTAGTCCACAACTTGACCTAGTATTAGGAGAGTGTCCTATTCTTTGGTTAATATCCTGGTTTCTAGGAGAAGTTTTACATGTTCTTCACAGTTTATTTCCAGCATATGTTTAGTATAAATAGAATAGGTTGTAACATTATCAAAAGGTGTATCAGTTTCCTTATTAATATAAAGCATTGAAACCAAGTTTGCGGTTTTGATTAGGGCGAGTATGGTGTGAGTCCAGGTCCACAGGAGGCTGATAACCTTCATTTGGTATCAGAGCTTGGTTGGTAGGGCTCATACCTGGTGGTTGGCAAGAAAGAAAGGTCTGATTGCATTCTATGTAATCTCGCAGCGAAAGAACGCATCATCATAGAAAGTGTCGGGTGATCACAAAAGGAAGCCGCATACTGTTTGAAAGAAGGAAGATAGCAAGAAGAAGAGTGAATGAATGTAGGAAGATAGCAAGAGAACGCGACAGGATAATAGTTAGAAGATAGCAAGAAGGACAACAAGAAAGAAATCACAAGAAAAGAACGCAGCAAGAAATATAGCAAGGATTGCTTTCTCAAAGAAGGAAGCAAGCAAGAAGCAAGTATCATCAGCAAGAGAAAAAAGGGCAGCATGTTTTCGCAAGTTAGCAGGTTGTCGCGTAGCCTGTAGCAAGTAGCAGGCAACAAAACCGTAGCAAGTAGCAAGCAAGAAGGTTGCCACATTGTCTGTAGCAAGTAGCAGGCGAGGCAATCAAAGCAAGTTGAATGTTTTATGTTTGTAGTAAGTAGAAAACAAGAAAGTCGACAAGCAAGGGTCGACAAGCAAGGTTCCACCAGCAAGACAAGCAAGGGTCGATAAGCAAGAGTCGACAAGCAAGGGTCGGCAAGCAAGAGAACGTCAGCAAGAACGTAGCAAGAAACATAGCAAGAATTGTTTTTGGAGAACATAAAAGTAGCAAGGAAAGTAAATTAGAAAGCATGAGCATGGGAAAAAAAGAGAAGGGGCAGGACCAAAGTCGCGAAGAGTAATCAGCAGCAAGAGCAAAAAAAACGCAGTTGCAGACAAGAGCAATGAAACGTATAAGGACACAAGCAAGAAAGCAACAAGGCTGATCACTTGGAGATCAAAAGGAAAGAAAGTAGTAGTAGGAAGAATGAGAAAGTGTATGATATGTAAATCTTGCTTATGTTTTAGAGAGAGAAAGAGATAGAAAGATGGTAGATTTCACACTTCTAGAGAGAGAAAGTTTAAGAGAACTATGTGTAAATTATGAAATCACCACCCTCTCCATCAATGGAGAGGGTTATATACCCAAGCCCATGTGATGGGCTTGGGCTTACATTGGGCCGCCGGCCTACACAAGTTGTAGGCTTGGCTTGGCCTTGTTTGTTTAATATTAAATTAACTAAACTACGAGTTATTACATATATTATTGTTGGAGTGACCGATCCTTTCTAATACGTAAAACGTATTTCCAACAATCTCCCCCTAAGGGAGGTCACTCCAAACAAGGGTGTTACCCTAGTTACCATAATAAAATAAACCTAGCATACTATGCTTGTCTTGAGCTCGTAGTCTTCGTCTTTCTTTTCTTCTTCTTTTCTGGTGAACATGCTGATGTGATCATTGATATCAATCTTGAGCATTAATCTCTTGCCTTGATCTTGTGCATCCATCACTTGTGATCTTCGCCTCCTCGTGACACCATGTCCCACATACTTATACCTTTGTAATTCTTGAAAGCTTCAGAGTTCGATACAGCGGAAGACTTAACTTTTAGGCTTTCTTGAATTAGATGAGGTATTAAGTGCATAAAGTATAAGCATGCGAGGACGAATTCTTCTCGGATTCCGCAACGCCGCCGTCTTCAAATGCCGCAATGTAAGTAGACACGAACAAAATGGCTTTGAACATTTCATTCTAATTCGGTAGTATTTTACCTCCGGTCGGTGAAGACCGTTGGACGATATAAAATATCGTACTCGTGGTAGGTAGATTTAATTAAAAATCTCCTTGACAAGATTTCGCGGGTAAACCCGTTCTCTTTACTCGACCGTCCAAAGCTGACTGCGAACGTAAAGAGTGAATCATTTGGATAAAAATATCCGCATGACTGAAGCCGTCAATTCTGATTCCTGGAACAAGTTTGATTCATTAAAGAATCGCACCATCATTGCTTTCCAGTTGTCACGAGCTTGATTCATACTGAATCTTGCAAGTTACCTACCAAGTGCTATTTAAGGTTTACACTAGAAGGATTTCCACTCATCACTGTGAACACTAAGGTATCACTCTAAGTGTTCTGGCAAGATCACTTAGATATTGCGTAGAGGCCTGGAACGTGTTTAAGTTCAGCTAAGAATTAAACCGCTGTTGCTTTCCAGTTATCACAAGTTTGATTCATAAAGAATCGCACAAGTCACCTACCATGAGCTTTTTGATATTCGCTCAAGAAGGATTTCCATCTTCATTGTAAATACTTTCATATTACTCAAATGTTCAGGTAAGATCATGAAGATTTTGCGTAGGACTCTTAAGATCTTTCTTACTTTTCACAGTGTATGAAGAAGCAAGGAATTATGAAAGTGTGTCCTAATGAGATATTTGATGATCTCAAATGGCTCTAGACTCGATCGTGCATTTTGGATTTTAGTGATCGGAGACTGGAGACGAGTGCCACCATTTCAATACCAATTTATTCGGAGTGAATAAATCGATAGATAACGTGTTGTCTCCGTGTGATTAAAACAAATATCTTTTAATAGATATCTGAGTTAGCTAGGATGGGTTGTGTATTGCATCACTGGGTCCATGTTGTCTATCTTCAATATCAAGAATCATTAAAAAATGATCTCAATAGCATATGTGTTGACCCAGTTTCTGCCTAAGGTTGTAAGGAGGGCTTCTTTCTTTACACCCTTTATCTTTACAATTCTTTTTCATTCTTCAACCCCTTCAATGCTTACCAATACGTCATAACTAGCACCTTGTCGTGATTGTTCCAGTGCTAACTTAAGTACTCGGTCGGCATTCGGCTACGTTCACAATCTTTCTCCATCTTTCCTAAGGACTACTATTTCTAGCTATGGAATGTCCTTGGGAAGATTCCCCCGGTTTTGGAAGAATCATAGGACTTAACCTATCCTACCATCCTTATGTCACCACAATCTTCATCGTCGCGAAATAAATGGGTTTTGGGTAAGTATATGTCACCATGAAAATCCATTTTGATATGCAAATCTGTTTTGCTCCCCCTTAACATATGCCACGATATTCGAAAACATTTTGCATATGTCGGGATGAGCCAGCACATTAAATCAAACCATTTGTGATAATATCCTATATTAAATCACATTTTCTCTCCCATATAAAAATATTAACCCAATCGATGTTTTTAATATCAATTGATTTAATGAAGTTTTAACAAAGGGTTTGGGAAGAAAAATGCAAGTCCATTTTATCTTCATGATATCAGACGTATGAGATATGATACCGATTTGTAACATGATCACATATTCACCATATTACAAAAGAATTGACAAGGTTGGACCTGATAGATGAGAACATCATATGATAAGATCAAATGGTTCTTGTCAGCATATGTTGGTCGCCTCGTCACGTCTGAAGTCATCTCTTGACACCATGTGTACGATTGGTATTTTTGTCTTGACACCAATTAGTGAACTTGGCACTTTCGACATCGAAGATTCTGAATGCTTGACAATTGCTCCCCCTCAATTGTTGAACCGTGTTCTATCGAAAGATCTGTAGTCGTCGGTTGAGTAGTCGCATCGTCGAGTATGTAGATACCGATTGTAGATTGCTATGGTTGTAGAGATGATAACTTCATGAAAACAAGACTTCTCTTGTTTTAACAAATAAATGCACTGAAGCGTACATAAATTCGTGTTAGATTGTGTTATTACCTAAACACAATCCCTTACATGGTTATAAATTAAACCATGTCCGAGAAAATTAATTCCCGTTGTTGAGTCAAAGCTTTCCGAAGAAATACTTGACTTTAATGTGAAAACCGGGTTGCAGTCTGAAATAACTACAAGCCAAAAGGGCAAGTTTTATGAAATATTTACAACTTTTGTACGAACTCTATTTATGGCGCCGTGTCGATATTAGTCAACATTTCTAAGGCCGTAAATATTATCGTACCAAAAGACATGCCTTTGAAAAATAAAGTACAAATATTTTTGGATTTTTCAAGATTTTTCAATTTTTATGGTTTTTATATGGTTTTATATTTTTGTATTTTGCTTTTGTGGATAAAACTATAAACAATATATACGAATGATCACCAAGGATATGGAGAATAGGTTACCACCACTATTCTTTCGCTTCATCTGCCAGTTCCTTTATAGTCTCAGGCGAGAAAGTTCTCATTCCTAGCTTGTCGGCCAAAAATTCCATTCGAGCGCGATCTAAAGCCTTCGTGAAAATATCCGCCAATTGATACTCAGATCGGACAAAGTAAAGCTCGATTACTCCCTTTTCCACTTGCTCCTTGATGAAATGGTAGTGAATGTCTATATGCTTCGACCGGGAGAATTGAACATTGTTGCAGCATAAGGCAATTGCACTTTTGTTGTCGCACTACATCGGAATTTTGTTGAAACCTACATAGTCGGTTAATTGCTTCCGTACTTGAAATTGCAGCGCTTTTCTGCCTTTTCGATGCCCAACTGATTAGTCGATCTCCTAGTAGTTGCAAAGTTCCACTCGTGCTACACCTTGTATCTTGACAACCCGCGTGATCCGCATCTGCATATGCCATTAGTGCAATCGAAGAGTCCTTCGAATACCAAAGTCCCCGATTAATGGTTCCTTTAAGATACCGAAGTATCCATTTAACAGTAGCTAAGTATAACTCAGTAGGCCTAGTTTGATACCGAGCACACATACATATAGCAAATTGATGATCAGGTCGACTAGCTGTGATATACAGAAGAGTACCGATCATTCCACGATACAGTGTCGGATCAACAACAACTCCATGTGGATCAACATCAAGCTTATTTCGTTCCACCATTAGAGTATCCACGGGGTCGCAAGATTCCATCTTATACTTCTTTAGTGATTCAAGGGCATACTTGGATTGATTGATAAAGATGCCTCTGGGACTCTGAGATATCTGAAGACCTAAGAAGAATGATACCTTGCCCATCAGTGACATCTTAAACTTGGAAGACATGAGTGTCCCAAACTCGTCGGATAAGGTTTGGGTCGAGGCTGCAAATATAATATCATCAACATATATTTGTACCATAATCATATCTTTACCTTATTTCTGAATGAACAGCGTGGGATCCACCTTGCCTTTAGTGAAGCCTTGCGTGATGAGGAATTGTGACAATAGATCATACCATGCGCGTGGAGCTTTCTTCAACCCATAGAGAGCCTTCTTAAGCTTGTACACATGATTAGGATAATTAGGATTCACAAAACCATCCGGCTGTTGAACATAGACCACTTCCTTGATTTCACCATTAAGAAATGTCGTCTTCACATCCATCTAATAGACGATCATATTCATGTGGGCTGCATAAGCGAGGAATAGTCTAATAGCTTCCAAACGGGCAACAGGTGCAAAGGATTCCATAAAGTCGATGCCCAGTAATTGCTTTTATCCACGAGCTACAAGTCAAGCTTTGTTCTTCAATATTCCGCCTAACTCGTCGAGTTTCACCTTGTAAACCCATTTCAAAGTGAGTAACTGCACTTGATCCGGGCATGGGACAAGTTCCCATACTTCAAGACGTATAAATTCATTAAGTTCTTCTTGCATAGCTTCTATCCAACAGGATTGAGTAAAAGCTTCTTGCCATGTCTTAGGTTCAACTTTAGTGAGAAAAGCATCAAAATGACAAAACATTGCATTTTCTTGTAACTGACTTTGTGTGGATACCAGGAGATTATGGTCACCAATAATAGAATCTATAGGATGATCCTTTGTACACTTGTTGTCATGTTCACGAATCCGTGGATTGGAGTAAACTGTAGTAGGAGCTTCCTCTGAGGTGGACGACCCGACTTGATTAGGGTCGGGAATTGGTACACCAAAGAATGGAAGTTCACGCATTTGAGCAAATTCCAAATCGTGATCATCATCATCCTCTTCATCATCAATAGGCATGACATGGGTAGTTGAAACATGTGTCGGTTGAGAATTACTCGTTGAGGGTATATCTTGACCGATTGTAGGTGCAGACGTATCTGATTGTGCAACGGTTGCTGGAGCGACAACTTCGGTTATCGGAGCTATTACCTCAGGTTCTGGAGCAACAATACTTGGAGGAGTAAAGAATTCATCAAAGAACGGTTGAAACAACGTATCCCATTCAGTCCTAGAAGGTGGTATAAATGATGATGAAGTAGGGTTGTTTGGGACAAGACCAGGACTAATGTTACTGGGTCCCATTTCATGAAGTGCGGGTTCAGAGCTGCTTTCCTCAGAAGCCATCGCTGTCAGCTCATCAAAATCAACATTCATAGCTTCGAGGATCTTACGAGACTTACGATTGTAGATTCGGTATGCCTTCTTTGCGGGTGCGTAACCAATGAAAATACCAATATCAGCCTTTGGTTGAAGTTTTCCCAAATTGTCACCATCATAAGGTGTTTTACCATGGCGTTTACGAATTAGTGAACGGTTTTGGGTGCATAATGCTGTAGATACTGCTTTTGCCCATAAAAACAATGGAGCCTTTGCGTAAATTAACATCGTTCGAGCAGCTTCCATAAGTGTGCGATTTCGCCTTTCAACGACACCGTTTTGTTGTGGAGTGCGTGCAACGGATGTTTCATGAGATATGCCAACTTCTTCATAGTAATCACGCAAGATTTGATTCACAAATTCGGTTACATTATCTGTACGAATGCGTTAGACAGTAGTGTTGAGACGCACTTGAATCATCTTGAGAAATACGATGATGAATTTCGGTGCCTCATTTTTTGTTGTAAGAAATTTCACCCATGTAAATCGAGAGTAATCATCCATAATGACGAGGATGTACCTTTTACCACTAATACTTTCAACACGCATTGGCCCACAAAGATCCATATGCAACAGATAAAGTTTCTCTTGGTTGGTGTCTTCCGTCTTGGGTTTGTATGATTTCTTAGTGCTTTTCCCCATTGTACACGCGGAACACAAATGATCCTTGTGAAATGAAAGTTTAGGAAGACCACGAACAAGTTCGTTTTTTGCCAAATGATTAATAGCGTCAAAGTTAGATGAGATAACCGTCGATGCCATAACCATGACTTAGTCTTTGATGCTTTGGAGAGAAGACATACGGGAGAAGCGGCCATCATGTCTTGTAGAGACAAAGTATACAAATTATTCCCTCGAGTACCTTTCAATAAATCAACCCCTTCCAAATTACGAATGAAGTAGGTATGCTATCGAAAAGAAACTTCTAGGTTTGCATCACAAAATTGTCCCACAGAAAATAAGTTGTGACCGAGACCCTCCACATAATACACTCTTGAAATTATAACATTCCTAATATGATATTCACCGTAACCCATTATCTTTGCAATATGATCATTTCCAAATCGAACCGTACCAAGAAACTTGCTGACGAAATTTCTGAGCGGAGAGCGATCTCCGGTCATATGCTTGGAGCAACCAGAGTCCAAATACCAGAGAACAATTTGGACCACCTGTTTTCAATAACAACAGTAGACAATGCATTGGAAACTATTGGTTCCTGAGTGTTAGCAGATACATATATAAGATTATCAGAAGTGCTAACATTTGTGTGACCCTTAGATTTCCTGCGTTTTCTAATGTGAGTTTTAGCACTAACAGATTTTACTGTTCCAACTTTCTTAGGTTTTGGATTATTCGCGGGCACTAAAGTGGGAGTAGACCTATTTAAAGGGCACTTGGTTCCTACAGTAGTATCAGGGTTCCTAGTTAAAGGACACGCTTGTGTTTTGGTAGCCTTGGTACTCCTAGTTAAAGGGCATGCTTTCTTCGCTTTAGTGGGAGTGATCCTAGTTAAAGGGCACATATTTCCTACTATAGTGAAAGTTCTACCAGTGGGGCGCCACAACCAACCAACTTGGGTTAACACTTTCCTAGTCGGTTTCCATTCTAATCCATTTTTCCGGGCATTCATCTCATTCACATGGTCAATAAGGCAAGAATCATGACGACTAGAAAACATACATTTATTGCAATTCCAACATTTCAAATTAGAATTCACAGTAGGCTTAGAACGCTGCACAACCGCAGAGCCTTTAGGTTTAGCTACATTATTCTTTTTATTCAAAACAGAAATAACATTCCTAGGATGGGCTTCTATTTTCTTCTTCACTTAAATACTAGATGAGGCGAGATCCTATCATTCTTCTTGTTTCTTTTAAGCTTAGATCTTTGAGCGCTAGTAGTCGTGATTACTCCTGTAGAAGGCAACACAGGAATATTAGAAGCTAGTTTTGATTCCGCCTTATCTTTAGTGACAAAAGTTTGAGATGGTTTAGTCCTAGGGCCCTTGTTAAGTTGTGTGACGGCTTTAAGGTTCCTTTTGATTGCACTAGCGGACGATGCTGAGACAGTGGCTGCGTTATCCACAACATTCTTACCTTTTAGAGTACGAAGTGTTTCCTTTAACTCAGCCAAGACCAGATTTTTATCACAAATTTGTTCCCTCAAATCAGATACTTCCACCGACTTCCGATACAATTGTTCAATCAATGATTGATTCTGTGCAGTGTTAATAACACATACGGGCTTTACTGAATTGAAGAGTCGTGTATCTTTCTGTTTTAAGTTATCAAATTTGGACAAAATCTTGGAAACCCGATTATCTAGATCAAGTTTAAAATTCTCAGCGGCCTCAAGTACGTTCATACAGTTAAGCTCCTTAGATTTCTCTATGTCTATCGACAAAGATTTAGCAACTTTGTCACTTGGCTGACACTGTTTTGATTGTAAATTCAATCGAAAATTGTTTTCAAAGTTTGCATCATCGATATTAACACCTTCGAATGACGTTTCAAAGATTTCTTGAATAAATTGTTGCTTGAATTCAAGCGAAATACAATGTGTTTGAATCTCATCAAAACGTTTTGAAAGCGAAGAATATGAATCTTGAAGTTTTAAAAATTCAGCGTCAGATTCGTGACAAGTACTATCTACCACATGATCCACAGATTCAACATTATACACAATAGAATCATTATCAACACTTTTATTCAAACAGACGGAAACTAGATTATGAGACATCACTTGCTTCAAAAGCTGATCATTTTGGCGTGAAACCCGTTCTATTTCAAGTAAACTGTTTTCATAAGCATCATCCATTTCATTGAAAACACGTCTAACTTCTTCTATTTCCAAAAGCAAATCTTGATCAAGATTACTAAGACAAGCTTTAACATTGTCTACAAACAGAACAATTTCGTTTCGGAACGCAGCTCTAATGTGCTCAAAGTTCCATTCACCTTCCGTTATGGCCGAAGCCGTCGTACGTTCCAAAATGACCTTGTCAAAATCGGCTAAGTGTTGGTGAACCGCATTTAAGTTAACGGACGCCTTACTTATCGGTGGAATTAACTTCGTTAAATCCGTTTTAACAAGTGTGGGAGACGTACTAGGAGGGTTTTCATTTGATAAACTTTGGGGCACAAGAACTATCAATTCAGCTAATTCCTTTTGTAAGCGAATGCGGGTCTTTTTAGACATTTGATCTTTGTTATACTGATCATAATCAATCGTATGGAATTTTGAAAGCATTTTAGAATGAGTTTCTTCCGCAAGTGACTGTGTCTCCTCAGTACTACGAACAAAAGGTGCTTCTTTCGATTTTCCAGTTAGGGTCATATCATAAAGACACGGAATATATTCCTGAGCTTGTTTTGCATAACCGGGATTAGGTGGTAAATCTTGAAGACGTTTAAGTTCGAGTTCTTTAAATGATTTATTCAAAAGATGAACCTTTTCTGTGGAAGCGTATTGTTTTAAAAGCTGTTGTTCTTTGAATTTAAGAAGTTTTGTAGCATAAATTTCCGATTCAAACTTTTTAGACTCGAGAGTTTTGAAATCCATTTTAAGTTTCTGAAAATCATTGAGAACCGACTCTTTTGCTTTTAATTCATTAGAAAGATTAGCTTTTAATGATTCTATTTCTTTCAAGTGTTCAATCTTTTTAAAATGAAATTGGTCAAATTCTGAACATGTTATTTTCTCTGCTTGAGGGACCATTTCAAAAGCTTTGACCTTTTCTTTATGCAACGCAAGCTCAGCATTTAGGGTCGAATTCGTATCTACGGATTATCTGAGAGCCATATGCATTTGATCAATAATATGTTTAGGCACCATGACCAAATCATGTTGAGCATAAGATTCCATACCCGTCGTAGCATTTGGTTGAGGTTCACTCAAATGTGTAGGATTGGGTACCACATCATTTGAGTTACTAGTTCCCGAACGCTGTTCTAGGTTGTCATTTTCATGCCCAACTTGATGTTGGTTATCATCAACATTATTAGATGTGGTTGGTACCTCACTGACGACATCAGAACTGTAGTGAGAGAGATTATCAACGAGAGCAGCTTGGGCAGAGTGAATGTCATCACAATCCGAATCATATGCGTCAAGGTCATCGGCTTGATAAGCTGCATTTGAAGTGGAAACGACTGCAATGCCTTCAGTATCTGCTGCCCCTGGGTCTGCAAGAAATGCTAACTCCTCTGAATCTAAAATCTTTCCCTTAGACTGAGCATTGACCAAATACATCTTCTCACGAAACCACGCTTCATCCCTTCTCCTTTTTGGCTAAGTGCATTGCCTAGCCATATGACCTTGTCCTCGGCAATTGTAGCGGGTCACAACCTTTTGAGGACCAATGGGGCTTCCATTTCCATTAGCTTGAGAATTCACAGCTTGAGCATTCACAGTCCTTGTAGGAGGTCCATATGAATTTTGCCTTCCCTGAATAGGTTGCACTATTACTTGACCATCTTGAACAGTAGCTTGTTGTCGAGGATTTGAAGAGGTGCGAAGCTGATTTTTTGTTGGTGAAAATCCTCTAGTAGCAACAAGTTTTGACAAGTAGGCAGTGAGATGGTTTAGAACATCAGCTGGCGTATCATTTGGAGTAAAGACCGGTGCTTGGATTGGTGGAAGTTCATTAGAGTAGAAAGCTTGTGCTTGTTGTGCTTCTATTGGAAAATATCCTTGCTGAGGAGTATAGCCCTATGGAGAAGTGTTGGCTTGTGATGGTGATGTCTGATATGGTGGTTGCTGTGGAAAAGATTGTTGATGAACACTTTGTTGAAATGCTTGTTGTGGCATCATTGGTGGTTGATAAGATTGTTGATGTGGTTGCTGATAGGTGTGTGGTGGTGGCTGCTGCAAGTATGATGGTTGTTGATAAGTATAAGCCATGTTTTGTTGAGAAGCATACATGGCAAGTGGATCATGAACTTGAGTTTTAGACAACCGAGCCTCGACCACATGGCATTCGTGTTGTTGGAGAAAAGCTTGAAGTTGATCCACATTTGTGTTATGCAAGTCCTTAGCCAATTTAACATCTGTCACGTACTTTTTCCATTCTGAAGGAAGAGTGTTCAAATACTTGGTGTTCAATTGAAACGTAGGAATTGCCATGCCATAGATATTTAGATCATTCAACAATAGGATAAATCTCAGATAGTAGTCATTGAGAGTCTCCCATGGCACATAGGCAAACTTATCAAAAGTATCATAAAGCTTACACTCTCGTTCTTGTTTAGTTAACGAGGTGCCTTGCAGTAGAACACGAATTCTATCCCATAACTCTTTGGCAACTTTAAGTTTGCTGACGAGTTTGTAGACATCTGGAGGAAGGGCTTGGAGAATGATGTTTGTAGCATACTTATCACATTTGTATTGAATCTTCATATCTCCAGTCAATTCACCCATTGTGCGAGGACGAGTAGTTGTATCTTCCGTCACTGTACCATAATCTAATGGTCCATTGAGCACCAATACCCAAATGAGGTGTCCAATCTCTTTGTTCAACATGTAAAGTTCCATTCGGGAAGTACAATCCTCGTACATAGATTTCTCCAACATTGGTGGATGATTATCCGTACCCGAGAGGATGGACTTATCCGTTAGAGATGTGTACTCCATTTCGATAAGTTAAGATTTACAAAAATTGATCGAACAATGAGAGAAAGTAAATGTGTTTGTTGTTGTGAGTTGAAGTCGAGAAACAATGTTAAAATCCCTTAAAATATGTTCTCGATAAACCAAAAATTCCAAATAAAAAACATTACAAATAAATAAAGACAAAAAAAGCCGAAAAAAACAAATGCAAATTTTAAAAAAATTACTAGCCGAAATATTTTTTTCGGGTTTCTTCCTTCAATTTTTCGACTTCATCGATGTAGTTTTGAGCCCATCACGTAGTGTCCACTCCAAGAATCTTCAATGCCTCGTTTCTTTTTTGTAGCTCAAGAAATGCAAGTCTTTCGCTCATCTAACGATCCAATTTTTCTTGCTTTTTTTCCCGATCCGCTTGCATTTGTTGTTGCATTATCTCGGCAAATTGATCTTTTTGTGAGCCGGATGTAGCGGGTGAGCTTGTTGAACGTTGAGCTTTACCCTTTCGGGGAGCACCGGAAGGTCGAGGAATTTCATCATCACCAAACATGCCGGGCTCAATGGCTCAGCCTCGGTTCCTTCGTGATTTAGTGGACTCGGGATTTTTTCATTTATATTTGTTCCTCAAAAAAAGCCACGCACTTTTATGAGCAAAATCTCGATTTTTGTTACCTTGTTTGTATAAAATTTCCACCTGAGTCATCAAATTTTCTTCTTCAAGCAACTTTGTTGAGTCGTATAGGGAGTTAAACTTTGTTACTTCCCGATTCATTGGTGTCCACTTCCCCGTCAACATATTTTTGTTACGCTCCCCAAGATTTAAACCGAGAGCATGTTCGTTATAAGTATCTAGTATTTTGTACCAAAACGTGTCTCGGTCTTGGTCATCACCAACTTTAGCATTTTCGGAAATCTTGATAAAGCATTCGGCTAATAGCTCTTCCTCCTCTTGTGTCCAAAACATTCGTTCATTTTTTTAGCAGCCTCTTCATGAATTTCACGGGGTTTTTTACCCGTGTTTTTTATAGATTTTTTAGTTGAAGACGAATCTTCAACTTGTGTTTCGGGTACTTGGGTTTCTTGGGTATCGGGCACTAAAGTTTCTTGAGAAGAATTTTGTGGAATTTGTTGTGAGTTTTGGGATTGTTGGAATCGTTGAAAAACTTGAATATGTTAGAATTGTTCGGGTGTGCAATTAATAAACGGATTGAAGTTAGGAGGTTGGTAATTCGATACATAAGATTGTGGCATTTGTTGTGACATTAGATGGGTGAACGACGAAATAGGGTTGCTAGTTGGAGAGTTTGTGGCGGGTGGTGTATTCGGATGATGATGAACTCGCCATTTGGTTTTCGAAAAAAGTATTCACCCATTGATTTGGATTCATTTATGTGTTTGGAGATGAGAATGTGTTGAAGATATAAAAATATGGGGTTTTGGGTTTGATTTTATAGGTAAAAAATCAAATTTTTGGGGATTTGTTTTGAAAAAAACGGCTAGTTTTGACCCCCAACGTTCAAAAATTTGAATTTTTTTGAAAATACCCAATACTAGCCACGTAACACCCCATTTTGGAAATGGAAATATCACAGCAATTATGGCGTGTCATCAAAGCATACAAGGTAAAATGTCTAAACATTACTTGACCATATAAAGGAAAATACCGCAATCAAACATCGGTAGTCCAAAAGTAAAGCTCATCACACACAAACATAGTATAGTAAGGAATAAGGACGAAACAATGTCCAAAGCATAAGTATCATAAAGAAAAGAAATGCATAATGTAAAGAAGGCTAGACAGCTTCCAGTCCATATGCACGTACTCTTAGTGTCTACGAGCGTCCCTGAGTACCTGCCGTTTTGGGAACATAGAAAAGGAAAACGGCTGAGCAATACGCTCAGTGCACGGATGTACAATAAAGCATGAATAGGATAAGCATATAACATAATAACAGCGGAAGAAACTAAGTCCCGAGTAACCTGGTTAAGTCTTAATAAAACTGGTTTTATAGTTTGAAAGTCTTATGTTTATCTTATAAAAAATTGTTTGTCATATTTTACCATTTAGCCAATATAGGTCATGAATATCCACCATGCATGAATAATTGGAGGGGTGACCTCATCATGCAAATTAGAGGGGCTGCCTCTAATTTAATATACTGGTTTTATGGGTAGGAGGGATCAGCTCCTTGTGAAGGATGCAAGGCACACACCACATTCACCATGAAATCCTGAATAAAAATGTGTAACTAGGATGTACCCATACGCCCCACATGATAAATATAAATAAATGGCCAAAAGCTAAAGGGACGCCACGAGCAATCACTCCGCCGTGGTGAAGTCATAACATCAGTGCCTCTAATGTTATGGTTATGGTACCTCTATAACTAGGTGAAACTGGTCATGCATGTATATGGCTATAGGTAATCATATTTAAACATAAGCAATCAAACTCATTCTTATACTACGGGAAAACAGTTGGCTGCATACGGGGAATCCTAAATAAGGAAAGAATGTCCATACTGAAAGGACGGGAATCCGTACCTTATTCCAGTGAACGAGAACGACAAACTGCGAGAATCCTACTTCCGAAACACTAGTGCTACATAAATACGTACATGAAATAAGTATCTGCTTACTACATACATAGCTGGTTTTATATCACGTCTTAGCTTATTTTATGTGTTCTTACCATTTTACACTGTTTAAAGCCTTAAACTGTGTTAAATCTTATATTCTGTTTAATCTGATTAAGTATTTCTGGTTTTTCATGTGTTATTATACTTACTGTGTAATAATAAGTAACTTTCCAAAAATAGCAGTTTTCCTAAAATAGAAAGTTTTCAAAAATAGAAAGTTTCCAAAAATAGAAAGTTTTCAAAAATAGAAAGTTTCCAAAAATAGATTTACTGCTTAAAATAGATATGTTTCTAAAAATAGAAAGTTTCCATAAATAGATTAGCTGCCTTAATTAAATGAGTTTCTATAAATAGATTAGCCGCCTTAAATAAATAAATAGCTGGTTTCCATAAATAAAATAGCTGCCTTATTTAATTAAGTTTTCTAAAAATAGAAAGTTTCCATAATTAGAAATAAGCTGGTTAAATAAGCTAAGTAAATAAGCCTAAGTGTTTTCATGATTATATCCTAAGTCATATGATATATTATATAGTTTAATAATTATTTCATGTAATTTAATTAAACTATAGGTTATAATATTTAATTAAAGTATGACATGTTTTTAATTAAATATATTAAATACTTAGGTTAAATATGTATTATTAAATATTAATAATATAACCTAAGTCATGTTTAATTAATTAATTATATCCATGGTTTTTAAATAATTAATTAATTATAAGTCTTAATAATATAAATACTTAGGTTAAAATAATTTCATGTTTATTAATAATTAATTAACCTAAGTCATGTTATTAAATTAATCTCACCTTTTATTAATTTAAATTTTTTAACATAAGTTTATAACATAAACAACTAACATAATCATGATCCGGATCTAAGCCTAAAAACATGCACCGGATATGAAACAACGCCGTACCCCGAACCAAATCGGGGTACCCCCTTGCTGCCGTGGGACCCACACGCACCAACCAAGACCAAAAAGGTCTTGGTGGTGGTCGGCTAAAACAAACCGAACCCCCTTGGGGTCGGTTGTACCTTGCGGCCCAAAACAAACACCCCTTTGATCGACCCCTTTGATTAATTAATGATCAAAACATGTTAGATCTAGGTTTAATTAATGTGTTTTTATTAAAACATCACGTGTTCTTAATTAATAAAAGATTGATTAAAAAGAAAAACAAGTTAAAAAGGTTTTACCGTATTCGTGGATCAAGAGGGTGAAGAACAAACACGAACAACCAATAAATAAACAAGATCCAAGATCAAAATCACCTTCTATGGTGGTTTGTAGGTGGCGGCACAAAGGAGAAAAGGGAGGGTTTTAGGTTTTTCCTGAAATCTTCTGTAAAGTAATTTTTGAGTAGTAAAAATTACTTAACCCCCTTTTAGTAAAATTGGTAATGGGCTTGGCCCATTACCCTCTTTTGGCCGCGGGTAGGGACTCCCTTGTGGGGGTTCCCGTACCTCGTTTCGTGTCTTGTTATTTAATACACGTTTATGTTTAATTATGTTCGTGTTTTAAATGTTCCCGTAACGTAAATACCATACTCTTATATATTTAATTACGCTCGTATTAAATATATATACGTAATTAATAATAGCTCGTGTTTTAATTACGCTCGTGATTTCGTGATTGTATGCTCGTGATTAATTATTGCTAAATAATTATTACGTGATCGTGCAAATAAAATATTTATCGTGTTCTAACACGTACGTAATACATAAACTCCTAACACGTAATCGTAATCATGCTATATTAGGAAAGTTTTTTAACTAGTACGTACGAACTTAAGGTACTATGCATGGTAAAAGCATGCGGGTTTTACAACTCTTCCCCCCTAAAAAGAATAATTCGTCCCCGAATTATAGATAAAGTAAACTGGAAAAGAAGAACATACCCGAATTCAAAATATGAAATGAGGGTAAGAAGTCCGGATAGACTCCTCTGTTTCCCAAGTGGCTTCCCGCTCGGTATGATCCCTCCATAGAATTTTGACGAATGGAATCGTCTTCTTTCTCATGACTCGTTCTTGCCTGTCAAGAACTCGTTCGGTTTCTTCTATAAAAGTGAGATCTTCACGAATCTGTTCCAGTGGATACTGAACCATGTGAAGGGGATGATATTGATACCCTCTGAGTAAGGACACATGAAACACATTGTGCACATGCGAAAGCTGCGGAAGTAACGCCAATCGGTAAGATACTTCACCGACTCGTTCAATGATATCAAACGGTTCGATGAAACGAGGACTGAGCTTCCCTTTAATCCTGAAGCGTCTAACACCACGTGCCGGCGAAACCTTAAGGAAGACGTGATCTCCTACGTTAAAGTGTAAATCCCTACGATGCTTGTCGGCGTAACTCTTTTGACGTGATCGTGCCTCCTGAATCTTCTGTCTAGCTACTGCGATCTTCTCGTTTGTCATCTCTATGATTTCTGGTCCTTCGAGTGTTCGCTCGCCAACCTAATCCCAGCAGATTGGGGCGCGACACTTTCTGCCATACAACATCTCAAATGGAGCACACTTGATGCTCGCGTGCCAGCTGTTGTTGTACGCAAACTCCACCAAACAGATGTATTCGTCCCATCACCCGTCCATTCCAACGCACATGACCTCAACTTATCTTCTAATGTCTGAATGGTTCGCTCCGACTGTCCGTCCGTTTGAGGATGAAAGGCCGTGCTAAGCTTAAGTTGTGTACCCCAAGCTTTCTGTAGACTTTTCCAAAAGCGCGAAGTGAATCGAGGATCTCTGTCTGAGACGATGCTGGATGGTGCACCGTGTAGTCTCATGATCTCTCGTCTGTACGTATCTGCGAGTTTACTTACCGGATCTTCCTTGCGGATCGGTAAGAAATAAGCTGATTTGGTAAGTCGATCAACGATAACCCAAATTGCATCGTTCTTCATTTTGGTAGGCGGAAGACCGGTAACAAAATCCATGGTGATTTTATCCCACTTCCACTCTGGAATGTCTAACGGTTGAAGGAGACCGCCAGATCGCTGATGCTCGATCTTAACCTGCTGGCAGGTAAGACATTTGGAGACGTAAGTGGCCACATCCTACTTCATACCACTCCACCAAAAGTACTGCTTGATGTCATGGTACATTTTAGTTGAACCAGGATGTATCGAGAATGGGGAGCTATGAGCTTCTGCTAGCAAAGCTTCCCGGAGTTCTTGGTCATCAGGAACATAAAGTCTAGTGCCCTGCCATACGATACCATCTGCATCTACTCTGGATTCTGTCTGCTTCTCCAAATTCTGTATTATCGCCCATATTTCTCCGTCATCCTTCTGAGCTTCCTTGATCTTAGATAGTAACTCGGGTTCTACTCTAAGATTAGCCCAGTAACCGTGCTGTCCACGTACCATGATCTCGATGTCTAGTCGCTCCAAGTCTCTTATGATTTCCTCTTCGATTCTAATGCTGTTGATCATTCCGGACTTCCTGCTAAGGGCATCTGTTACTACATTTGCCTTTCCGGGATGATACTGAAGATTAATGTCATAATCCTTCAACAGCTCTAACCATCTTCTCTGCCTCATGTTCAATTCATGTTGAGTGAAGATATACTTCAAGCTTTTGTGGTCCGTGAAAATGTCACATGATTCTCCATATAAGTAGTGTCTCCATATCTCCAATGCAAACACGATTGCAGCAAGTTCCAGATCGTGCGTGGGGTAATTCTCTTCATAAGGCTTAAGCTGCCGTGAAGCGTACGCGATCACTTTCCCATGTTTCATGAGAACACAGCCAAGTCCCTTCCCCGATGCATCGCTGTAGATTTGAAATCCACCCGTATCAGATGGTAGAGTAAGAATAGGTGCAGATACTAGCTTCTGCTTCAGGTCTTCAAAGCTCTTCTTTCGATCTTCAGTCTAGACGAATTTCTCCCCTTTCCGCATCAGTTTGGTCAATGGTAGTGCTAAGCGGGAAAAGTTCTCCACGAACCTACGGTAATAGCCAGCTAAGCCTAAGAAATTGCGGACTTCCATCGCTGATGTCGGCCTCGGCCACTTAGTGATGGCCTCAACCTTCGCTGGATCCATAGTGATTCCTTTTGTTGATACAATGTGACCTAAGAATGCCACCTTGTCTAGCCAGAACTCACACTTGGAGAATTTAGCATACAGCTGCTTCTGGCGAAGAATCTGTAGTACTGTACGAAGATGGTCTTCGTGTTCCTCCTTGGACTTAGAGAAAATTAGGATGTCATCGATGAAAACAATGACGAATTTGTCCAGAAATTCATGGAAGATTCTGTTCATCAGATCCATGAACACTTCTGGAGCATTTGTCAGGCCAAATGGCATAACTACAAACTCGTAGTGGCCATAACGAGTACGAAAGGCAGTCTTAGCAATATCCTGCTCCTTGACTCGTAACTAATGATAGCCTGACCTAAGATCGATCTTGGAGAAGTGTTTGGCCCCTTGGAGTTGGTCAAACAGATCGTCAATGCGTGGCAGTGGATATCTATTCCGAATGGTAATCTTGTTGAGCTCGCGATAGTCTATGCAAAGACGCATACTGCCGTCCTTCTTCTTAACAAACAAAACCGGTGCGCCCCATGGAGATGCGCTCGGTCGAATGAAACCTCGTTCGAGAAGTTCTTGCAGTTGATCCTTCAGCTCCTTCAGCTCTTTGGGAGCCATGCGATAAGGAGCCTTGGAGATTGGTTCAGCTCCTGGAACCAGCTCGATACTGAATTCCACTTCTCGTGCAGGTGGTATGCCCGGAAGTTCTGCTGGAAACACGTCTTGTAATTCCGACACTATTGGTTGATCCTGAATCGATGGAGACTCAGCATCCAGGTCGTGAACCGTAGCTAGGTAACCCTCGCAGCCATGTAACAGTAGTGCACGCGCTTGTAGGGTGGATATCATTTGTACAGACCGTCCAGGTATGAACCCATTATGAATGTACTCTGGTGCATTGACATCACCGAAGATAACTCGATATGAATGGCAGTCTATAGTAGCATGATATTTGGATAGCCAATCCATGCCCAAAATCATGTCGAAGTCATTCATGTCCAGCGGAAGTGCGTCGACAGGTCGAACCTTATCATCAAATTCTAGGGGAAGACTCTTGTATACATGGGTGATTAATACAGAGTCCCTCGAAGGCGTGGAAATAGTAAGCCTATTTTCTAGTGGCAAGGGAGGCATCCTAATGTTCTTAGCATAAGCAGTAGAAATAACCGAGTGAGTAGCACCCGTATCGAAAAGAACACATGCTGCGCGACCATACATATACAAGATTCCAGTGATGGTACCTGTAGACTTGTTGGCCTGGTCTCGAGATGTCGTGTAGACACGCCCGACAGTAGGAGGCGGCTTGGTATCAGCATGTCCGGATGTACCCTCCATCTCGCCCTTACGGCAATCCTTCATAATATGGCCAGGAAGACCACACTTGAAGCACGCATCAGTATTACGGCGACATGGTCCTGGGTGCCTATGGTGGCAAGTAGAGCAAAGAGGATGAGTGTATCCTCCAGCAGGTGATCTGGCTGGCTGAGGATCTGATAAAACATTTTACATGAGACATAATAGTTGGGTACAATGAACGAAGCGGATAATCGTAAGATTGAGTACCAGTGATAGCTGGACGGCTAGGCTGCGAACCTCTCTGGTTCTGGTCCCTACCGTTTCCATGGTTCCTGGTAGAATTTTGCTAGAGTGTCAGAATATGAGTTATAACATAAAACATAAGAAATTTCGTAAGTATTAAGACCTGCTGTTGCTGGATTGCCCGGCGTTGTTACGGTAATTGTCATTACCGCCACGCCTATCCGTAGCAGATCGGTCATTACTCTGACCATTTCCCTTGGGTTGATGAGGCTGCTGCTGAGTAGCCGGCTGAGACCGGTCCCTAGTTTTCTGCCTGGAAGATACATTTAAAGAGATGAATAATTGACATATGGAAGATATACGGATTGATCACCGCTTGAATATGAAGGTTTTACCTCTTGTCGGGACTTTCAGCTTCCCCGAACTCATCCCTCTCCTACAGCATCTCCAGTTTCCGTGCTGCATCGGCCACTTGTGCTACAGTATTGAACGTAGCACACACCAGATTGTTTGCGACCGATGTGCGAAGAGCCCATCATAAGTGATGTGCCTGCTCTTCTGGAGTACCTGCTGCCGCACCAAGGAAACCAGCCAAGCGAAGAAAGCGCTGCATAAACTAGTTCCTATTCTCCCCAGCTCTCTGACGGATCCCATGGTACTCTCTCTTGAGTTTGTCCTGCTCAGCCTTGGGAAAGAACTGCTCCATCACCCTGTCCTTGAACTGAGCCCAAGTCAAACCAGCAACCCACTCATCACCACCTTCAGATTGCATCAAAGCTAACCACCAGTTAAGTACATCGCCTTCGAACCGATAGCATGCCAACCTCGCCTTGTATGCGGGGTCACAGCCCATAGCGTTAAAGATCTTCTCAATGTGAGCCAACCAGCTTTCAGCATCGCTGGGGATATCTGTCTTCTCAAAAGCTCGAGGGCGGAGCTTGTTGAATCTCTCCAGCCATACTGCTAATGTCACTGGAGGAGGAGGAGGAGGTGCCTGATTCTGCTGCTGATTGTTGGCAGCTTGGACTTCAGCACGGATGTCATTCCTCAGTTGAGGAAGCAAGGCTTGCATGGCAGCCTGAATTGCAGCATTGAGCTGCTCATGTTCGCGTGTGAGAACCATCCGACAGTATAACAATAAAACATATGATTAAACAGTTCAAAACATAAAATATAAAATATATACATGAAAAAAAAAATTATACTAAAAATCTCACGAGAAAAATTTTATGCAAGAAAATTTTTGTATGAATGCATGATGCAGTTTTATGAAAACTTTGGATGCTCGAGAGTGAACGCCTCTGGTCAGTTCACTCAAAACAAAAGACATATATGGGTCGGTCCCAAATCTAAAAGTTTCGATAAAACACATGCGACTAAATAGGGCCAGTCCTGTACCAACCATTACTTAGTCAAAAACCTTGTAACAATGGCATATATATGTATGCTTAAAAATGATGAATGCATGAAAACAACTGTCAGTTCTAGGAAGACCGTAGTGACTACCCACTAATCACAGGTCATATTTGAGAGCCTATAGGTCGAAACCTTGGCTCTGATACCATAATTGTAACACCCCATTTTGGAAATGGAAATATCACAGCAACTATGGCGTGTCATCAAAGCATACAAGGTAAAATGTCTAAACATTACTTGACCATATAAAGGAAAATACCGCAATCAAACATCGGTAGTCCAAAAGTAAAGCTCATCACACACAAACATAGTATAGTAAGGAATAAAGACGAAACAATGTCCAAAGCATAAGTATCATAAAGAAAAGAAATGCATAATGTAAAGAAGGCTAGACAGCTTCCAGTCCATATGCACGTACTCTTAGTGTCTACGAGCGTCCCTAAGTACCTGCCGTTTTGGGAACATAGAAAAGGAAAACGGCTGAGCAATACGCTCAGTGCACGGATGTACAATAAAATATGAATAGAATAAGCATATAACATAATAACAGCGGAAGAAACTAAGTCCCGAGTAACCTGGTTAAGTCTTAATAAAACTGGTTTTATAGTTTGAAAGTCTTATGTTTATCTTATAAAAACTGTTTGTCATATTTTACCATTTAGCCAATATAGGTCATGAATATCTACCGTGCATGAATAATTGGAGGGGTGACCTCATCATGCAAATTAGAGGGGCTGCCTCTAATTTAATATACTGGTTTTATGGGTAGGAGGGATCAGCTCCTTGTGAAAGATGCAAGGCACACACCACATTCACCATGAAATCCTGAATAAAAACGTGTAACTAGGATGCACCCATACGCCCCACATGATAAATATAAATAAATGGCCAAAAGCTGAAGGGACGCCACGAGCAATCACTCCGCCATGGTGAAGTCATAACATCAGTGCCTTTAATGTTATGGTTATGGTACCTCCATAACTAGGTGAAACTGGTCATGCATGTATATGGCTATAGGTAATCATATTTAAACATAAGCAATCAAACTCATACTTATACTACGGGAAAACAGTTGGCTGCATACGGGGAATCCTAAATAAGGAAAGAATGTCCATACTGAAAGGACGGGAATCCGTACCTTATGTCCAGTGAACGAGAACGACGAACTGCGAGAATCCTACTTCCGAAACACTAGTGCTACATAAATACGTACATGAAATAAGTATCTGCTTACTACATACATAGCTGGTTTTATATCACGTCTTAGCTTATTTTTTGCGTTCTTACCATTTTACACTGTTTAAAGCCTTAAACTGTGTTAAATCTTATATTCTGTTTAATCTGATTAAGTATTTCTGGTTTTTCATGTGTTATTATACTTACTGTGTAATAATAAGTAACTTTCCAAAAATAGCAGTTTTCCTAAAATAGAAAGTTTCCAAAAATAGAAAGTTTCCAAAAATAGAAAGTTTCCAAAAATAGAAAGTTTGCAAAAATAGAAAGTTTCCAAAAATAGAAAGTTTCCAAAAATAGATTTACTGCTTAAAATAGATAAGTTTCTAAAAATAGAAAGTTTCCATAAATAGATTAGCTGCCTTAATTAAATAAGTTTCCATAAATAGATTAGCTGCCTTAAATAAATAAGTTTCTAAAAATAGCTGGTTTCCATAAATAAAATAGCTGCCTTATTTAATTAAGTTTTCTAAAAATAGAAAGTTTCCATAATTAGAAATAAGCTGGTTAAATAAGCTAAGTAAATAAGCCTAAGTGTTTTCATGATTATATCCTAAGTCATATGATATATTATATAGTTTAATAATTATTTCATGTAATTTAATTAAACTATAGGTTATAATATTTAATTAAAGTATGACATGTTTTTAATTAAATATATTAAATACTTAGGTTAAATATGTATTATAAAATATTAATAATATAACCTAAGTCATGTTTAATTAATTAATTATATCCATGGTTTTTAAATAATTAATTATAAGTCTTAATAATATAAATACTTAGGTTAAAATAATTTCATGTTTATTAATAATTAATTAACCTAAGTCATGTTATTAAATTAATCTCACCTTTTATTAATTTAATTTTTTTAACATAAGTTTATAACATAAACAAATAACATAATCATGATCTGGATCTAAGCCTAAAAACATGCACCGGATATGAAACAACGCCGTACCCCAAACCAAATCGGGGTACCCCTTGCTTCTGTGGGACCCACACGCACCAACCAAGACCAAAAAGGTCTTGGTGGTGGTCGGCTAAAACAAACCGAACCCCCTTGGGGTCGGTTGTACCTTGCGGCCCAAAACAAACACCCCTTTGATCGACCCCTTTGATTAATTAATGATCAAAACATGTTAGATCTAGGTTTAATTAATGTGTTTTTATAAAAACATCACGTGTTCTTAATTAATAAAAGATTAATTAAAAAGAAAAACAAGTTAAAAAGGTTTTACCGTATTCGTGGATCAAGAGGGTGAAGAACAAACACGAACAACCAATAAATCAACAAGATCCAAGATCAAAATCACCTTCTATGGTGGTTTGTAGGTGGCGGCACAAAGAAGGAGAAAAGGGAGGGTTTTAGGTTTTTCCTGAAATCTTCTGTAATGTAATTTTTGAGTAGTAAAAATTACTTAACCCCCTTTTAGTAAAATTGGTAATGGGCTTGGCCCATTACCCTCTTTTGGCCGCGGGTAGGGACTCCCTTGTGGGGGTTCCCGTACCTCGTTTCGTGTCTTGTTATTCAATACACGTTATGTTTAATTATGTTCGTGTTTTAAATGTTCTCGTTACGTAAATACCATACTCTTATATATTTAATTACGCTCGTATTAAATATATATACGTAATTAATAATAGCTCGTGTTTTAATTACGCTCGTGATTTCGTGATTGTATGCTCGTGATTCATTATTGCTAAATAATTATTACGTGATCGTGCAAATAAAATATTTATCGTGTTCTAACACGTACGTAATACATAAACTCCTAACACGTAATCGTAATCATGCTATATTAGGAAAGTTTTTTAACTAGTACGTACGAACTTAAGGTACTATGCATGGTAAAAGCATGCGGGTTTTACAAGCCATTAGGTTTAAAAACATTTTGGGGTATAACGCGAGCTATAACGCGAGACGGGGTACGGTTTCGCGCCAAAGTATCATT
This sequence comes from Glebionis coronaria, assembly GCA_025667525.1. Classification (NCBI taxonomy): domain Eukaryota; kingdom Viridiplantae; phylum Streptophyta; class Magnoliopsida; order Asterales; family Asteraceae; genus Glebionis; species Glebionis coronaria. The sequence continues at coordinate 24,084,485 of CM046882.1, read as the reverse complement.
TTGGGCTGGTGGGTACGGCGCCAGAGACTATGGCGCGAGCGAGGGTGTGGTCTTTGGCGCCATCGTGCTCGCGCCAAGGCTATGGCTTGAGCCATACCTTACCGTACCCCAACCTCTTATTGTTAAAATTATAAATAAACTCTTTAATATGATTCAGTATGCAATTTATCAATCTATAAGGGTAAGTTGGTAAGTTTCCATTTATTTATTTTGCGTTGCTTTTGGTTTTTTAAGTGCAGGGTCTGAATTGATATTTATGGTAGTGACAGACCTAGAAAAAAATAGGTGATTTGCATACTTTATAAAATAATTGACACACTCTAAATGTGTATGTGTTTGACATTTTTATCATTAATACTTGTGTTAATAGTTGCCTACACTACTTATTGGAAAGGTACAAATGTCAATACACACACATTTTGAGTGTGTCAACCATTTTATCTAAGGTGGTTCCTTCTCTTAAATGAAACCACGAGATAAAAAAGTCAACCGATCAATGGGTCGGATCAAATTATATCTTGTTCGATACCGTATAACACACGTAACTTAACAGAAAACTTTGCATGCAAACCCATGTTTATAATGTCAGTTTAATGCTTACAAAAAGCGTCGGGTTCTTCTTATGGAAGAAAAAAGTTATAACATAAATGATCGTGTTTTTTTAATAAATTGTTAAGTTGGACATTTGGTTGGTAGTTACGTTTGGATTAAAAATAATTTGATGAGTTAAGATAAGAATATATACACTTTCATATACTAGTATAAGTTATATTAATTCAAATAAGTTATATAAAAGTTAAGTTATATTATTCATTTTTTTATTCTCTCGGTTCAAATATGAAGTGAGTCATTCGGTTTGGTTCTATTCTTTTTTTCTTTTTTTTAGAACGACAAATATTAGTGGTTAGTGGGTCGAGTCATGCAGTGACATCCAAGCGAAGAATGTCTTCTTCGAGCCCTCGCCTAGTTATGTTAGACTCCTATCCGCTTCGCCTGAAAGGGGCTGTACAGGTCTTGAACCCAAGACCTCCGGGAAACCTCCTCCAAGAAACCACTTAGTGGAACTTTGGTGACAACTGAGCTAACCCAGTTGGTTATTTTTTTCTTTTCTTTACTTGTAATTGTATAATAATCAAAACCTGTTACTACTACATTTGAAGTAGAAGACATATGTGGTTTTAATAAAGAGGAGATAGATTGAATTAGTAAAACAATCTTTGTCATAGTTTTTCACGTGGTGGTTTTAATAAAGAGGAGATTGACTGATTTTTCAAAATTTGGTTTTAATATATTTTTGGTTTTTTAGAATTAATACACTAATTAGTCTAACATTGGTCTTAATCGATTAGCCATATATTCATTTTCTTAAGGACCCCATTGTTCGTCGTTGATGCCTTGTCCTGTGCCTCCTTCACCTTGTTTCTCAACACTAAACATGGTGTTTGCATCGCTCTCTAAAAACAATTGATCGTGGATGTTGTATTTTCTTATGAAGTTGTGGACTGTGAAACATGCGATCACTATATTTCTTTGTACTGGAAAAGGATAAGAGCCATTTTCTTTAGTATTGGGAACCTTACTTTTAAAACACCATAAGCACGCTCAATAAACATTTTTAAGTTGTGCATGAGTATGATTGAACCTTTCTTCTTTTGTTAAGGCACATCCACGTCATAAATCAGCTAACCAATACCTCGTATTACGATATGGGGCCATAAACCCACGAGTGTTTGTATATGCGGCATCACAAAGATAATATTTATCTGTGACGGTAAGTTTGCGAGAACATTAGTCCATTTACGAAAAACAAATAAAAATTGTCATGCTATGCGAGGATAATACATACTTGGTGGAGGAAATAGGAAATTGGAGTTTGGATTAAATGCCACTTCTGTCATAACTCTTGAATCATGAGCGATGCCTTCCCATCCAGCCCAAACAAACGTGAACATCATATTAAAGTCACATACCCCTAAAACATTTTGATAGCACTTACCTTTTCCTCTTCCTCTATAACACATTTGTTGATCGACATGCACAACTGTATGTACAATAGTTCCATCGAGTTCACCAATTGCCCCCTTCATAAGAAATTTGGCACATGAAAAATAATTCTTAATATATATAGGATTTGAAATCAAATTTAAGTAAAATATACTGTGAATATTTCTCTTAAGTTTCAATGGCGCTATGAAGTATTTGCTTCCAAAGATGTTGGTACTATGACTTCTCTTACAAATTGCATCAGACCTCATAGAACTTCATGAAAACATTCATGAATAGTCTATGTGGAGTGTTGAAATTTCCGTTTAATAATTCTAAAACGTTCATTATGACCTATAATTGTCAAAAATATTGCCATCTTCTCTTCAACGCTTATATTTCTACAATTTTGCAGCCAATTTCTTTCTTAGAAATGATTGCATAACAAAATATATGCATCCCGAGATAAACGCATCAACTCTTGACATTGTGTATTAGATCCACGTAATTGTTCTTGTGTGTACGCATGACCAGTCAATGCTGAAGTGTTATCTCTTATCCTTTCAATCCTTCTTGAAGATTTTATTTTCATATACCAATATACGATGAACAAAAGTAGAAGCTCGTCCTCCGAATCCATATATTACCTTGCAATTATGGAATATAAACAAAATTAACATCTACTCCAGCTTAAATGACATAATACTAAAAGATATATAATCAAATAATCTAGTACTGTAATTCATAACAAGTAGGAACACAATTACGCAAATTCGTATCAATAATTCAAAGCATGTTCAAAACACATAACATTATAAAAAAGTTAAAAATGACCAAAAACATATGGTGTTCAAATATAGAATAAAGCAATAAAAAAACCAAATGCAAATTCTAACTATTCTTCGACTAGTTCAATATCCCATACTTACGTCCAGCATTCCTGACCCAATTTTCCAAACTCTCTGGCTTTAAGCGCATCCAAACTTTCCTATAATCAGCGCTTTAACTAAAAAGCATAACCTCGACGTCGTACAACAGGTTATGTGTTCCCCAACTAAAATTTTCTAACTTCTCCATGCAAGCGTCAATATCACTCCTCTATGTTTTTCCATCATAAGTTGAACAACTTTGGCAAAATCTTCCTCGACACCAGACTTTTTTGAAGTGCTTACTTGTTTACCTTTTCTTTTTTTGGTTGAGGACCAGAACTTTCTTGTGATGAATTTGGAGGTTCTCTGTGTTGTTGTCGGGGTTTCTTGCACATGTTGGATATCATCATCTTCAAGTGACACCACATTAACAGAATCTTCACAATCGTTAGAAAGATTAGAAGTTGGTCCCAACCTTCAAACCCATTAGAAGTTAACCAATCAAATAGCTGAGTAGAGAGGTCATGGAAAAGAAATCCAGTACTTCTCACTGGTTCTACGTATTTATTTGATTGTTTAAAAGAATTTATAAGTACATAAAAAATTATTTGGGACAATAATAGTGAAGCTATAGAAAGGATAGAAAGTGACCATCATCTCAATCTGCCATTGTTCTTCCGTTAAGTTAAACGTGTTAGTTACTGGATCATAAACGTTTCCTGTTTTGTTCTTTATTTTGGTCCAGGCAGTAAACTTGCTTTTAAGATAATCAAAATGGTTTTTCATTTGTCTTTGATCAGCAATAAAATTGTGCTCCTTTTTAAGTGTTTCTCCAACGTTTTTCCATGAAAGCATCTTAAGGCTGACCCCGTCTCTCCCATTTGCAGCAAGCTCATGTATGCAAGCTTCAATAAACGTTTTAACCACACTTTCTTTTTTCCAATTAATCCTAGGTTTCTTTTGTTTTGAAGATTCACCAACATATTTCATGCCTATAAAGATACAATATGCAATTTAAATTAACTTCATATATATATCAACAATTTAAATTAACTACATAATTGGTCACTCACCTCATTTAACTAATATTTTTGCTTTTTAGTACCTATGTGACTTTTTTAAATAAACAACTCAAACGCTCTTTTTCTTCATATATTTTTTATACAAGTTTGGTTCTTTGCATTTGATGATGACTTTATCTGCATGAATCCTTACTTGAAAGAAATAGTGTGTACACATATAGCTTAAAATATTTGACAATTTTATAAGGACTGAACAGAAGGTGCATCACATGTTTAGGGAATTGTGGTGGGGTGTAAGTGATCAGCAGCGAGTGCTCGCGAAAGGGGGAATGGGCTAACCAATCATGACGAGTGCTCGCGAAACGGGGACTGAACTATCTACGTAACAATCATAACATTCACTTGCATCATCACTAACCTATTTGCGAGTTGCTCGTAAGCAGAGCCAAATACCTACGAATATACATACACAGTATGTAGTGAAGGAATATGTACACGTAAATAATATATGTTCGGAAGTTGTCCCGAGCCTAAGGAGACGCACGCGTTAATACGTAAAATAATTATATATTAATATATTATGTGTAATATATTAATTAGTGATAAGCTATTACGAATGTTATTCAATTGGTTACTTAACGGGATTTTATAAACGATAGTTAAAAGTTAACTATAAGGTTTATATATAAAAGCAAGTTTCTTTTGTTTAGTAAATGTATCCTTTTCTTTATTGAATTGGGTTGCCGACATAGATTTGTATTTATAATGAGATGAGATTGTCTCATTATCTAATAATATATAAGGCAAAAACTAGGAAACGATTTGTTAAAAAGATATACGACTAAAACAAAAGATTCTTTACAATAATAAAAGCAGAGAGAACATAGCGATTAACTGATTATTCGTTTGTTTGTTCCGAGTGCGATAAAAACTAATACAACATATTATTAGTTTGGTTTTACTTGGATTAATGAAATCAAGTATTGAATAGCTTTATCACTATCAGTACTAGCATACTTAATTATTTGCTATAACGTATTGTGTGCGTATCCTTAGAGAGATCATTGTTTGATCTTTGGGTTTTCGTTTATATTGGTGGTTTGATAAATGTGATTTATCCATTGCTAAAAGGTACGCAATTCTTTATCGTTTATGTTAATTACTTGTCTATACGTGATCCTATATTCCGCTGTGTACTCGTGTTTATTAATGTGTTAATATGGATAAAGGTTTTTATAAATTCCAACAGTGGCATCACGAGCCGTTCGTATAGTTTTTAATTACATTAAAAATAACGAAAGAGATAAAATTGTGCAAACTTACTATGATGGCGTTTGAATTATTTTATTTTAGGATTAGGTTTTCATAAACCCTAATTAGGGTTAATAAAATTAATTAGACAAACCCTAAGTTGTATACAATTTTTGTTGATAAATATTATGTTAATCGTTAATTAGTTGTTATTTATCACGTTGTTAATTGTAAAATTATGGTTCGATCCATGGGAACCATGCAAGTTTACCATGGATCATGTGTTCTTGATTAATTGATTAAATTGAAGTCATGATAGATGTGGTATGCATGAAGTATGTGATTAATTGTTAATTGGGTATATGTTTTAGGTTAATGTTTATTTGTTTTGCTTTTGGTTGTAATTGTTATATATCATAATTCAAGAAAAGGTTTTTTTGAAAGATAAAATTAAACCAGACTAAAGCTATATGAAATTTGTTTTATTATAATCTTGTTCTTGCACGATCATATGTGGCAACAAATGAGTCGCCCTTACATGGTTTTAAATCTAACTCACGCCGAGATTAGCAAGAATCAAGTTTATAATTTGTTTTCTATTTTAAAGTTGTAAAAATTTATTAATGACGTAATTTGCAAAAGTACTATCTAGTTGCAAGTCTAAGGTTCGGGAAGACTCATCAAGACTTCGGTCTTGTAGATACCATCGCCCTATAATACCTAACTACTTGTAGTCTCCTTATCTTGCATACTATTTAGGAAGCCGCGAATGGTCTAGGGTTTGAATAATTTTAATCATTCTTTAATCTTTTCCCGTGATAAAATTAAACTTCTTTAAATTGAATACATGTTGAATCGTCAATTTTTATGATATCACTATTTATACAATTGAATTGTGAGTTAAACAAGTGATGTCTATAATTAACGAATTGAGTAAATATGTTAAATTATCATGGTACAAAGATGTTGCATGCTTCTTTGTACATGTTTTGAAATTGTCAAAATTTATACCCTTTGAAATAAGTTTATTTGTCATCCAGCGTGTAAAAGCACTTGCACTTACTCTTTCATCATACGTTAGACTGTGGTGATTTTGTAACCCAAGGTGATATAATACACTTGACTGTGAGATGTCGGTGCTATATAATCACGGTTTTTGGTTGGACGACTTAAGCAAGTTAAGATAGGTGAGACCTTAACTCGTGGCAATAGATGAGATAAACATGTTCGCTTTTTCGCTTTTGAATTGTCACAAGTGATGTATATAAAGTTGAGTCCCATAATTCTAGAAGTTATATTGGATGCAATTATTGAACGTCAATTACCCCTTGAATATCATCATCACTAGCAGATCAACTGATGCGATGGCGGTATGTCTTGGTGGATTCTAGCTTTTAGAAAATTAATTGTTTATTTATAAACATGGGTATTTAATTTTCTATAAAGATAATATTATCGAAAATACTAAAATTGAATTTTGTGATTCTTTTAAAAGTGTTATTGCAACAAAGTTTCATAAACTAATGCTTGTTGGACAATCAAAGTCTCGTTTTCTTGTAAGAAAGAAAGAAACATATACCTATCCTTTTTCGGTGCAAGGAAAAGCTATTAATAGGTGAGATTGGATTATTGTAATTATCAATCTTTAAGTGAACTTAAATGGTTAAGTAGATTTGCACAACTTATTGTTTCAGGTAGATCTCATTAATCTTTTTGAGTTTTTGAGCATCTTTCAAACTAATAAGTCTCTTAGCAATCTCTAGGCAAGCAATACTTCTTTTGTTCTTTACATGTCGATCCCCTTAAGGCTATAATCGGTAGAACAAAACAAGTGTTTTGTTTGTTTATTGTGATTATAATAACTAGCTTTATTTATCCTAGTTATTATGTTTTAACCCAGCGTAGGCACTAAATACCCTTATTGAATGGTAGGCCTAATATGGAGGAAATTGCATGCCAGTTTTCAAGTTAATGAAAGCATGATAGATAGTCTCTCATTTAATAGTAGAAATTCATACACTCTCTATAATACATAAGTAATTGTTACTTATGGGCATTTAAAGTGAGTAGGAAAGTAAATGAATCGCTTTTTAGTTTTCATTGGTGATATAACATTTGTGATGTTATCAAATCTAGTGGGAGCGTGGCGAAATACATTAATGTAATGTTGTCTAATTCAGTGGGAGCTACAAGCTTGTATACCTTCGTAGTAATCCATATTATTTTTAGTTTGACTTGAAATAATAACTTACTTTTAGAATATGAATAACCATAGTTTTAAGGATAACTGCATCCTATTTTATATGATAATCACTTTTGAAGTATTTTCCATATAATAATTATGTAGAATTTCGTATAAAACTATATGGTTGACATTCTACTAGTTATTCAAATATACATGACATTATCATATTGTTCAAATAAACAATTGCGTTTCGTGGTTGTTTATATGTGTACATGATGTTGTGCCGTGCACAAGTGGGAGAAATCTTTATTGTGTGCAAGGTACAACACATAAAAATATGACAAATGGTTTCTTGACAGCGAGATAAGAATCTAATATTCTATTAAGGCTTATACATTTAATTGTCAATGTATGTTGTCTTGTTTAGAAGATGTTAAGATGAAACTCATAACAATATGACAAATGGTTTATTGACCGTGAGATAAGAATCTAATATTCTATTAAGAATTATACATTTAATTTTCAATGTATGTTGTCTTGTTTAGAAAATATCATGATATGAATAACAAGCTACTTCAACTAATTTGTTTATATTTGTTGGAATGTTTCTTGGAATTCACAATAATATAAATGAAGTAAGCAATTAACTTGAAATAACTATTGAAGTTGTTCATAGATACTTTATGAATGTTTATGTCTCTTGTAAAGCATAAGCATATAATCTTTAAATTGTTAAAAGACTTATAAACATAAAGTAAATAGTTTACTTGTTATATCTTCTTGTTAATGAACATGAAGTCTTTAAATTATTCAAAGGATAAATAATGTATATAGAGTTACTGAACTATTTAAAGATGTATACATTAGAGCATGCACTAGGTTTTATATATTATATAATTTCAATTTTATTTTGACACAATTGATAAGTATTTAACCTAAGGAGTCTTAAGTTATTTAGGAATTGTGATATAGTCTCAGAATCTCAAATACTCATAGAATGTCTTGAGTGATAAATCTAATTTTTTAGAATTATTTGATGTTGATAACTTGAAATACTTTACCTCCAAAAGTTGTCAAGGTTTGGAAATTGAGTATACAAAGTATATACTTAAATATTACTCTGACCTAGAAGGAAACTAAGACACCATCAAGCTATGGAATGTAATGAATCACATTGAGTCTTTTAAATTGAAGTTCTAAATTTGTCAAGAACTATCAAGGTATTTTGTGACGTGGCCCAAAAGATAACAATTTGTTGTTTCCCTACATGCTAAGTATTTGAAGAATAGTCTATGATTACTAAAAGCAAGTGGGAGGACTCGTATATCTTTAAGAGATAAATAATAAAATACGTAACCTTCTAAATATACTAGCGAATGTCATAATGATGGTGAACATTAAGTGTTGAACATCGTGATGATAGAACTCACATTCATAGATCCGCAAGGATGTCTTTAGTACTTGAATGATATATTGATATGTCAATACTAAGGAATGCATGTTAGAGGATCATGGTGACCCTACTAACCAAATAGATGTATTATTGAATCTTGAATGTCATTATTGAATAAAACTATGAATGAGTAGATGCAAGTCCATAGAAAATAATCAATTTTTAGAAACTTGATTAATCTTTAACCAATTGGTTAGACCGTGAGGTGAATATAAGTTTCTTTAGTGAAAGACTCACATGGACAATATTGTACACATGATTAATGCACAATATGTGATAGAAAAGTTCTACATGCATTAATAAAGATGATTTGTTGTCATGATAGTTTTATAATGATAAATATGACAATGTAATATTTAAACTCTTTTGTATGATTACATTAGCGAGGACGGTTGTGATCAAAGTATTTATAAATTACAATAATCTTTATGTAGTGTACATAATGCGAGAATCCATGTATGGATTAATGCATGCATCTAAGAAATATTTATCAAGTCTAAATATTAAATCTACGTTTTGATTTTTAATTAGATCTAAGATAACTTGTTTGTACATCTAAAAGCTAGTGGGATTATTATGTTTATTTTTTAAATCATATATGATGTATAACATATGGAAAGCAATATTCCATGTAAGCTAGATGTTAAACCTTAGCTTGGAATAAGGTTTCATATGAAATGGTTTAGAAATTAAACGTATGACCTTGATATGTATGTTTATTGTAATAAACATTTGTGGTTAATGGAATCCAACACAACATGAAATATCATTTAGAAAGTCTCAATGAATATATCTCATTTGATGAGAGTTGACATAAGATGAAAACTTAAGGGATTCATCATGTAAATCATACTGTGTGTATGAAAAGTTGTAAAACTTGTATAAGTACAAGAAGATTTGACATAAACGATTGCTTAAAGAGAAAATCATTTAGATGATTAGTACAATTGTTATGATAAGATTTGCTTGGGATAGAATGATTATTACTAACTTGAATTGTTGCAAGTAATAAATATTCTATATGATAATAAGATGTAATTATCATTGTCAACAAACTTAGAGTTTAGAAAGGCACCAAATATTATCATAATAATTATTTATAGTTTATGGATTATAATATATCATAGTGATATTTCTAGACATGGATGATAGATTGATTGAGATAACACTCAATACTAATCATGGTATGATTTCATCTTTGATGATGACCATGTGGATTAAGTTATGTTCAATTGAGCATAATGTTGCAATACGTATTAAAAGAATAAAGAATACTTTATAGTTTAAGAAGCTATTAAAGAAGATTGTTTTCAATAAGGTGTTTTGTTGGACTCACACACCTTATAGGATGTACAACAACAATACTCCCATTTTGTTGTGTGTTCATATTTAGAAATCTACATAATAACAATCATTATATATGTTTAGAGATTTTCACAATTGTGAATTTGAAATAAGTATTCTCAAAATTACAAAGATCAAACCTAGTAGAGTTTTATGAAATATATGTCTTGACAATAAGTATGATCGTCATATCTTGAAGCATGATTTTTCAACTAAGGTTATCATGCATTGATCTTTTAGTATTTGGATAAAGGATATTGTTAAACAATATTTATTTTATGAATTGAAGTATTGGATATATTCGTTTTCTTTAATATTTGTTGGTCCTATTTTTGCATGTTTAAATCCTTGAATAATATGTTGTTCTAAATTGTATATGTCGATTAATTATATGGGAATATAATTGAATTAAGACATATATGAGAGATGGTAATATTCGTAGAATATGTAAGAACGGTTCACCAACTCATACGATATCCAAAAGTTGTATATCGGACATCTCCTACTAACAAGTCAATCACTTTATGGATCGATGTCTTTAAGTGAAACTTGTAAATGGTTTACATTACTAAATCCTTTGACTTGAGATGCAAGCAGGTCTTATATATCTGGATGGTACTTTTTGCTATAGTTCTAACACTATCCTGAATAAGGTAGTAATAAAGACTATAATCATTTGTATCTTGAAACATGTAAGAGGCACGTGTAGTCAAGATAGAATTTGTTCATTCAACTAGGATTGAAGAATAATGCTACTGGACCCCTCGTTAATTAATTAGATGTTTGTATGACCATACCCAATGATAATATAGATTTGTCCCGATTAGATTGGTAATCTATATTAATTATGTAATGCGAGAAACAGAATAGTTAAAATGGAATGACTTTGATCCATATCCATTATTAACATGGCATTTGAGAAATAAAGGGATTGTAAATGTTTAGGTCATTTAAATGTACTTTATGGAAAACTACACTCGAGAACTTCCGGGAGCATTGGCGTGTTGCTAGACGCTAACCAATGTTATTATATTATATTATGGTACATGTCCAAGTGGGAGCTGAAGGAATATGTACACGTAAATAATATATGTCCGGAAGTTGTCCCGAGCCTAAGGAGATGCACGCGTTAATACGTAAAACAATTATATATTAATATATTATGTGTAATATATTAATTAGTGATAAGCTATTACGAACATTAATCAATTAGTTACTTAACGGGATTTTATAAACGATAGTTAAAAGTTAACTATAAGGTTTATATATAAAAGCAAGTTTCTTTTGTTTAGTAAATGTATCCTTTTCTTTATTGAATTGGGTTGCCGACATAGATGTATATATATAATGAGATGAGATTGTCTCATTATCTAATAATATATAAGGCAAAAACTAGGAAGCGATTTGTTAAAAAGATATACGACTAAAACAAAAGATTCTTTACAATAATAAAAGCAGAGAGAACATAGCGATTAACTGATTATTCGTTTGTTTGTTCCGAGTGCGATAAAAACTAATATAACATATTATTAGTTTGGTTTTACTTGGTTTAATGAAATCAAGTACTGAATAGCTTTATCACTATCAGTACTAGCATACTTAATTGTTTGCTATAACGTATTGTGTGCGTATCCTTAGAGAGATTATTGTTTGATCTTTGGGTTTTCGTTTATATTGGTGATTCGATAAAGGTGATTCGATAAAGGTGATTTATCCATTGCTAAAAGGTACACAATTCTTTATCGTTTATGTTAATTACTTGTCTATACGTGATCCTATATTCCGATGCGTACTCGTGTTTATTAGTGTGTTAATATGGATAAAGGTTTTTATAAATTCTAACATGTAGTATAATTCATTTTTTCTTGCTTATACATACACAGTATGTAGTATATACATACATGAATATACATACACATTATGTAGTATAATTCATTTTTCATTTGCTTATAGGTCGGTTAACATCACACATATATAATTCATTTTTTCTTGCTTATAGATTAATTAACATCACACATGTGTATAATTCATTTGTCCATGCTTATCATCATAGTAATACTTGAATCAAATAACAACTACGTAGTACATGTTATCACATAACATCAATCTTGTGTCAACATCTAAATGGAGTTTAATAAAAAAATTGGTATCTCATTTTAATCCTCAAAGACGTAATACTTTTTACAATGGATACTAAAAGATAGAATTTGAAAAAAATATAATTTTTTTACCTGGAATAGTTGATGCAGAATAGGATCAAGAAAAAAAGGAGGTGAGTATACAGAGGTGGGAGAGAGAATAAAAAAAGGGTATTTAGGAGAAAATAAATAACGCTGAATCACAGACTATTCAATGGGAGGTAGGCCATTCAGTACTGGGTTGGACCACTCAGTACTATCTTTTTTTATTTACCAAACATCTCTACCTTTGACAGATCCAGTGCTAAGTGCTGAATTGTTTTATTTAGTGGCTATCAAACACACCCTAACATTGGTCTTAATCGATTAATTATTGATTGAATTACAATTTCTGGGGTCTTAAAAATTGGTTTTTTTTTTTTTTGCTTATGATACGTTTATGAGCTTATATATGCAAAATAAGTCTAAACTATGTGTTTGGCCAAGCTTATATGAATGGGCTCATGAGCTCAGAGCTTATATAAGGGTATCTGATAACGATCGAAAGTGTCGCCCTTTAAGAGGGATTGAGCTTAAAAATGACCAAATACTAGTTACAATTTTACCCTCAATCATACTTAATAGAACACTCATTTTTAACCGATGTCCTCTTTTTAGTCATTTACAAAACCTCTTTTAGTCATTTACAAAACCTAAACGCTTGAGATTATCAGCTAATTAAACATAACTAATCCAGACACTCAAGATGTTCTTATGAGCTTATGACATATAAGCCAGAAGCATCTTATATGACATAAGTATAAGCCCAATTTATAAGCCTAATAAAACTAGCCACTATATAAGTAAAATAAACGGTAAAATGACCAAAAATGATCTATTATCAAACTTGTTTTCAACTAGCATTCCGGGGAAAAGTTCTTTATGAAACACTAAATGCTATTTGCTACCAACCACCAAAAGTTTTTTTCTTGTGACAACCTTGAACCCGATAGTTAGTTTATCGCATATTATCCTAATTTTGTAAGGTGGAATGAACCATGATAGGAAAAGCACATCCGAGAGCTGTCAAATACTCGGGGGAAAACTAGTATGTTGGAGTGTAAGGATCGAAGGAATATATAATATGTTTAAACTATCAAAGTGAAGATGTAACGAGACAACATATAGCATCTTTTTACATTAAGTTCTATGGATCTTGCAGATTCAAAGTACCAAATCACAGTATATAGTTTATTTTGAAACTCTATAATCTGTAAAGATTTTAATCAAAATTCACGTGTCTATAACATAAACAATAAAAACCACAAATCAAAGTACCAAATCACAGTATATAGTTTATTTTGAAACTCTAGGTTGGACTATCCTTTAATAATCCTTGAACAAAGAGCCACTTTCCTCCATTCCACATTCCCTGTCTCCAGTTCATTCTAGGACAACAAGCCTCACACTCGGAGACGAAAGTTTTTAATACATAACTTTCAACATCTTTGTTGATGAACAACGATACCTCTAACAAACCGGTGCATTGGCCCAGCACACGAGCAATACGTGAGAGATGAAAATGCAGACAATGTATCTCAAAATATGCACTTAATCTTTTCAATCCTTTAGTTCTATCTGCTATCTTGGAACTAAATTCTGGGTCATCAAATTTAACTTTTAGTTGCTTCCACGCGAGTGATTTAATACATAGAGAAGTTACCTTTGGGAAAATAGTAAACAGCTCCTCAAGTGTAAATCTGGAATGACCAATAAAACCTGACCAATATGATGCATCCACTGTCAGATCTTCTACTGATTCTGTAGTCGTCTAGTTGTACAGTAGGGAGTCGATAGCTGGAGTAGTAGTGACTGAAAAGTGTTTCAAATTCTCAAAATTTTTAAGTGAGAATGAATCTCCATCAGAATGGGTCATATGGAATTGAAATAACATGGGAGCTTCAACATAAAGTTTAGAGGCACGTATCCTTTCAAGTTTGAGTTTGATGAGCTTGGGTGCGATTAGACTCAAAGATTGCAGAGTGCGAACGCCACTGTCACTTAAGGTTATGTAACCGCATTTAAGGTTGAGAAGGTGGATCTTTGGATCCATAAGTCCTTTGACCATTACCAAGTTAAGAACTTGAAGGTTAGGAACACCCATGTTCAACATGGTTATATTCTTATCATATAAATGCATCCATTCAAGTGTTAAACTTGTTAGCATTAACATTGGGTTAAAACGATCGACAGACAACTGTGCATGCTTCACCTTTAGTTCAACAAGTTTATGACCTACATGGAACATTTATATAGTTAAAGCAATGACGTCACACTGCATATATATGATCTAAATATATAGCACGAGTATACGTTTAAAGGCCATCAACTTAAACAATAACATAAAGAACATATATGAAAAAAAACTTACAATAGGTAGAAACCAACTGCAACACGTTTCGCGAACGAGACAATCCTGGGAATTCAGTTAACGAAAGTGATTTCAAGTTTTCGGAAACCTTAGGCAACCACTCCTTAAGAAGAACCTCATCGGTCACTACATAAATATTATCATTACCTACATAACTCCATCCATTAGCACAACGAATACGAACGGATTCAACAACTCCCATCTTTGATATAAGATTCAGAAGGTTTTTCTTAAAAATATTTTTTGAGAAGGGTTTTGACATTTTCACTTTGAACTTGATGGATGGAATGTTCCGAAAGGCATCATCGAAAATAGTCTTAGATGCGACCCTGCAGCGAGCTACATCCTCTGAGTCGAGTCGTCTAAGTATGTCGATGACTAGATCTTTAGGGATTTTGTCCATCGGATCGATTGCAAGAAAAAAAAAACGAATGGATGGATATAAGAACTGGCGGCTGTGAAATGAATAAGTTAGGTTAGAAATAACTAACTGTGTTTTTTAGTACATGTGTCTGACTTGACTTATTAGGTTAGATTTTATTATAAATGGGCTTCACCAACTCTTTTGGGCCACTAAAAGTTCCAGGGTTGGTGAAAAGTTGAGTAGGAAAACACCATGGATAATAATTTGTAGAGAATCGAGATGAAATGAAGGTTTTGTGGGAACAATTAGCACAATCAGAATTTCTTTCCTGTAGGGGCGTCGAAAGAGTTGATTCGACCCGAACTCGAATAGGCCTATTCAGGTTGTGTCACTCGTGTTTAAAAAGTACTCGGATCAATTCGGGTTGGTCCGAGTTCTTATTAGGCACAGGTTCGGGTTTATGTTTTTTAGCCTTGACCCGAATTGACCCGACTCAACTTGACCTGAACCCGACCAACCTGACTTGACCCGACCCGACCAACCCGACTTGACCCGACTCGAATAACACATTTTACATTGTATTAATACTTAATTAAATTATTTTTTATATTTTTTCCTTATACTCGGGGTGACCCGAAGCCGAGTTGACCCTGCTCGAATTGACCCGAACCCGACTGACTCGAGTTATAATTAGGCTTGGGATCGGGTATAATTTTTTTGAGTTTGAACTGACTTAACTCGACCCGAATTGATCCGCACCTGATTAACCCGACTCAATTCCCACCCTCTTCCTGTGTAAGTTTGGATATATGTTTGGTAGGATGGAATTGTTAAGAATGGAATAGCTTTGAAGAATAAGAATAGAGAGAAAGAGAATGAGCTCAAACAACAATAAATAAGTCTGTTGTTTGGCGAAAACAATGAATCATTACGAAGAATATGTGGAAAATAGATTCACTTGTTTGGTTGTTGTATTATGAGGATCCAATAAAAAACTTTTTAGTACATGAATATTTTTTATCAAAATCTGAAATTTATAAATGTGCAAAAAAAAAGTCGGGAATTATTTTTTATAGCAATCCAATTGACTTGTATGTAGAATAATTATTTAGATAATGATTACGAGTTCTTGTTGATGGATTAGTAAGACCTGTTCAAAAGAGTCATAGAACACAAGCCCCTTGTTATATGTATTAAAATGAATTGCTTAATTAGTAGGTTTCGTTGGATTTTGACGATCAATTTCATCATTAAAGAGATGTATTTGACGGTGGTTTAATGGTTATATGAGGCAATGACCAATTGCAAAGTAATCAATTATGATGAAGATGAACATGAACTTATTGCCAATTGGTTGCTTCAATGAAATCAAAAGCCAATATCAAGACGTATGTAGCGACAGGAAAGTAAAACTTATGCTCGAAATGATAAATTGCACATGTGGATCGAAAATAAAAAGAAAAAGATACAACTATTTTTTGTTTTCTGTGAAGAAGATGAAGAGCTAGATAGATTTTAGGTGTTAGGGTTTTGAAAAATGGTGATTTTTAAGAGCATGTGCATTGCACATAACCAATACTCATGGTGACAAAAGAGAGAATGAGTGTCTTTAGAAACATTCATTCTTCATGTTTCTCCATCTTTTACAAAAGAGAGAATATATATTTTTGAATGTCTAAATTAATTGTAAGAATGTGCAAATCACTTCCTCATGTTTCTCCATCTTTTATAAAGGCATAGGTCAAAATTGGGAAAGTGAAAAAGGTGGTTGATCAGTTTACCCGTCGTTGATTGATCATTAGAAAAGTGAAATTGGGAAGGTATAGGTTAAATATTGGGAAAATATATTCATAAGATAAGTTGATCAATTGGACATGTGACACAAAATTAAGTAGGTTAATCAGTTGATTAAAAGGAAATGTCTCTTTTTAGAAGTAAAAAAAAGTGTCTGTCCCTTTTTATACTTAGCCCTAAGGAAAAATAAATAATAAAATCATATTCCATAGTACTTTCCGACTATTAATAGTTGATCATGTATTTGTGGCTATGAACATAAAGGTTGAGAAAAAGATTGGTGGTTTTATCAGGTTACTGTAAGTTTTATGAACGTAAATTTAATGCTTGTGTTAGGATCGAACTTGAGATTACGGGATTGCACACAATACGTAAAGAGTTAATTTATTAGTAAAAGTATTTATATATTTATTAATTAAATCGAACTTTAAACATTTAACGATCGTTAAGTTTTAAGAGTTAAGGACTAACGGTCAACGTGGAATATTGAAGAAGAGGAAAAGAAGGATCCGGAATACCCCATAGGGTATTCCGATCGGTGGTAAGGAGAGAAAAGGAAGAAATATTTTCTTGCCTTATTTGCGTTTGTGTTGGGCTCCAACTTTTGGTACCGTATATAAACACATGATGTCTCTCATAATTCTTTACTACAAATCTTTCTCTCCCTCTCTCTTTTTGCGATCGACGACCAAACACCCCTAAGGGTTTCGTTTGGTTTGTTTGGTTTTCTTGGCCGAGTCTTATCCCCTCTCTAGAGTTGCCAAAATTGATTATTTGATTTAAATTATTATTAGATACCTATATTTTTTAACAAAATAAACTATCTCATACATAGAAATTTATATCCATAAGTTTGGCAATTTCTTTTTGAATATTACTGGTTAAACTACAAAGTTTTGTAAAATATAGAAACTAAAAACCTAAAAAATAAACTAATAGGAAAGTGGTGTTTTGAACTCTTTCTTTTTTATATATAATTTGGTTATTTGCTATCTTAGAACAATGAATGTGAGATTTTTTTTGAACGAACATTTTATTAAACAAAAACAACTAGCAATAATTAAACCGAAATAAGATACAAATTCTTAAGCCAATCGTTCTAAGTGAACGACGCTTTACACCTAGACTTACACCAAGTAAATGAACTAGAAACTATATTATCGAACAAAATTGCTGTGACAATCCGTCAATTTATGGTTGATATTTTATTCTCAAATATTATTTAAAAACATTATTTTAATGTTATATTATGAACTCACTTATTTTTGGGAAGAAATTTGGATTTACGTCTTGAAGTAGCATCGACTACATCTAAACCGGTGGATTCTACGTTACGTGCTTACGTTTACATACACCGTTTTGGTGACAGTCCGACACTTCAGGAAATAAATTTTTACGTGAATAATTTAACGTCCTTTACGACTAAACCGGAAAACCTAGGTTTACGTATTTACGTTTTTGAACTCCATTTTCTATGAGACAATTTTTATTAGATTCGTTTTGTGCCGTTAATTCATAATTTATAAAAACGTTTTTCGTAAAACGACCCGGGGGCACGCAAATCGAGGAAACTAGAATCGAGGAACACCCGTAAATTAGTGGAGATGAGACAAGTGGGACACTTGTCCCACCCCCACTATGTGTGGCAAATACAAGATATAACACCACATTTGGTGTCATGTTTACACAAGCTAAGAGGACACTTGTCCTCCTAGCCTTCCAAACCATCAAAACCACTTACTTGAAACCATTTTCTCATTTCTAACATGCAAACTAGCAAAATCTTCACAACTCTCTCTTCTCTCCCTATGTTGAACGTCCCATATCCACCCAAAAACACAACCATTTGATCAAAAATAAACCATAAATCATATGTATAATTTACATATGATGAAAACCCATTGAAAAGATGAAGATTGGAGATGGTTATAACAACTAGAAAGGAGTTTACATGGAGATAAAGGTCTGATTTTAAAGAAGATATCCATGCATATGAAGATCTCAAGGAGTTCATTTGCCAAATTGAAGGTTTGGTAACAATGAACCAAACATTGTTCATCAAAAACTCATCATTTCATCACTTTGGTGGTATAAGGACTATTCTTCCTATCATCTTGTTATTTTGAATATGTAATCTTGTATTTTCTTCATTTATGTATATTATATGATGATGAATGATGATCAAAATATTATGTGGGGATTTGGTGTTGATAGATTTGATTAAAATGATTGAAAGCTACATAAAAGGATGTTAAAATCATGGCTAAATTAGGAGGCTGTATAAAACAGTAAATAATCTTATGATAAACTGATAAAATAGCTTGGATAAATTAATATACAGTAAGCTATGAGTCTTGTACACATGTGAGAGTTGGCCATACAATAGAATCATAAAAATGAGTGAGATATGATCAAAACAAGTTTAGAGTGCAAATCTGAGTACACTGTTTTGGACGAATTTTATAAAATACTTAGAAGTTGATTCATCAGTATCTATAAAGGAATAAAATGGAGCACATATAATGTAGTTTCTGTGATAAAGATTTGGGGTTCTATCTCCATGTAGAACTCTAGATATGATCATTTTAGTAAACTAGATTTTTAGGACTGATTTTGTGAAATTAAAATTTAATATTATTATATAAGCACTCAAATAAATATAGTATAAAATATGAATTAAAACCCACTAACTTATATATTTCATTTATATAAAAATGCACAAGGATAAATAAATGGGCATTATAAAAAAATGGTATTTTGGTAAGTTTTATAAGTTATAAAAACTATATACTAAGTTTTACGTCTTTTCGGCTAAAACCGAAAGACTAACGTTTTTGTTAAATAAAACTTAGACGGTTGGACCCGTCTAATGTAAACTTTTATAAACCCACATACTGATATATAAACATATATAACAAGTAAAAATCGATAAAACCCGAGCTTTACAACATATAGACATTAACGGGCCAAAGTAGCCTTAATGGACAATAAACCCGACTAATTTGGTAAAACACTTATAAACTTATTTATTGGGCTTAACCCATTTGGGCCCAACATATAAAGTATAATACTGATAATAAAAGTATAATTGGGCTAATGAATAGTATTGGGCTTGTAATAGGCCCATTGGGCTTTAAAATGTAAACAAGTTGAACTAGTGTAACTAGTCTTGAAAATTACCAACACATAAACACTATAATGAATAAGTAAAGATGTATAAACCCACTTGATCATCATCATATATATATAGAATCATCATATGTATACATAATTATTATTTTGATAAAGTCATTGGACAAGAGTCTAAGACGAGTATTATTTGTCTAGGTTTCCGTGATTGAAGCACGTAACGTACATCCAAATCGCCGATAACCGCCTTCCCACATCAACGTGAGTTCATAGCCTCGCACTCTTTTAAATGTTTTTATGAGATGTTTTATAAACCCGCGAGGGAGATAACATGTTAGTTTTACTAAAATAGGACACCATTTGTCCGATTGCTTGTTTATTGATTTGGACCCGAATGATTGTATGACCCGATGAATGATTTTATGACCCGATAGATGAAATGAAATGGATTATTAAAGTTAGGTTATGTCACTAAAAGTCCCATTAGCATGAATTGTGAACTACCGGGATTTGGTAGACTCTTATGCATATAATAGTACTATTTGGGGACGATCACCCCAGTTCGCGCCTTGACGGTTGATCCTCGTCGTGCCACATTGATTGGTAAGCGAATTTATGTATTAGAATATTTACACAAGCGTGATTATTGTGACGACACGCTAATTTAGATGGGCAAATGAGTTTCGGGCTAGCTACCCGTTGTTTGTTGTAGTAAGGTAACAATGTCATGCGGCTTATAATAATCCAATTAACGAAATACTGCTTTATGCATTGAATTACGATATATTGCCTGACTAGCAATACAGGGTTTTATCATTGATATTATGTTCGCGTTTTGGTTTATATAACCATATTCATATAACAGTTTTTATTTAATCTATACAACGTTATAAAACGTATTGTATGATGTTTTTAACGACAATGGTTCGTATAATGATTTTGAAGGCGAAAGCCTATATTATGATTTTGATAAGGATTTGTATAAAATGACTTTGGCTATTTTATGGCCTATTACAATGATTTGTACTAAATGATTTTCGGTAATAATTTTATACCGATGTTATATTGATGGTATTTATTAAACTCTATGAATTCACTCGGCGTTATCGCTGACCTTTTCTTTTAACAAGTTTTATCTCAGGTACTTGAAGGTAATTCTCAGAAAGACAACAAGAATTCATGGCCCGCACTTAAATAATCATTTTCCATTCAAATGCTTTGTAAAACCTGTATGAAATACAATGACTTGGGACCTATGTAAATTTGATATTTATGAATGGAAATGATTTATTATTAAACGACGTGATTTTTAAGCTTTTTCTATGATGTGAGTAATGTGCTATCCCGTAACACCAATGAGTCTTCCGCTGTATTGAATTGTGTAAATTTGGGGGTGTTACAGTTTGGTATCAGAGCTCTCGTTATAGAGCACGAAAGATTTTAAAACCAAGGTTTTGAATAAAACATTTCAAAATCTTTTAACTATAAACATTTTTCTAAAAATGTCTAAAAATCTTTTGACTATAATGGTGCCGAAGAATTCCCGAGTTACCGACAAGGCCAGACTGAGAAGTGTTATTTTAATATATATATAACTTAGATTATATATATGATGTAATTTTATTACATAATTGTTTGATGATTATTTATATATTTATACGAGGTATTTATACGACGTAGATTGTCACAAAGAACCCTAACTCCCCTAGCAAATCAATCGAAGTTATTCCCGTAGGAATTCTAGCTATTCCAGATCTAAACCAAGTTGTGAATATTTATGATCCCAACAAAATGGTTGATATTCGTAAAAATGTAGATATTCGTTGATTGTGATATTAAAGAAGAATTGGCGAGATTAAAATTGATATCGATGTCATGACGATCTTTCCTTATAGAGTGGAGTTTGACAAAACGTTACCACCTAGAAAGATGTCATCTGATTCGTTGTCATCCAATTCTTAAACTGAAATCGAAAGGGTGAATGTTGCACTTGAGGCTGTCATTGGAACGATTATCCAAAAGCCTCATGCCACTAGTACCTTTCCGAGAAGTCTTATTGAATGATCGAGTCATTTTATACTAGTGACTCATTTGATAACTATTGATGAAGGAGCTATAGGATTGTAAATTAAGTGTTGATCATATCAAGCTTTTATTACCCTTTTAAGGTTTAAAAACAAAGTTGAAAGTATTGGAAAATGAGGTAGGATATCGACTTGAGTATAAGTTGATTAAAACTTGAATGAAGTAAAATTTAACCTGTATGGAATATGAGAATTGTTAAGAGGAAGTCGTTAAGTTCTGAGATTGAATTATAAGGTTTTAAATGATTGTTAGTTCGTGTTAGGGGTTGTTCCTAGACCATTGTTCAATGGCGAGGATGCCCAGTGTCCAAGAAATAAATTGAATAAATCTTCTTCTGAATTGGGACCGATGGATCTTTCGGGACAGGTGGAACCCCCATGACTCTTGTAGATTAGTATTCATTGTAGTATCTTTTAAAAATAATCCCTAACTTAACTGAGACATCAGTTGGTAGGATGAGTTCTTGGAATTGTATGACATAGTGACACGTAATGTGTTATGGTACAATTTTGACTTGTTTGTGATTAATGAAAAGATTACCTTTGATTGCTAAATTCTACATATATCGATGTTATCTATCTTCTATTGCTTCATCCTGATGTTCGCATTACTGATGCAACCATTGAACAAGTACTCATCTCGATTTGAGTTACATTGTGAATTATTCTTTTTGAGTGCCATCGAGGTCATGAACCTCATGATTAATTGGCTAAGCTCATTTCCTATCATATTGTAGTTAGTTCTTGGTGAAGAAATCTTCATCACTCTTTTGCAGATCACTCATTGTTTTTATAAGCTAAAACAGTCCCCTTGAGAAAAATTGAATTTTCATCACTATAAGGATTATTCAAAGTGAGATTTATAAGTGATTGTTATCGAAATGAAGTTGTTTATAAAACACCTTGGAAAACTTAATTGTTTTCATAACAAAGAAAATCTTTGTAAATTTATTTTTGATTCTTATTTAAGAATTAAGCATGAAAGTGTTTTTATTATAAACATGATGATAAAATTTTGACGAACTGAGTATTGCATCGTTAATCTTGAAATTGTATATAGTTGCGCGCCTACATACAATTTGGAATGGACCATGCAAGGCTGATTAGTAGTCACCATAAAATTGTTAATAAACATTACATTTTCCTTGAAATTATGAAGGATTGAAATTTTGTGAGATCTGCAAGAAGTGAAAAATAGGGACATATTGATAGGGACACCTACATATGTGCCCGTACTATTTATTCTTCTGAATCGAATTTACTCATCTGTGGAGTTTGTCTTATTTGACAATTGATATTCCCTTCTTGTCCAATTCTCCCGTGGTGAGATTCTTAGGAAAAGAATCTGATTACTGAGTGTTGATACCCGACTGGATGTATCGACATTCCTATCATTTCTTTTGATTTGAATTCATTTGAATGACATGGGTAACGATTCGAGGAGCTTTCGAATGCGTACTCAAATTATGAAAACATGGAATATATTCATATTCATTAAATTTTTTCGTTTGTATCTGATTTGAAATTCTCTCGCGTAGATTATGCGTTGACCTTACTCTTTTAAGGTTAGTTATGTCTCCAGATATCCTTGAATCTGTGAAGAATTATGTATTATTATTAGTCTTTTGAGAAGTTCACATCTTATCGACGACAATAAAACTGAAAAAGTTGATAGTGCTAGTAGAATGGATTGCTTGATTATGACATGACGACATTGTCTTAATTGATGGGAACCCAAGTAGAAATTCCCTAAAAGATAAGATGTTGATTATCAAAAGTAATCTCAATAATTCTTGATGGATGACCATATCCTGCATTTAGACTTGAAATTATACCGTGAATGATTGTGAATTAGTCATAGATATTATAATTTAGAAAGAACCTAATATGAATTTATTAAAAGATGTTTTCGTTATCTGAAACTTTAGGAGGTATTTGCTGGTGAATTACCTAGACTTTCTCCATTAAGGCAAGTTGAATTTAGTATTGATTATATTCCCGGTGCTGCACATGTGGCATGTGCACTGTACGTCAGCACCATCTGAATTAAAGGAATTACCGTACAACTGAGAGAGTGTCGGAGATAGATTTTATTCTACCAAGCTCGTCATCATGAAGAGCTATGGTGTTATTATTTCTTATTTTTATTGATTACCGTGAGCTAGGTAAATTGACGATTAAAAATCTATATCCACTACCCAGGATGATAGATTTGTTCGATAATTTACGAGGTTCTAGCGTATGTTTTAAAGATTTGATTCACGGCATGGTTATCATCAACTTCGCATCCGCGAAAAAGATTATCTATTCCAATCACTACATCCATAACTTGTAATAAACATTATGAGTTTCATGTTATGTCGTTTGAATTGACTAATACACATGTAGCTAACATAAATTTGGCGAATAACGTGTGTAGGTTGTAAATTGATAAATCCATGCTTGTGATCATTAAGGACCATTTGTTTATTTATAAGAATAAGAATGAGTTAATAATTATCTGTAGAATGCCCTGAGTCGGCCGAGTAGTGAAAATTTGTACCTTGAATATTTAACATGTGATGAAAGACTTGATCCTTTATATTATCTGACCGTTTGATTAATAGAAAATGGAAATATGTTTTGACAAATGTTTTAACAAAGGATTTTTAAGGGATTATTTCCTTATACACAAATCATTTAACTAAACTTCTGTTTAGGGGTAAATGTTTGTGTATACCTCAAGACAACCTAAGGGGGATTGAAGAAACCTTTTAAAACATGACTTGAAATTTGAAGCGACAAATTTTGCTTTTCAACTAAGAAATTTTTGACCAAAGTGTAAACAAAGAACTTTTCGAACATTTACGAATCTTATTAGTTATTTTCAATAAATCAACAAAAATCGTGTTAACTAAATTCAAATTTATTTTGAACATTTTTCTATAATTAGACGAACTGAGAAAATTTAAAACTTTTACGTTTACATTTCATAAAATAAAATATTTACTATTTAATTACTTGTAATAATTATCGACGCTTTAGACGCCGGACTGAGCAAAACTGATAAAAACAATAACTGAGACGAAACTAAAACTTAGAAAATATGAAGGAATAATTTCTGAATAAATACGGTCATGATATTTATTTCATCGAGGAAGGTGAATATAATTACTGACACATTATGTAGAAAAGGATAAAGAACCAATTAGGACATGTTCCTTAATAATGAATGTGCAAAATAAATCGCCGAGCAATATAAAAATAAACAATGATTGTAAGAAGGATAATATAGATAATAAAAAGGGATTCGCGGCTAATGTGAACCATTAGAATTGAGAAGCCGATGGCGTTAAATGATTAAAAGGCCACTTGTGATTGTCTAAATATGGAGGATTGCGAGATATAGTTATGTTGGAATCTTGTAAGTATAAGTATTTTATTCATGAATTTTATGATTTGATGTATTTTTATCTGAAGAAGTTGTACTAATGACAAATTATGAAGGCAGACATCGCCTCATACATTAGTAAACGTCTAACTATTGCAAAGGTCATCATCTGAATTTAATTCGATTTGGGTCATCGTCGACAGACTGGCCAAATATGCTAATATCATTCCTGTTAATGATAGATTCTCGATGAAGAGATTGACTCTTTTGTATTTAAAGGAG
Organism: Glebionis coronaria; assembly: GCA_025667525.1. NCBI lineage: Eukaryota > Viridiplantae > Streptophyta > Magnoliopsida > Asterales > Asteraceae > Glebionis > Glebionis coronaria. The sequence goes on along the minus strand of CM046882.1, from coordinate 24,058,807 downwards.
TTGTGTAAACATGATGTGCTTGTATCGATCATCTTTATCAAGATCCTCGCTTCGCATCGAATTTCTAGAGATTTGCTCAGAAGTCATTGGGAACGAACCTTGATGAGAAAGTACTGTTTACCACCCGAAACGAAGGGACGAGGTAAAGTAATGATACAAAACACTAGAAGTGTTGTTTTATGCTTGAATGATTGACCTTTGGTAATAGACCATATAATCGTTTTCCTTGGGGAGATTATCATTGATAATTATCGTATTAGGATCAAGATCGAATCTTGTGAGAATCTAAATATTAGAGCATCTGTAAGCAGGAGTTGGGATGAAGACACACGACATACACCCATTGTGAGTTGGACATGTCTTTTAAGTTTAAGGTTTCCTATGATGGCGAACCTAACCTTACAAAATACTCGACCCGCGAGACCTGAAATGATTGTTGAAATTAGGATCTGATTATTGACTGCCGGTAGTGGGCAGGAGGTTATGTGAATATGAAATGTAGATCTTGAAGTGCCAGATGGGTAGCGAAGTTATGCCAAAAAAATTATCCATGGAAAAATGAATTGATGATCTGAAAGATCATGAGATATAAGTCTGTGTTGTATGGGACCATTGAGATGTAAAAAGATTGGTTTGAAAGGCATATAAGCTGGATCTACCCTAGGACTTCAAGGACTGTGTGAATTATGTTTTGTATATCTAACTTGATAAAATGTCTATCAAGTGAAAATTTGATTCTTTCTTAGTAATGTTTAGATCGGCGAAAAGTTGCATTCATCAAAAAGCCGTGAACATCATGGATAGAGAAAGTAAGTCAACATTAAGCCTGATCTTATTTCCGTAGTTATGTTTGATGAAACTCACGTATTGTAATGAATTACACTTGTGAGAAAAGACCGAATGTGGAGTAAATACCCACATTGCTTTAACTCTATAAGAAGCGAGTAGTAAGATAAGATGATCTTTGAGGACAAAGATCCTGTTTAGGGGTAAATGCTGTGACAATCCGTCAATTTATGGTTGATATTTTATTCTCAAATATTATTTAAAAACATTATTTTAATGTTATATTATGAACTCACTTATTTTTGGGAAGAAATTTGGATTTACGTCTTGAAGTAGCATCGACTACGTCTAAACCGGAGGATTCTACGTTACGTGCTTACGTTTACATACACCGTTTTGGTGACAGTCTGACACTTTAGGAAATAAATTTATCCGTAAATATTATTTTGGGATTATAAATTTGAGTTAGTTCATAAACTCACAAATTTACGAGAAGAAATTAGAGTTTACGTGAATAATTTAACGTCCTTTACGACTAAACCGGAAACCCTAGGTTTACGTATTTACGTTTTTGAACTCCGTTTTTTATGAGACAATTTTTATTAGATTCGTTTTGTGCCGTTGATTCATAATTTATAAAAACGTTTTTCGCAAAACGACCCGGGGGCACGCAAATCGAGGAAACTAGAATCGAGGAACACCCGTAAATTAGTGGAGATGAGACAAGTGGGACACTTGTCCCACCCCCACTATGTGTGGCAAATACAAGATATAACACCACATTTGGTGTCAAGTTTACACAAGCTAAGAGGACACTTGTCCTCCTAGCCTTCCAAACCATCAAAACCACTTACTTGAAACCATTTTCTCATTTCTAACATGCAAACTAGCAAAATCTTCACAACTCTCTCTTCTCTTCCTATGTTGAACGTCCCATATCCACCCAAAAACACAACCATTTGATCAAAAATAAACCATAAATCATATGTATAATTTACATATGATGAAAACCCATTGAAAAGATGAAGATTGGAGGTGGTTATAACAACTAGAAAGGAGTTTACATGGAGATCAAGGGCTGATTTTCAAGAAGATATCCATGCATATGAAGATCTCAAGGAGTTCATTTGCCAGATTGAAGGTTTGGTAACAAGGAACCAAACCTTGTTCATCAAAAACTCATCACTTTGGTGGTATAAGGATTATTCTTCCTATCATCTTGTTATTTTGAATATGTAATCTGGTATTTTCTTCATTTATGTATATGTATATGATGATGAATGATGATCAAAATATTATGTGGGGATTTGGTGTTGATAGATTTGATTAAAATGATTGAAAGCTACATAAAAGGATGTTAAAATCATGGCTAAATTAGGAGGCTGTATAAAACAGTAAAGAATCTTATGATAAACTGATAAAATGTCTTGGATAAATTAATATACAGTAAGCTATGAGTCTTGTACACATGTGAGAGTTGGCCATACAATGGAATCATAAAAATGAGTGAGATATGATCAAAACAAGTTTAGAGTGCAAATATGAGTACACTGTTTTGGACGAATTTTATAAAATACTTAGAAGTTGATTCATCAGTATCTATAAGAGAATAAAATGGAGCACATATCATGTAGTTTCTGTGATAAAAATTTGGGGTTCTATCTCCATGTAGAACTCTAGATATGATCATTTTAGTAAACTAGATTTTTAGGACTTATTTTGTGAAATTAAAGTTTAATATTATTATATAAGCACTCAAATAAATATAGTATAAAATATGAATTAAAACCCACTAACTTATACATTTCATTTATATAAAAATGCATAAGGATAAATAAATGGGCATTATATAAAAATGGTAGTTTGGTAAGTTTTATAAGTTATAAAAACTATATACTAAGTTTTACGTCTTTTCGGCTAAAACCGAAAGACTAACGTTTTTGTTAAATAAAACATAGACGGTTGGACCCGTCTAATGTAAACTTTTATAAACCCACATACTGATATATAAACATATATAACAAGTAAAAATCGATAAAACCCGATCTTTACAACATATAGACATTGAGGGGCCAAAGTAGCCTTAATGGACAATAAACCCGACTAATTTGGTAAAACAGTTATAAACTTATTTATTGTGCTTAACCCATTTGGGCTCAACATATAAAGTATAATACTGATAATAAAAGTATAATTGGGCTAATGAATAGTATTGGGCTTGTAATAGGCCCATTGGGCTTTAAAATATAAACAAGTTGAACTAGTGTAACTAGTCTTGAAAATTACCAACACATAAACACTATAATGAATGAGTAAAGATGTATAAACCCACTTGATCATCATCATATATATAGAATCATCATATGTATACATAATTATTATTTTGATAAAGTCATTGGACAAGAGTCTAAGATGAGTATTATTTGTCTAGGTTTCCGTGATTGAAGCACGTACCGTACATCCAAATCGCCGATAACCGCCTTCCCTCATCAACGTGAGTTCATAGCCTCGCACTCTTTTAAATGTTTTTATGAGATGTTTATAAACCCGCGAGGGAGATAACATGTTAGTTTTACTAAAATAGGACACCATTTGTCCCGATTGCTTGTTTATTGATTTGGACCCGAATGATTGTATGACCCGATGAATGATTTTATGACCCGATAGATGAAATGAAATGGATTATTAAAGTTAGGTTATGTCACTAAAAGTCCCATTAGCATGAATTATGAACTACCGGGATTTGGTAGACGCTTATGCATATAATAGTACTATTTGGGGACGATCACCCCAGTTCGCGCCTTGACGGTTGATCCCCGTCGTGCCACATTGATTGGTAAGCGAATTTATGTATGAGAAGATTTACACAAGCGTGATTATTGTGACGACACGCTAATTTAGATGGGCAAATGAGTTTCGGGCTAGCTACCTGTTGTTTGTTGTAGTAAGGTAACAATGTCATGCGGCTTATAATAATCCAATTAACGAAATACTGCTTTATGCATTGAATTACGATATATTGCCTGACTAGCAATACAGGGTCTTATCATTGATATTATGTTCGTGTTTTGGTTTTATATAACCATATTCATATAACGGTTTTTATTTAATCTATACAACGTTATAAAACGTATTGTATGATGTTTTTAACGACAATTGTTCGTATAATGATTTTGAAGGCGAAAGCCTATATTATAATTTTGATAAGGATTTGTATAAAATGACTTTGGCTATTTTATGGCCTATTACAATGATTTGTACAAAATGATTTTCGGTAATAATTTTATACCGATGTTATATTGATGGTATTTATTAAACTCTATGAATTCACTCGGTGTTATCACTGACCTTTTCTTTTAACATGTTTTATCTCAGGTACTTGAAGGTAATTCTCAGAAAGACAACAAGAATTCATGGCCCGCACTTAAATAATCATTTTCCATTCAAATGCTTTGTAAAACCTGTATGAAATACAATGACTTGGGACCTATGTAAATTTGATATTTATGAATGGAAATGCTTTATTATTAAACGACGCGATTTTTAAGTGTTGTCTATGATGTGAGTAATGTGTTATCCCGTAACACCAACGAGTCTTCCGTTGTATTAAATTGTGTAAATTTGGGGGTGTTACAATTGCCTTCGAAGGACTATGCTTGTTGAAAAGTACTTTGTTCCAAAACCCCCATATAAACCACCAAGTAACGTGGAATACTCTTTCCAACATTGCTTTTTGATTAAGTGGTAAACGTAACGCGATCAACCAAGTTAACCAATCATCATATGACGTGAAACTTGCATAAGTTATATTCCACCACCTAGTAATCTTTCTGTAAATGAGATCCGTCATAGAACAACTGAAAAATACATGAGTTGATGTATTTGATCGTTCCTCACAGATTAGACACGACAGGGATCCAACGTCAATTCCACGACGAGAAAGATTAAACCTAGTATGCAATGCATTAAGTTTAACTTTCCAGGCCAGAATGTGCACTTTGGTTGGAATATATTTGACCCATCTTGTCCTTAAAATCGCAATAGACGAATGCTTGTTGTCGATCTTTTTTCTCAATGACGCCACGGAATAAGTCCCATCATTACACAAAGACCAATTATATCTATCTACTTGAGGAGTGAGATTTCACGTACCTAAGATTTTTTAAATTGTTAACAACTGAACCTGTTCTGCTCCTCCCCTCGCATTTCGACGCAACGACGTTTCCAAATTTGGAGCCTCAAGTTTTTCACAGATACTCACATCTTTAAATGCTTCCAGGGCATACACACGAGAGTACAAGTCTTTTAGAACACCAGCATCACACTATCTATCCACCCAGAAACGATTAAGACGACCATCACCAACTTTCAATTTTTAGAATTCAAAAAAATCCACCCCATATTCTTTGATGGATTTCATCTCGTTAATAATGGTCAGCCAAGTTGAACTAAACCCCCGACGAATATCCATTCCAATACTCCCATCATCACCATGAATGGCTTTGATCACTCTCGTCCATAGGGAGTCACGATTAGCAAAGAACTGCCACGCCTATTCAAACATGAGGGCTCTGTTTAGAGTGTAAAGACTCGCAACACCAAGACCACCTTGTTCTTTCATAGCTGTAACAGTGGTCCATTTCACCCAAGATGATTTTTTACTCCCTTGATCATGACCATGAAAAAACTTTCTACGTATGGCTTCCATCTCCTTTAGCACATGAATAGGAGTTTTGTAAATGGACGTATAGAAAATAAGAATCGAGCCAAGAACAATCAATGTGATATTGTTTCATTTACAAGAGATGATATGTACTATAATTCTAATATTTACCTCTAAAGGTTATTGATGTTCAATAAATCTAAGGAAGCGAAACTGAGACGATCCGCTCAATCAAAATCCTCAAAAAACTAATAACCGAAAAGTTGATATCGAGAAAATCCGAAACCTGAAAAACTCGCTTATTATGATTCGGTATTAGATTTTATTTTTAGTTATTCGTTGTTACCCGAACCGAACTCTACATAACAAAAATGTAGGTTTCGACGAATCATTAATAAAATTATACAACTATTCATTATGTCAATGTATTACTTTTATCGTAAACCACTTTTTACTTACATAATGTCGTTATTTAATAATATTCATGGATTACATGTGATTAAAGGTTTCGTAGCGGATAAACGTCAAATATATAACATTAGTTATTTTGTTACATATTATAATTTGAATATTTTTGTTGTGGCATAACTTTACTATCACTAATTTTTTAATGTAATTTGATTTTGAATTTTGATACCGTAAAAAAATACATTCTAGCTCATGTTATACTTTGAATGTTTTTACACGTCATTTCTTGTGTTTTTCCATTTCTTGTCACGTAACTTTTGATAAACTTAAAATAACCGTAAGTTTATAATAATTACAAAAATATATGGATAAAAACTATGATAACGTTCCTAAAAACATATAGGACCAATGCTAACGGTATATTGAATCGGGTTTCAGACAAATAAAAAAGGCCATAACTTATTTTCTGGGGGTGCAATTTCAAAAGTCGAAATGCTAATTATAAAACATCTATGAAGCCAAGAAGTGTCAAAAAGTTTAAATAAAGCTTTTCAAATCATAGGAAACACCTCGTAATTATTTTACTTTGATTATGCATTCAGTAGTTGGTATCGTTGTGATGTTTACCTTTATTGTTTCGTATAACACTCGTGTATTTGAATACTATGGTTAAAGGCTAATACCATTTGGACACTAGCCAAGTTTATGAAAGTTCAATGTTTAGTTTGTTTATATCGATTGCTTAATTTATCACTGAGTGTTGATTATGTTTATCACATGATACCTCTATATTTGCGTAATGTGTGAGGTTATCCTTTCATGTATTAATTTTTATAGGTGAATAAAATAGGTTGCCCTTGGTTTAGTGAACAAGTTAAACTAGCACAGGTGGTGGCATAGGATTAACACGTAACGTTCTAATTCCTTGAGAAAATATTTAGTAGACTACCACCATATGTAATTCTTAAGGTGGTAAAGTCTCAAGGAGCTAGGTTTCGTACAATACTCAATATTTCGTCCTTTAGATGAATTATAATAAGTAAGTATGATGCTTTATGTGAATGCGTTAACTTATGACAGAACTAACGTGTCTAGCTTTTAGGAAGAAGTACTGCTTAAAACTAGGAACGAAATGTCTCCTTTTTTAGATAAGTAATCATTTCACTATAAGAAAACTTGCGTTAGATTTAAGTAAACATGGTTAATACGGGTTCCTTATCATATATTTGACCGGCCTTCTAGTTTCTATTAATCGACTTGCATGTGTTAGAATTAAGATAATAGCTTTTTGTTACTAGAAACATGTGGCAATATCTCATATTGAAACCCTCCTTTATCATTAGAATTTGGAGTATATAAAATAACATAAGATAGGTTTAACTTAATTAGAGTAAATTAACATAGATAATAAAATATTAATAGAGTTAGGAATTTAAGTTCTCGCTTTTCGTGTCGACACCCTACTTACTAAACTACTCCATGAAGGACAAGGTACACTGCCTTTAAGCGTTTTATAATAGGTAAAGTCGCAAAATATATATTTCAAACTTGAATTAAATAACTAACCACCATCACCTCTTAGGTTAAATGGAGTTTGAGGTGAGTTCCGGCGTGGCTTAAACCCGCGCGTGGGTTCTTATCCCCACAATAGAAAAGTTACGCGTGACTTCGACATAGAAAATCATGAACGGTGGGCTACTCTAAGTTGTGAGGTTGTGAAATTACGGGACCTATTTTTGCTTTGAATATTTTTTTCATAAATGCTCTTCACCATTTTTGTTTTGAATAAAGGTAGAAAGCGGTTGTTGTGCGAGTGAATATGAAATATCTAGTTCTTCTCTCCACTAGATTTTAAGGATAAAGCACACATTAAAAGTGGTTCTCAATCCTGATACTATCCGTAATGGTCATATGTTAATCCCACATCAATCCATAACACAAGATTTAGAGTAGATTTAGAGAGAAAAAGAGAAGAAAGTTATAGTGAGAAAGTATAGAGATAAACTAGAATGGTGGAAGGTTTACTATGTGTAAAATAATGAACCAACACCCTCTTCCACACAAGGAAGAGGGTATATATACCCACGAAGCACATGGGCTTTCCATGGGTCGTGGGTTTGTTTCCATGGGTCATGCTTGGCTTGTCTTGGGCTTAGAGCCCCTAACTTATACAATATTAGCTTAAAGTCCAAGCCCGATTTTCCCGGCTAACCTATTACAATACAAGACCATTAACGACTAAGATGACCTATAACATTCTTGTTCGACTATATATAAAATATAGGACTAACAATCTCCCTCAATGTATCGGTCATCTTTAAATGCATAAGAATATTGAGTGAATACATTCTTGTGGAGGTGATCTTCCTTCTTTGGTCTTGTATCTTGGTCTTGATCTTGTTTGTAACGGCTTTGTTCCTTCATGCCTTTGTGATCTTTATCTTGAGCCTTTGTCATTTGACTTTGAGTCCTTGAGATCTTCATCTTGTGCTCCTTGTGACTAGGATGACCTATTACATTCTTAGGTATCTTGATTATCGCCATCTTGTGCTCTTGTGACTTCTGAATCGACATGTTCATACTTTGTTGATTTCGAAAGACTAACAATTTCCCATATAAATATAGATGCAGTCAATCCTTCAAAGATCCATCAGAGTTGCGGAAGACTTTATCTTTTAGTATGAACATGTAAAGACGACTTCGGTTAGTACACAGCTACACCACCATCTTGATATGCAGCAACATATATAGACACGGATAAAATGGCTTTGAACATTTCACCCTAACTCGGTAGCGTTTTACCTCCGGTCGGTGAAGACCGTAAGACTATATTAGTTACCGTACCTGTGATCGGTTAGATTCGATTAAGAACCTCCTTGACAGGGTTTCCCGGCTGTAGTAGCCAGTTCTCTTTACTCGACCGTCTCAAAGCAGACTACGAACGTAAAGAGTGAATCATAAAGATTAATTATCTGTCTGATTAGATTCGTCAATTCAGAATTCCTGGAACAAGTATGATTCTATAAGAATCGCACCATTGATGCTTTCCAGTTTGTCACAAGATCGATTCATAAAGAATCTTTCATGTTACCTACCGCAGTGATGTTTGATGTTAACACTTGAAGGATTTCCATTCGTCACAGTGAACACTAAAGAGTGTCACTCTGAATGTTGCGGAAAGATCACACGTATTTTGCGAAGAAACCCGGAATCAAGTTTGAATCAGTTAAGAATCCAAACTTAGTTGCATTCCAGTTCTCACAAGTTTGATTTGTGTAGAATCGCACAAGTTACCTACCATGAGCTTGTTTGATGCTGGCTTAAGCAGGATTTCCATCTTCATTGTGGATCGTATCACTCAAATGTTCTGGCAATATCACAAGGATAATGTGTAGGACTCGATTGTGTCCTAATGAGATGATAGATAGATCTCTTTTTGGCTATAGAATCGATAAGTGCATTTTAGTAGTCGGAGGCTGGAGCAGACTGCTACCTTTTCAATATTAACTACTCGGAGTGAGAAAGTCAATAGATACGTGTTGATCTCCGTGACAATGAGACAAGTTTCTTTTGAGAGAAACTCGAATGGCAGGGGAAGGCTTGTGCATCGCATCACTGGGTCCATGACACTTGTCTTCGATAGATGTGTTAACCCAGTTTCTGCCTAAATTGCATAGAATATTCAACTCCTTCAATGCTTACCAATACGTCATCACTAGCACCTTGTTGTGATTGTTCCAGTGCTAACTTAAGTATTTGGTCCGCATTCAGATTCTTTAAACTCCATCTTTCCTAGAGAAAACTATTTCTAGCTATGGAATGTCCTTAGGTGGATCCCTCCGGTTCTGGTTGGATCATAAGACTTAGTTTCCTATCCTAAACCATATTTTGACACCATTGTTCTGTCGTAAATAGTAGGTTGTTTTGGGTATAGATCATAACCATAAAACCATTGAAAACCATTCAAAGTGCTTGATAAAAATAAAAACTTTTAACACTTTGAAAGTTTTACATTTCTGAAAAGCTCCCCCTACACACATGCATCGATATACGAAATGGTTTAGCATGTGAAGGAAAGATTGCACTTGAGTCTTTAAGATCACATGTTACGATATATTAAATTTTAATCACATTTTCTCCCCCTATCTCTAATATAAAAATATCATATTAGAGATACGAATTGATTAAAATATGACAATTTCTAAAAACCGATTGGGAGAGAAACATGTGTGTACGCATGAATCATGGAACTTTTAAAGTCGGGATGCTTCCCCTCAACAATATATGTGTGTCTTTAAACAAAAATTTGACAATATTTTGGAAAAACGACACCACAAAATACGTTGAGGTACGGAGTTTAGATGCCTTATCCGATATAATTTATTACTTATGACAGTTTTAGACCGTTTTCGGAATGTGTTGGATATATAATATATGACAATTTCAGAGATGTACCCAACAATATTAAAGGCTTGATTTTAAAACGCTCCCCTCAAAAATTGACCAAAATAACATATGACATTTTTGAGATATTAAAACCACTTTATGAGGAAGGGAGTGTTGAACACACAATTTTGAAAGATTTAGAAACACCTTTTGAGAAATTCATGAAAAATTGTGTTCAACGGGTTTAAAATAGTATCCGATTTACATGAGCTCAAAACTTTGAATGTTTTGTGACTAGCTCATGACCGAGAAAAACTAATTTCCCGTTTTGAATGATAAGTTATCATCCGTGATAAACTCTCCTTAAAGTGAAGTTCGAGTTCTAAGCTGACATTTACTTAGAAGTCGTTTTTCATGAACTTAAAAACTTTGAATGTTTTTGTGAGAAGCTCATGATCGAGAAATATGAATTTCTCGTTGAGAAGGATAAGTTATCGTCCGAGATAAACTTTCCTTAGTTGACGTCTAAGTCCTAAGTTGTGATGCGCTTAGATGTCATTATTAGAGAATATCAAGCAGCTTCATTTGCCAAAACCTCCAAGTCTTATGGAGTCATATACTTCATACCAAGACGGCCAACGAGATACTAAAACCTATTCTGGGATAGGGCTTTAGTAAACAAGTCTGCTATCTAGTACTCGGTTCTGACAAAGTATAATTCCACGATACCACGTTCCACTTGTTCCTTGATGAAGTGATATCTGACTGATATGTGCTTGGTATAGGAGTGCTTAACCGGATTGCAAGATATGGCTATGGCCGACTTTGAGTCACAATACATAGGTATTTTATCAAAGTGGAAGCCATAATCCGTGAGTTGAGTTCTCATCCAGAGTACTTGAGCACAACACGCAGATAGAGCCACATATTCTGCTTCAGCTGATGAGAGCGAGGTGCAATCCTGCTTCTTTGACGACCAGCTCACAAGTTTGTCTTCCCCTAAAAATTGTATGCTACCAGAAGTGCTTTTTCGACTATCAAGGCAACCTGCGTGATCAGAATCTGAAAAATTTGTTAGATGAAAACCGGTTTCCATCGGATACCATAGTCCCATGTGAATGGTATTCTTAAGGTACCGAAAGATCCGTTTAACCTCCTTGAGGTGCTTTTGAGTAGGTTTGGCTTGATATCGAGCACAATAGCATGTATCATGATGAATATCAGGTCTGCTGGCTGTAAGGTACACAAGTCACCCGATCATACTGCGATAGCGCGTTTGATCTACGGGATATGAGTATAAGTCAGCGTCTAGGGATTTGGTCGATAATGTTGTACCAACGCGAGCACATAAGGTCATACCATGCATTTTAAGTATCTCTTGAGCATACTTAGCTTGGTTAATGAAGATACCACGTGGGGATTGATGAATCTGGAGGCCTAAAAAGAATTTTAGCTCCCCCATCATTGACTTTTCAAATCTGCTGTGCATTAATTTTTCAAAACGTTTTGAAAGTTTTGGGTTTGTAGAACCAAAAATAATGTCATCAACATAAACTTGCACCAGCAGTATGTCATCCCCATATTTATTAATAAAGAGAGTAGGATCAATAGAACCTTTGGAGAATCCTTTGGAAACCAAGAAGTTTTATAGTTCTTTGTACCATGCCCTTGGAGCTTGTTTAAGTCCATATATAGCCTTCTTGAGACGATAGACTTTGTCAGGATGATGAGGATCGATGAATCCTTCCGGTTGATTCACATACACTTCTTCCTTCAAATGACCGTTGAGAAAAGCAGTTTAACGTCCATCTGAAAAACCGTGAAGCCCTTATGTGCAGCATAAGCAAGGAATATCCTGACTGCTTCCAAACGAGCGACAGGAGAGAATGATTCATCGTAATATATGCCTTCTTGTTGACGGTATCCCTTAACCACAAGATGAGATTTGTTTTTGATGATGGTTTGTTCTTCATCCAGTTTGTTTTTCCAGATCTATTTGAAATCTAAAAATGACATTCCATGGGGTCTGTCAATAAGTTCCCAAACATTTAGGCGTTCAAACTGATGAATTTCGCCTTGCATTGATTCAATCCACGCATGATCAGTCATGGCTTGTTTGATGTTTGTAGGTACAGTTGAACTCACGGTGAGTGCATACATACACACATCGCCATCGGTTCCAAGTTGTCTGCGTGTTCGAACAAGTTGGGAAGTATTTCTAATAACTTGTTCCAATGGATGATCACGTGTCCAATGGTGAGTGGATGGATATCGTTGGTAGAATGTATGCATGTTGGACGGATCAACATGTTGAGTGGAAGACTCTATGACTTCGCGTACCGATGTATCGAACGGGTTGATAAATTCTTCTTCGTCAGGTTGTGCATCGACTGCTTGATTGTTGTTTCCTCCTGCAGCATTGACGGTTGGTGTTAGGACCATTGTAATAGTTATATGTAATAGGTAGACTAGGAGGTATGTAGTTCCTCCTGGTCCTAGTAGTAGTAGGAGCAAGTCCTGCTCCTGGTCCTAGTCGTAGTCAAACTTTATTATTTACTTAATATTCTGTTAGGATATGCATGAGATATGTTAGGAAAGGATATGCATATCAGTTTTACACGTTTTCTTTAATGCTGTATTAGGGTTTCCTTGTAGTATAAAAGGAACCTTAGGAAGAAGGGTTATACACACCTTCACAAAACGTAGTTCTAGTGATCATTAATATTAGAAATCCTTAGAAAAGATCAAGTCTTTATAGTTATTCTGTTCTTCTTAATTACATTTATATTTTACATTCATATTGTGTATAGAGTCTCTTTGTGATTTGACTTGTGATTACAGAAGTCATTCACCGGTCCTGACAGGCTGCAAGATCTACATCTAGTAGACCCAACAAGTGGTATCAGAGCCTGGAAGGGTCTCTATACAAGAAGAATCAAGTTTTCTTATTACTGACATTTTGTTTATCATGTCTTCCTCAACTTCTACTCAAACAGGAGAAGACAGCACTCCTAAAAATGTGCAACCTCAGCAGATCCTGGCTACGGTCTCTAACACGAATGGTAAATTCCCTCTTCTGAAGAAGGGTGAATATGATAACTGGGCAATGAAGATGGAATGGTGGATCACCAACACTGATCAAGATCTCTGGAAGATCATTCTGAATGGGAACAGCAGGAAGCTTATTGGACGTGACAAGAATGGTAATATTACCCTTCTTGACCCTAAATCTCATGAGGAAATCATAGCTATTCAGAAGGAGGTGAAAGCAAAAACGATTTTAGTTCAATCTCTTCCTGAAGATCACATGGGTGACTTCTACCATTTGGATGATGCCAGAGAGATCTGGAATGGCATAAAAGCAAGGTTCGGTGGGAATGAGGAGTCAAAGAAAATGCGAAGGTCCATGCTGAGAGATGAATTCACAGAATTCAAAATCTCAGAAACTGAAGGTCTAAATCAAGGGTATGATAGGTTCCAGAAGATATTGAGCCAGTTGAATCAACTTCGGTCAAAGCCTGATGATGGTGATATTAATGCAAGGTTTCTTAAAGCCTTACCCTACTCATGGAATCAGGTGGTGATCTCTCTCAAAGCCAAAGGTGGGCTTGACTATCTCAGCTTTGATGATTTGTTTCATAAACTCAGAACTTTTGAATCTCATGTGAGAGGCTTTTCAAGCGACTCTTTTCCCACTCCTGCTAACTCGGCCTTTGTGAGTTCTATGGCATCCAGTCCCATGTCATATGCAAGTAGCCCAAGCAATATGGTGTCCTCTCAGCACACTTTCCAGCATACTTCTGCTCCTGATCCTACTGCCAAGTCTGGTAGTATGGTAGAAGCTGTTCTTCATTCTTTTGTGGCTGATGTTAATGATGAACAACAACTTGCTTTTGATGACTTCAAACAGGTCGATAAACTTGACCTGGATGAGATGGATCCTTAAATGGCAAATGGCCATGCTTACTCTTAGGGTTCACAAGTTTGAGAAGAAAGCAAGAAGGAAATTTAATTACAACCCTCGGGAGCCAGCAAGATTCGATAGAAGCAAGGTGCGATGCTATAACTGCCAGCAACAAGGTCACTTTGCAAGGGAGTTCCCTAGCAAGAATGATCAGGAGAAGAGCAGGTACTCCGCTTTCAAGGTTCAGGAGATAAAAGATGACAAGAAGGCATTGGTATATGTTGACTCTATGGTCAACTGGAATGATCATCAGGCTTCTACTCTAGAATCAGCTGAGTCCTCAACTGACGTGTTTGCAATGATTGTTGGGAATCTCTCTGATGTAGAAGAAGCTGACGAATTTGCTCTTATGGGCATTTCACCTCAGGTACAACACTGTCCTCTTGGTTGTCATGACAAATACTCAGAATTGTTGTCCCAATTTAATGAACTAAATGATCAAAATGATAAGTATTTTTTAGAGGTTCAAGCCTATAAGGCTTCATTAAATACTTTGGAACAACACAAGAAGTGGTTACAAGATACACAACGTGCATATGAGGATAAAATCAGGATACTAAGCATTGATTCAGAAAACACGACAAATATGCTTAAATATACAGAAATAGAAAGAGATGCTAGTATCAAAGAAAAAGAGGAGATGCAAGCTAAATTAGATGGTACAATGCTAAGATTTGAAAAATGGCAAAAGGCACCTAAAAATCTTTCAAAATTAATTGATAGTAGCATGTCTGGCAGAACTAAAAGAGGCTTAGGATTTGAAAAATATATTGATTCAGAAGATGTATTTGATTTATCTTTCTCAAGTGTCTTTGATGCCGACAAAGAGAATGAGGGCAAACCTAGTTACAATAGGTTTAAACCAGCAGCAGAAATGCATGCTGTCCCTCCTCCTCTTACTGGAACTTTTATGCCCACCACATGGCATAATGACTCGGATGGATCACGGATGTTTGAGTCCCCAACAAGTTCTACTAATACTAATGACTTTGTCTCATGTACTTTCAGTGACAAAGCCGGTGACTCTGCATCTAGTGGTTCAAGTGAAGAGTCAAGACCTACAAGTTCCAAGTTGAATGAACATGTTGCTACTGGTGCTAGGAAGTGTAAAGAAAAAGTTGCTGTCAAGTCAAGTGTGTCTGGTCCTAGTTTTTTGAGTCCTAGGAAGAATGTTTTTCCTAGAAATGTGTGTAATAAAGTAGGCAGTATGAAACAATCTCATTCTAATAAAAGGTCTTTCAAAACATGTTTTGTTTGTGGCAGTGCCTTTCATTTAATTAAAGATTGTGATTATTATGACACACATGCATCTGTTAAACATGCTTTTCGTGCTCCTGGTCCACCAGGAGCTGCTTCATATGCTTCTAGAAGACTTAATCCTAGTGCTCCAACGTTTAATACTTTAGCTTCTGATTATTGGAGAAATTGTGGATTCCAAACAACCAGTAATTATTTTCAAAATTTTAATTCAATTTATTCACATAATTTGGACCACACGTTTTTGGGTTTGGGAAATTTGGGAACTGCTGTTAAGTCCTCAGCAGGTTGTCCTTGGTCAAATAATAATACCCAAATGATGCATAGGCAACCAAGGAACAACGGTGGATCTCATCAATCTTCTTAGCACTATTCTAAAGATCCACAAGGCAGGCTCAATCCTGAAAAGGTTTGGGTCCCCTTAAGACACTAACTTTTGCATTTTTTATTAACTTGTTGTTGTAGGTTACTCCATACCAGGATCCTAGTCTAGGCATTGTTGATAGTGGTTGCTCCAGGAGCATGACTGGCAATAAAAGTCTTCTCTCTAACTTTGTACCATTTCATGGAGGCAAGGTCTATTTTGGTGGGGTGAAGGGAGAATCACTGGCAAAGGAACGATGAAGACGCCTAATCTAAATTTTGAATAGGTCTACTATGTGGAAGCACTTCAACACTTCAACTTGATTTCGGTCTCTCAGATTTGTGACAAGAAGTAGTTTGTTCTCTTCACCGATACTGATGCACTTGTGCTCTCCAAAGACTTTCAGCTTCCGGATGACTCACAAGTTCTACTCAGAATTCCTAGAAGACACAATCTCTATAGCATCAAGTTGAATGAAGTCAACCCTACTGGTCAACTAGCATGTCTAGTTGCTAAAGCCTCAGAAGATGAAGCCACTAAATGACACCGAAGGATGGGGCATGTAAACTTCAAGACCATTCACAAACTTGCAAATCTGAATCTGGTCTCTGGTTTACCTCCCAAGACGTTTAGAAATGATATAAACTGTATTGCCTGCAGCAAAGGCAAACAGCATAAAGCATCCTTCAAGGCCATTACTGCTCTTAGTCTTATTACTGAACCATTGCAGCTTCTATACATGGACCTATTTGGTCCTACTTCCATTAGAAGCATTGACCACAAGCAATTCTGTCTGGTGGTAACTGATGGATATAGCAGATTTACGTGGGTGTTCTTCATGGCTGCCAAGAGTGAGACCTACTCAATTCTTAGAGATTTTCTTACCCTGATAGAGAACCAGTTGTCTAAGAGAGTTAAAGGTATTCGTTGCGACAATGGAACCGAGTTTAAAAATAAAGACCTCATCACACTTTGCAATGCTAAGGGCATCAAAAGAGATTATAGTGCTGCAGGGACTCCTCAACAGAATGGTGTGGTAGAAAGAAAGAACAGGACACTAATAGAAGCAGCAAGAACTATGCTTGCCGATTCCAAGATTCCAACCATGTTCTGGACAGAAGCTGTTAATACTGCAAGTTATGTTTTGAATAGGGTTTCTATTACCAATCCTCACAAGAAGACTCCTTATGAGCTGGATGATATTCATAAACAACCAGTAGATGGGATTTTCCAAAATGCTTCATATGATGCTGACTTTGTTGGTGATCTCAATAACTTGGAACCAGAAGTGGAGGTCTCTTCCAATCCGGTCTTGCAATCACATAAAGATCATCCTACCACTCAAATAATTGGAGATCCTGGTTCTACTGTCAAGACACGCAAAATACAGCAGAAGGCCTCGTCTGATCATCATGCTCTTGTGGGCTATATTGAGGATCAAAAGCGTAATAATCATACGGACTTTCAACACTGTTTGTTTGCTTGTTTTCTTTCACAGGTGGAACCTAGGTCTGTTTCTCATGCTCTTGAGGATCAAAGTTGGGTGGAGGCTATGCAGGAGGAAATGCAGCAATTCTTGTTTCAGAATGTTTGGGTTCTGGTTGACTTACCAGATGGAAAGACAGCTATCAATACCAAATGGATTCTCAAGAACAAGAAGGATGCACGGGGAATTGTCGTAAAGAATAAAGCTAGGCTTGTCGCACAAGGACACACTCAAATTGAGGGCATTGACTATACTGAAGTTTTTGCTCCGGTTGCAAGGATCGAGGCCATTCGTCTGTTTTTGGCCTTTGCTTCTTATGTGGGCTTTACGGTGTTTCAAATGGATGTCAAGAGTGCATTTATCTATGGCAAAATTGATGAGGAGGTGTATGTCACTCAACCTAAGGGCTTTGTTGATCCACTTCATCCCAAGAAAGTTTACAAGGTGGTCAAGGCTCTTTATGGGTTACATCAGGCTCCTAGAGCTTGGTATGAGCGTCTTTCAACTTTCTTGTTAAAGAATGGCTATAGAAGAGGTACTATTGACAAAACACTATTTCTTCGGAGGAATAGCAAGGACATTATCCTTGTTCAGGTTTATGTGGACGACATTATCTTTGGTTCTACTAGGAAGGAGTGGTGTGATGAGTTTGAACACTTGATGCAAGGCGAATTTCAGATGAGTGCGATGGGAGAACTGTCATTCTTCCTTGGTCTTCAGGTCAAGCAACAATCGGATGGGATTTTCATCAGTCAAGATAAATATGTTCATGAGATTCTTCAGAAGTTTGACATGGATCCTCTTAGACCAGCATCAACTCCTTATGAGGTTGCTAAAATCAAACTTAAGAATGAGCCAGACCCTCCGGTCAATGTTCACATGTACAGGTCTATGATTGGCTCCCTCATGTATTTGACTGCATCACGTCCGGACATCATGTTTGCAGTAAGTGCTTGTTCTAGACACCAGGTGACACCAACGGTTTCGAACTTAAATGCAGTGAAGAAGATTTTCAAGTATATCAAGGCTCAACCTAAATTGGGTCTATGGTATCCTAGAGAATCATCGTTTGTTCTAGAAGCCTATAGTGATAGTGACTATGCTGGTGCTAATAATGACAGGAAGTCTACTACTGGTGGTTGTCAGTTTTTGGGTCGTCGACTTATTTCATGGCAATGTAAGAAGCAGACAATAGTAGCTACTTCCTCAACAGAAGCTGAATACGTTGCTGCTGCTAGTTGTTGTGGACAAGTTTTGTGGATCCAAAATCAGATGTTGGATTATGGTTTCAATTTTATGTATACCAAAATTTTTATTGACAATCAAAGCACTATTTGCATTGTGAAGAATCCTGTTTTTCATCAGCGGACGAAGCATATTGAGATTCGGCATCATTTTATACGAGATGCCAATGAGAAGAAGCTGATACAGGTTCTTAAAGTTCATACGGATGACAATGTTGCTGATTTGCTGACTAAAGCTTTTGATGGTCCTCGGTTTAACCACTTGGTGGTTCATATTGGGATGGTCAATCCTTGAGGTCTAGGATTGAGGGGAGGCAAAGCCTAAGGGGAGGCTTTGTGTACATATTAGGACAGACTAACGTATTGATAGATTTTAACAACATATTTTCTTGGTTCTAAGGGTGTGTGGTGCTTCTGATGGAGGATTTTGCTCTCTTCTGGTGGATATGGTCCTCCTTGGTCAGCTTCTGGTCCTCCTTGGTCAGCTTCTAGTTATCCTTGGTTGGCTTCTGGTGGTTTTAAATCCTTCCATGTCAAGTGGTGTTTGGCTCCTGGTACTGGTTTGGCATACTGTTCATTCCTTTTGTCCTTTGTTACTCTCGTTTTGCTCCTAGTCTGACCATTGTGTGCTTTGACTTTTGGTCAACGCTCCCAATCCTGGTATTTTACATTTTTAAATTATGCATGGTTAATTGGGAGTTGGTAATTATGTTAAAAAGGGCAAGTGGTTACTATGCAATTATGGTTTAATTTGAAAGGGCAACCCCCCATTAATAGGGGTCAATGAACAGTTACCACTTTCTCTATTAATGGTCAACATACACCCTTAACTCACTAATTACAATAAACACACACACAAAACCGCTCCTACTATCTTCACCCTAATCTCCATCTTTCTTCCATCAATTCACCAAGATCCATGGCTGCTCTTGCTTACCAACCTGCTCACAACCGTGTTGCTTATCTGGGTGATGGTCCACATCGTGAACATTTTGCTGACATCTTGGATTTCATTGAAGCTTCTAACCTAAGGTTTGCATTTACTGTCTGTCCCACCATATATGATAGTGTGATTCGTCAATTTTGGGCGTCTGCTCAACTTGTGAATGTGGCTGGTCGTCCACGTGCACTCCATGCTACCATAGATGGACGTGCATATGTGGTGAATGAGGCTTCTATTCGCTCTTCTCTTCATCTTCAGGATGAGGGGGTGTTGAATCAATCCCCAATGTGGAAGTATTAGAGGGGATGGCTGCTTTAGGATATGAACATGGGGGGAAGTTTAACTTCCAGAAAAATAGGTTTTCCCCCCAATGGAAGCTTCTGGTCCACTTTCTGATCCATTGTATGAGTCCCAAGTCTGGGAGTTGGGATGCTTTCCCTACTCCTTTGGCTACTGGTCTTATCTGCTTAGCCCAGGGTAGAGTTTTTAACTTTTCTCATTATATATTTGAGGGGATGGTTAGTAATTTGTCTAATGCTGGTTCGAGAAAGAAGTTTCTTATGTACCCTAGGTTTCTTCAGCAAATTCTAGTTTGCATTCCTCGTGATAGGACTGAGCATGTGCCGTCTAAGCTTACAGCTAAGGTGTATTACAATATGATCAATGGGTTTACTGGGGATTGGAGGCCTTTGACTGAGGCCATGTTAGGGTTGGCTCAGGGTCCTATGGGTGAGGAGGAGGAGGCTCCTGAGTTTGTTGTGCTTGATGATGACCCCCTGGAGGAGGAGGCTCCTACTGCTGGTGCCACTCATGTGGTTGAGGAAGAGCTGGTTGAGGAGGTGGTGGTTGAAAAACCACCCCCCTCCAAGGCTGGTCCTTCTTCAGCCCCACATAAGTCTCCATTTGTGGAGACTCCACCTCCTAGTCCTGCCCCACACTCGACTAATAAACCTTTTGATGCTAGTACTCCACAGGTTGACCCACATGTTGCTTCGGGCTCCAATGCTGCTTTCCCTGATCCAAGTTCTCTTGGTGGGCAGGCGGAGGAGCCTATTACACTGATATCTTTGCTTGATCTTATGCGCAGGTACCATGAGCGGATGATTTGTTTGGAAGCTGATTTAAACCAACATCGGAAGCTTACAAGGGAGTTTGTTCTTCCTCTGGCTGATCGCATCAAGGCGTTGGAAACTCAACAACGGCGTCGCAAGAAGCATGTGGTCCATTCAGATTCTGATGAAGAGGGTGTGGAGAATGTTGAGGATGGCTTGACATTGTTGGCAAAGGCTGCCTTTGCTGATAAAATTTATGATGATTTGCCGGTTCCTCCAACGTCCTCAAGTGTTCCTTCTCCTGGTGCTATTCCCCCTTCTATGGGTGGTGATTCTGATCCTGCTGCTGGTTCTCAGGCTGGTCCCTCTCATGATCTGAAGGGCAAGGCCCCAATGACTGATGCTCCATCCCCATCTCGCAAGCGTACCCGTCGCCTGATTGAAGAAGACAGGCTTGGTGAGAAGGCTGCTCGTCGGGTTCAAGCTGAGATTGATGAAGCTGATAGGGCTGCTGAGGAAGAGCTTCATCAGCGCAGGCGTGAACAAATTCAGCATGATGCCATGCATTGGAGTGATAGTGAATGGATGCAAGTGTTGACTGTTCTCACTCGAGATTATGCTCAGTTTAAAGATCTTTTGGGTGATGATGTTGATGAACACAATTGTATTCCGCGGGCTATGGTATTAATGCGTAAGCATCAGTTGGCTCTTGCTGCAGAACTTAAGAAACAGAGAAAGAACAGACCTTTATCTCGGGCTGAGGAGCGCCAGCAGATGCAACGTTATGTGAAATATCAGTCTGCTGCTCATTTTAATGCTCCTTGGACGTGGGCCCGGGTGCGGGCTTTGACTTTTGATGAGTTAAAGGCCCTTTATGAAAAGATGGTTAAGCGTCAGAGTCAACCTATTCCAGAAAGATTTATTTACCATCCTCGTGGTGTGACTTCTTCTACGCCTGCTGATTCTACTGGTCCTTCGTCTGCACCCACTCCTGGTTCTGCTGCTAGTCCTTCTGGTTTTGTTGCTACTACTGCTGGTCCTGCTACCACCATCTTTGCTGCTACCACCACCACTCATGCTTCTACCACCACACCTGTTACTACCACCACCACACATGTTCCTACAACCACCTTTGTTACCACCACCATACCTACTACATCTGATGTGCCATCTCCATCACCACCAGTTCCTGGAACTCAACCTAATCCTACTTCTGATGCAGCTCCTAGTGGTCCATTGCGTGGACACATTCATTAGTCTACTCCTACTGCTTCCCCTGCTGCTGCTGAGGTTAAGGTAAAGGTTGAATCAACACCTTCTGATCCCACACCGAGACGTTCCCTTCGCCAGATACAAGCTCGTCGTATTCGCCGTGGTAAGACAGTTCCTTTTGAGAAGCGTGATCCTGAGAATTTAATTGATGCAGCTTCTGACAGCGATTCGGACTTACCCTTGGGCAATGGGAACATTACTGGTTATACGGTTGAGCGTTCTACAACACTTCCTGGTGGCGTATCCCATCGGATTACTTTGAGTGATGGGTCTGTGTGATTGGCAACGGGTTTACAAGGTGTGTTGTCTTGGGCTGACCGTATGGATCTTATGGCGTTGTATGGACTTGTTGATTCTAGTATGCCGTTTAACCCAATGGTTGTGTCTTCTTGGCCTGGTCTGCGTATCTGGGCTGATCTCAAGCTGATGTTGGATGCTCCTCCTAATGCTCCTGTTTCGGGCATATGGAAGGATCAAATGCAATGGGAGATTTTGCGCTGGAAGCTATATGCTGGATGTGGAGTTCATATGTTGGAATTAGAGTCAGGTCATATGGTGTTTATGCTGACGGATGTGGAGTATCCTTTGACTATTACTTCGATGGAGGCGATGTTAGCGAGTCACTTGCAAATTTCTACTGCTCCATCTGGAAATGAGTCATCTATGGCCACGACATTGGTAGAAGGTATTCAGGCGTGGTTGCTAGCAGATAAGAAGGCTGCTTCTGGTATGTAAGGTGATTGGGTTGTAAGTGTTTATGCTTTGTATTTTTGATCATTTGTTCTTATTCTCTTTCTTTTCACCAATATGTACAGTGATTGGTGAACTTCATTCTTTACAGTTTTTTTTTAAAAAAAAAAGAAAACTAGTTAAAAAAAATATATATATATATATATAAAAATATACTTTTTATATAATATCTGCTTATACTTTTAACACAGTTTAGATTTTTTACTTGTGAATAATATCCCTTGGCTGCTTCACATTGTGGGTTCTGGTTATTGATTTGAGCTTATCCTGGTACTTGGCTTCACTTGGTGTTGGACGTGGTCCACACAACAAATGGTTCTCAATTTACCATGTCTAATCGACAAGAAAAAGTTGATTCACCTTGAGGGTACGGCTCCTGGTGCGATTCTCAAATCCGTTGATGGTTGCCAGGTTACCAAAAACTGGATGGTTTTCACTTGCCATAGTCTTGGACTGAAAAGTGGCTAATCCAAGGGGGTACGACTCTTGGTAAAGATCTTATCAAATCCTTTGATAGCTGTAATAGCTTGCTTAAAGCTATAGGGTGTTCAACTCACCGATGCTTCATTGCTAAGAGTTGGCGAGTCCAGAGGGGTACGGCTTCTGGTAAAGACGCATCAAATCCGTTGACGGCTGTGATGGTTTGCCTAAAATCATCAGGGTATTCCCACTCACCATTGATTAACGTTCTAAGAGTTGGGCTGGGTTCTAGTCTCCCAGGGTGATGCTTATTCCACAAGAATGACTAGCTAGCCCAAGAGCGAGCAGCTACTTGGTAAAGGCTCATCAAATCTGCTCATGTTGCTGAAAAGATTCAACACGATGCTGATTTGTTACAAGCTTTGGAGAAGCTTCTAGTGTTTCATGTTGCGGCGGTTACTCTGATTCTTATCTTGTTGATGCTGCTATTTGTTTTGCTGATACAATCCTCGGGCTTTCTTTGCATGTTTTTCAGGAAACTTGAACTCAACAGGTCAAATTCAAGTTTAGGGGAGGATTGTTAGGACCATTGTAATAGTTATATGTAATAGGTAGACTATGAGGTATGTAGTTCCTCCTGGTCCTAGTAGTAGTAGGAGCAAGTCCTGCTCCTGGTCCTAGTCATAGTCAAACTTTATTATTTACTTAATATTCTGTTAGGATATGCATGAGATATGTTAGGAAAGGATAAGCATATCAGTTTTACACGTTTTCTTTAATGCTGTATTAGGGTTTCCTTGTAGTATAAAAGGAACCTTAGGCAGAAGGGTTATACACACCTTCACAAAACGTAGTTCTAGTGATCATTAATATTAGAAATCATTAGAAAGGATCAAGTCTTTATAGTTATTCTGTTCTTCTTGATTACATTTATATTTTACATTCATATTGTGTATAGAGTCTCTTTGTGATTTGACTTGTGATTACAAAAGTCATTCACCGGTCCTGACAGGCTGCAAGATCTACATCTAGTAGACCCAACAGTTGGTGAAGTTGGTTGTATGACGGTTTCTTGAATTTGTTGAGTATCCAATGGAATTGTCTCTTGAGCAACGGTTGCTGAAGTAGATGCAGTTGTGTATTGTTGACTTTGTTCGGGTGCATCAGCAGTATAGACAACGGAAGGCTTTCATACAACTTTATTGTTTTCATAGTAATATTCATCAAACATTGGATCATATAAATCAACCAACTCATTCATTTGTGTCATATCTGTCGAGTCTGCTGTAGGAGTACTTTCTTGACATTCTTGCACGGGACGTACACTGTTTTGTGTAGGTGCCATTACTGGACAATGAGGTGCGGGACTTGAGCTGTTGTGATCAAGTACCATTTGAGGCAATTCGTCAAAGTTCACATGAATTGTTTCGACAATAATCTTTGTTCTCTTGTTGTAAAGTCGATATCCTTTTGACAATGTAGCATACCCCACAAAAATACATGCATCACCTTTTTCTTTCATCTTGTGTAGATTCTCACCGTCTTTAAGAGTGTAGCATAAAGATCCAAATACGTGAAATAATTTAACAGTAGGTTTCCTTCCATTGATGATGTGGTAAGGCGTCTTTTCATGTCTAGGGATTACGAGAGAACGATTCTGAGTATAACAGGCAATTGCAATTGCTTTAGCCCAGAAGAATAGTGGTAATTTTAAAGCAGAAAGCATTGTTCAAGCTGCCTCAACCAAAGTGCGGTTCCGTCTTTCGACAACACCGTTTTGTTCAGGAGTTCGAGCAATATACGTTTGATGTTCGATGCCTTCTTCTTGAAAGTAAGATTGCAAGTTCTTGTTCAAAAATTCAGTATCCCTATCCGTTCTTACGGTTAAGACTTGAGCTTGAAGATGGCGTTGTATCATCTTGAGAAGGTTTTTGAGAACCTCTGGTGTTTCATCTTTGGACCTTAAGAAGAAAGTCCATGTGTATCTAGAGTAATCATCAACAATCACGAGAATATACTTTTTCCCGTTAATACTCTCTACACGCATGGGACCACATAAATCCATGTGTAGAAGTTCCAATCGTCCTTTTGAGCTTGGGACAGTCTTTGTTTTGAAAGACTTCCATTTTGCTTTCCCCAACTCACAAGAAGAACAAAGATGGTATTTGAAGAATTTTAACTTAGGACCGGTCACAATATCATTCTTCGAAAGCAAGTTGATGGTGTCAAAGTTGAGATGTGACAATCGTTGATGCCATAACCATGCTTGGGATGATGAAGCTTTAGCCATTAAGCAAATTGGATTTGTTGAAGATGTGTCTTAAAGAGTTACTGTGTAGAGATCAGAAACACAAGAACCTATAAGAAGGTCATTCCCATCGTAGTCTCTAACATAGCAAGTAGATTTCTGAAAAGCCACTTCCAAATCCGCATCACAAAATTGACCAACCGAGAATAAATTTTGATTCAGTCCCTCGACGAAATAAGCCCTTTTGATAGTTATATTCCCTTAAACCAAGTCTCCATATCCGAGTATCGGTGCAAACTGATCATTTCCAAACCGTACCGTACCCAGAAACTTCTCCACGAAGTTAATTAGAATCTTGAGATTGCCCGTCATGTGCTTTGTGCACCTAGAGTCCATTATGAAAAGAATGATTCCACAAGCTGCATAAAAATTAGGAGAAAATGTAGCATTTGACAAATGGTAGCCCTTGATAGAAACGGGTTCCAACATAGTAGTTGGCCTAGATGCAAATTCTAGAGGCAAGCTGATATTCATAGACCCAATGACTAAAGTGGTTAAATTAGGTACCCATTTGTATCCGGTTTGTGTAAATCTCGAATACCCCCGAGTACATGTCCTAATCATGTTCTCATAAAGCTTCTTTAACCTGTGTTGTTTACGTAGAGTAGTGGATTCTAACGTATTTAGTTTCTTAAGTGGTTGAGCAGTGGATTGGTTCAAAGTTATTGTGGGTTTTCTAGTACTAGTAGGCACAAGAATAGGCTTACTAGTTCTAGCATTTACGCCATTATGATTAAAAGCACAAGCATCATGATTGAAAGTACGAACACATTTTCCACATTTTCCACAAACAAATTCAACATTTGAAGTCTTAACATTCAAACTGTCATTACATGCAGTTACAAACGTTTTATTCTTAGAAAACGTATAATTCCTACGTTGGTCTTCTACTTCCATCTTCTTCCCTTGACTATTGTTATACATGACTCTATCTTGAATTCTAGTGCTCTTAAGCTGTGGTCGGCTAACACTGGTAGTGGAAGTAACCCATGTAGAAGAAGACACACGTTGATTAGTTTTCCTAGTATTCTGAGGTAACCGCGATGTTCCAGTTTGAGTAGACCTAGTGTTCATCTTATACATTCCAGGTGCTATCACATTTGTGCTCTTATCAGTTCCTAGCTTAGGCAAAGTCTATGGGGGTTTGCCCAAAATAGATGATTTAGGGCATTTAACCGCATTCGATTGACGAACTGCGAATGGTTTACCCAATTCAGACTTTTTCATTTTCTCAATGAGTTTTTGTAGCTCACTAATGGTTATGTCCCTTTCTTGTAGCTGAGCTTTCAAATCATTTGTTTTGAAACCTTTTTCATTTAGTTGACAAACCGAAGAAGCTGCCTTTTCTTGACACTTTTTATGATTATGAGATTTTTCACCTTTTTGTAAAGCAAGTTCAAGAGAAATGGAGTGTTTCTCAAGTTGGAAAAAACTTTTCGAAAGTTTGTTATATGACTGGATTTGTTTCGAAAGCTCAACTTCAAGATTGTGACATTTCTCGTCCATTTCTGACACTAGACATGCTACATGGCAATATTGATCAAGATCGGTATACACACCAAGTATAGCATTCATATGGTCAACATAAAAATATTCTTTAGAAATTCGATCAATTTCGTTAGAAAGTTGGTGTTCTTGTGTCTTTAATTTAGTTTGAAGAAAATCAACTTCATCTTCAAGAGATTTGACATATCTTAAATCAGTTGTCATTGCCTCAGTGAGAGCATTATAAAACATTTCCACATTATTTGAAAGATCATCGATGGTTGGAACAATACATTGTTGAATGACGACTTCTACTTGTCGGTTAGGTTCAATATTCCAAACGGTATACATAGAAACTTTGTCATAGTCGACGACACATTTGTACAAATTTAAAACCCCTTGTTTTATAAACTCAAATTACTGAACACTTTTTCTTTTCTCATCCCATTTACGTTTTTCATCCAAAATTCGCTTTTCTAACAAAATTGATTGCTTTTTAAAACTCCTTTTTAAAGAAACTTTATTTTGGGGTTCATCACTTGGTGGTGGAACACTATTATACATCTTTTGTTATTTTGAAATATCCTTTTTAGGAACAAACTTAATATGATTGTTAGAATCCGAAAGGTTTATCAAATCACTTAAGTTCGATCGACTTTCTTCTTGATAACGAATGATTTCGTCGCAGTTAGGGGAAAGCATAAGAGCAAGATTATCAACATAACAACCGATATCATAAAGAGCAGATTTGAGAGTTTGAACTTTCTTGAGATATTCAGGCTTAGAAAAACTCGTTTTGATATTTCTATTGAGCATGTTTATAGTTTGAATAGACTGACCCGTTTTGTAAACAATGTTGTTTAACGTTTCGACTCTCTTTTCCAAATCAAGAATTTTTTCTATATCCTTTTCTTCACGAGTTTTATAAAGCTCAGTTTGTTCTTTGTAACCAACTCTAACTTTGTAATCTAGAGTTTATGTAGCAGTAGTTGTTCTTCAAGTTCCGATATCTTTTATTTTGACATATGAATTTCGTGTGTTACTTCAGAACAATATTGTTCGTTGAGCACCTTACGTTCATATACCAAACCATTAGCTATTTCAACTCGTCGATCAGCTTCTTTTATATAACCACACTCTTTAAGCATGTCTATCTACTCGGCTAGGGATGTGTTTGCTTGCTTCAGACGTTTATTAGCCTCTTTGTTTTCATAAATTTCACGTTTTAAAGAATCAATAATAGACGCAAGCAAATCACGGTCCTCTTCCGAGTCAGTATCCTGAGTAGCATTTCCGTCATCATTACACATATGCTGTAAATCCGTAGAGATATTTCTATCCTCCATGCCCATTACATATGTGTCATTGATGCATTCGGGTTGCTCAGGATGTCGTCGTTCATTCGTAAACACATTATAGTTATCATTTGATGGTACCTTTTCAATTGGCTCAGTATCGAAGATTGGTCCAAAATTTTCAACAGTCTTTGGAATCACTTCTTGAATCTTTTCCATGTACACATAATGTGCCTCCAACTCTTGATCATCGGATTCATCATCAGTGTCATCACGCCAGTCAACTTCATCTGCGATGAGTGGAATCCCTGCTTCTTCTTTCTTACACATCAGCATCTTTTCCTTGTGATATCCCGAATCCTTAACCCGTTTTGGCTTCTTACATTCCCTAACCATGTGCTTAAATCCCTTGCAGTTGAAGCAATGAATCCCAGTCTTCTACACAACCAGAGTGCCTACAGTATCTCTAGCCCCAACTTGATTCGTCATCCTCTAATTATCATACCTAGCATCACGATCATACCTAGGTTCATGATCAACTTCCTTATATCTAGCATTGGATGATGATCTGAGGTTGTTGTTGGTTGGTTTGTAGATCTTCTTATAAGTTGTGGTGAGTAAAGATATGAGTTCTTTAATCTTCTTGTCCCTTGAAGTTTGTTCATCATCACTGTCTCCATCTGACTCGGTGTCATACTTTGGAGGTTTAGTGGGGACAATTGCTTTTGCTTTGTTTCTAGCAGTAGCTAGAGGTTTGGTGGATGAGCTTGATGACCTTGAGTAATGTGTAGGTGGTTGTTGACGGGGAACGGGGTTTGTTGAAGTAGCAGCCACAAAAGCAATAGAGTTCGAAGATCGTTCTGCCTTTTCAGCCCTAAGTTCATTCACTTCATTCTGATGTTGTTTCAATATATCATAAAGTTTGTGGTAAGATAAAGTCTTGATATCCTCCCTTTGTTTGAACAAAGTCACAAAACATTGCCATTCCGGTTTAAGTTGAAGTAGAAACTAAACATTGGCATGATGATTAGAGATGGTGCATTGAGTTCAAACAAGCTCATTCATCATTTTGTAGAATGTCGAGTAATATGAGTCAATGGATTCACCATCTTTGGATGTGAATTTTCCAAACTCCAAAAGTAGATTAGTCTCGAGATCTTGAACATTTATCGACTCACCTTGCTTCAATCAATGAATTGCATTCCACATTTCCATAGCATTAGGACATGCATCAACCGTGGAATAGATATCGTTATCAATCCCAATGAGTATGTAGTTAACAGCATCGGCTTCAGCTTGGAGGAGTTTCTTTTTCTCAGCAGGACATGTGTCGAAATCCTCCATAGCTCGTGTAGTTGATGAAGTACCATCTTCTGCTTGTGTGGTAATGGGTCTGAACTAAAAAATTGGAGGTGGATTCTCAAGGGAATAAAGAAGAGCGGTTCAGTTCTCTTTTCCATCTAGAAATCTCAGGAAACGAGATCTCCACTGAACGTAGCAACCGGCTGTCAGCACAGGTGGATTACCCTTGCCACCTTGTTCCAAACGAATTTCATTAGTAGTCGCAATGTTGATGTTGTTGTTAGACATGGTGAATACTTGTGAATGGATGAGGATCTTAGTGGATCTGTTGTGATTTGATTGTGGTTTAAATTCCAAAAATTCCAATTTATTCTCATTCCAACAATAAATTCCTCAGTCCGACAAAATGGTAAGCCGAAAAATTTTGTATCGCCAAATTTTGAAATTAAGTTAGAAATAGCCAAAACTAGTAGGGGAAAAATTTGATTTTACTTGACCTAAAACTTTTAAGTCTTTTTTTTGTAAACTATTAATAACTAAGATTTTAGTTAGAAAAATTGTTCGTTGAAATCGGTTCTCTTCGAATTGACTATTGGTTAATTGTGCGACTCAGCCGTCTTTTGGTGGGAAACAATATTTTTGTCGTTGTAGTAAAGTAAATGTGCAAGCCGTTAAAATAAATGACGGGTAATTAAAACTAAAACTAATTAAAACGTAAATGGTGCAATATTAAAAAATTTTAAAAGAAAATTAATTAAATGACGAGAAATTAAAGCTTGACGAAAAGTAAATGACGTAAAATTAAAATTTGACAAAACCTAAATTTAAAAACTATAAAATAAAATAGTTTATAAATAAAACTAGGAAAAACAAGTAAAAATAAACTCAAGTAAAATGGCGGGAAAAATAAAATGTAAAAATTAAATTCAAATAAAAATGATTAATTTCGGAATGTATAAAAAAACTGAAATAATTTCGCAATTGCAAAATCACACAAATCCGCAATGCTTGTGAAGAATAATTCCGAAATGCACAAAAGTGCATAATTCCACAATGAAGAAAACCAGATTCCGCAATATGCAAATTGGAATAATTTCGCAATTGTTGGAAATCAATCAAATCCGCAATAATGGAAAATGAAGAATTCCGCAATGTGAAAAAGATTCGAATTCGCAATACCACAAATCTAGCAATTCCGCAATGCACAATTTTGCACAATTCCGCAATAGGGTCAGAATTCGCAATAATTTCGAAATGATGAAGATTTCGCAATTCAGAAAAAAGATCAAATTCGCAATACCAAATGGACAATAATTTCGCAATTCAGAGGGATTCAATTTCGCAATTATGGAAGAATTGCAAAATCGAATCAGGATTTCCTAAAAACTAGGAAAACGAAAAGGTATGAAAATAAGCTCTAAAATCTTAACTTTTTAAGCACAATAAGCAAAATAAAACACCAATAAGCTAACTAAAAAGCCTAGATTAATGATCTAACTTATAAAAACATTAAGAACAAGCCACGAATATGAAAAAGATTCAAACTTTATGTAAAAAAATAGATGAAAAAGATTTAGATTGAAAACATAAAATCAACACAAACAAAGATTATGAAAAAGATTAAGAATAAGCAAAAAGAAAAGATGAACAAGATGATTAAAAAGCTTGAAGATAAAAGATTAAACAACACAAAATTAAAAGACTTACTTGGAATTAAAGGAATTAAAGTGCAAGACAAGTATTTAAAATGACATGAAAATTAAAGTTGTGCAAGAAAAATAAATGGTGGAAGAGCTAATTTGTCAAGTTAGCCAACAAGAGAAAATGAAATTAAATGAAAACTATATATAGGGGGATTAGGGAGGTGCTTATGAAGCTTCCTCCCCTCTTTCTTCTTTCTTTAATTGCATCATTAAATCCTTAATCTTCTTAATTCTTTGACTTTAACGACGTTGTCTCAGGATTTCTTTAAACTCGTCTTGTAATTCTTCAATAAATTAGACTTGAGTTCTTCAGCTTTTAGTAAACTTTCGTCTTTTGACTTTTTCTTCGATAAATCTGCAGAATTGGTCTTGGACTTCCGTTCTTTTTGCACTCTTGATTTCTTGACTTCGTCTTTCGTCTTTTTCTTCGATAAAAGCCCGTGAATGCCCGTGTTTCCTCCCCTTTTCACATTTTCGTCCTAAATCACAATAAAACACAAACCACGCATAATTCCGACATTTACGACATAAAATACACGTTTTGGCTCGGTTATTATTGTAGTTAAGTGGTAAAAAGGATGGGTGTTTACACACCTATCAACTATGATCCAGGATTAGTCTAGATAGTGGCTAAGTCTGAAAAGTACTCTAACAAAATTTAGCCAAACATATCGCAATATCCATCATAATATCCATCGGAATATGGATTGGAATATCAATCGGAATATCGATCGGAATAGCGATCGGAATATCGATCAGAATATTGATCGGAATCCTTATCGCAATGTGGCTATCGGAATGTGGATCGCAATGTAGCTACCGGAATGTAGATCGCAATCCTTATCGCAATGTGGCTATCAGAATGTCAATCGCAATACGGATCGGAATGCTGGATCGCAATATGGATCAGAATGCTGGATCGCGATACGGATCGGAATGCTGGATCGCGATACGGATCGGAATGCTGGATCGCAATACAGATCGGAATACTGGATCGCAATACGGATCGGAATGCTAAAAACCCTATCGCAATGCTGGATCGGAATATGAAAACCCTATCGCAATGTCCACTTTTCTCGAATATAACACAACCAATTCGAGATTTTGAGCCAAAAAATGATCCAAACACCAAAAAAGTTTGTGTTTTTAATCAAAGTAACAATACCAAATCACTACCACAACTATGTAGATGATTTGTATCAAGAATAAACCATAAAAAACACAAAAAAAATTATGATCAAATGATTTTGAATCAAAATAGACACAAAGATCAAGAACACAAACACGAATCTTCAATCACCTATCCACTATAGGCTCTTGATACCAAATTTTAATCCCACGTCAATCCATAACACAAGATTTAGAATAGAATTTGAGACAGAAAGAGAAGAAAGTTAGAGAGAGAAAGTAGAGAGATAAACTAGAATGGTGGAAGGTTTACTATGTGTAAAATAATGAACCAACACCCTCTTCCACACATGGAAGAGGGTATATATACCCACGAACCACATGGGATTTCCATGGGTCGTGGGTTTGTTTCCATGGGCCGGGATTGGCTTGTCTTGGGCTTAGAGCCCCTAACTTATACAATATTAGCTTAAAGTCCAAGCCTGGTTTTCCCGACTAACCTATTACAATACAAGATAATTAACGACTAAGATGACCTATTACATTCTTGTTCGACTATATATAAAATATAGGGCTAACATCATATCAATTGTTTCTTTCATTGAAAGGGATTTTGGTTTAAGATTCTAACAAATTACTTTTTATTATATAGTTGGATACTATTCATCATCGCACTGTTCATCGAGACTATTCATCAACATTACTGTTCATAAGGTACTATTTACTGGTGTTACTGTTCGTCGGGTACTATTCATCGTTACCGTTCATTAGTGGAAACAAATTTATGGTTATTCAAATTATTGTTCATGGCATCGGGTAGCGATCAGGACACACTATCCATGCTCTTGCATAAGGATACAATGATAGAATATGAAAGTGATTGTGTGATACTTGTAAACCAATTAACGGGGATTTGTGAGTCTATACTTACATGCTATTATGTTATTGGACTTAAACTTGCTCTACAATGTTCACTCTTAGGGTCAACATCTATAAGTTTAGGAATAAGCTGAACATATTGAAGAAAGAGTGGATACTATTCTATCATGGTCAAGTGAAAGAATATTCACATGAGATTAAATGGTCCAAATATGATGATGAATTTATATGTGTTAATGAGATTATAGCATGCTAGACGGTTTTTTTTATATTGATGATAGTAATATGGAAGCATTAAAGGCGGAGCCAATGGGGTGGCAAAGGGGTGTTGGGCCTCCCCCAACTGGTCCAACCATAGTGCCTTCTTCCAGCTCCAATATTAATATGAATGCATGCTTATTTCGTAGTTTGTGGTAAAATCGATTAAAATGTACTCCAAAACCTTATGTTTGTTATTTTATTTTTGAGACTTACGTTCGTTTTCGATGATCAAGACAAAATACAAAAGAAACACAAGTATTTTGGCTAACATGTTGAGGAAGAAGATAAGTAGGGTGTTATTCACACTTAGCACTTCAATTACATGACCCAACACTTTTTATCCTAGTCTTTTTGTTTTTACTTAACTAAGTACAAATGGATACACCAAAGTTTTATTTACAGCCCAAATTTAGAAATGTTTCTAAAAGTAGCCCTATTTGTTTTTAATGTTAACTTGTTAATAATTTTTTTATAAAGATTCTAAAAGTCGTCTAACAATATAACGGTTAATTTTTGATGAATATAGACATGTCATAAAAGAGTTTTTATGTTTTTGATTGTTCTATTTATCTATAATTTTATTTAAGTATTTAGAGTTCTCCGATAGGCTTGTACTTTCAAACTAGTATTGGCCCTTAAAATTCACGAGACGGTTTCACTGGATACAATTTGTTTTTATATGATACATGATTAAAGAAAATCGCATAAGGTCAAATAATAATAGACCTCTTATGAAATAGTAGTGTAACTTGCTATCCTTTTTCATATATTAGACCTCCTATGTCGTTCAAATGCAAAAGTCGTAAGCAATGTGGAAAATTAGAAAAACAAATCTGGGCTGTTAACTTGAATTTCTGGCTAGACCCTAGAAAGCATGGAAGTTGGTATGGAATTTTGCGAATATTCTAAAAATAAGGAAAGTGTGGAAGATGTTGGATGTGGTGGTTTTGATGATCGTTTGGATGAAATAAACCTGAATCTAAGCGAGGAATTAGCGGATAATGGGGTTAGTCCTATACTCACTTCTTAGGTGGCTCATTGAACTTCGCAAGTTCGCCAACTATCGAAAATAATTGGTACCTGATAATGCCTCATTTATACATGTTTATAATGATGCATTTGTCCTTGTTTGCTATGTAAATAAATAAAATATGTTTGAATTACTACTAATATAAGTATGTTATTGATTATAGGAAAAAGAATAAAGACTATGAAGATGGAAGTGAAAGAAAGAAGAATCGGAGGACTAATAAATAAATAATGATGGAAAGAAGCAAAAGTGCGGCCCACAAATGGAAAAGTGCGACGCACAAATGCTTGTACTACAGTTTTGGAGAACTAGAAAAGTACGACGCACTTTTTAGAAAGTGTGGCGCACTTTGAGCTGCAGTTACAACATTTAGTGTCATTATGCATGACATTCATTGGAAACCCTTCATATACAATAACATTTACTGGAGTTACGTTTTTAGGGGCTATATAACTCACCCCATAATCTGGCTATCCATATCATTCCACCAACAAACTCCATTGTTACAAAGGGTTCAAGTAATCCAGGATTTTCCACTCCTTGATCATCGTTACTAGTCCAAGGAGAACTTTAGTTAGTTCATTCATATTGTTGCTGTAGCAAAACAACTTTGAATACTGATGGTTGCTTGTAATAAGTTTGATCAAAACTTATCAACTTTTGGAGCAATATATTGATTACAATTTTGTGGGTATAATTCTTATCTCAAATCATGTTTATTATTTCTTTTGATTTACAACATATTGAGATGATTGTTTTTACTGTTATTATGGAGTAGATGCTTGTATATTTAGTTAAGGTATTTGCAAGCCTTATGATTAGATGTAATAATTAGCTTTGCAGGGTCGAAGTGCGGCGCACAATTAGGTTTGTGCGGCGCACGTTTTCCTTAGTTCGTGATTATAAGCATGGTTGATTTGCTCTTGTGGTCGATACTATTATGTTTGATCATTGTTATGTATTTGGTCTGTTCATGATTATTACTAGTACTTATATGATTGAATGGATTCCATGTCACCTAGTAAATGAGTCTTGGTATTCGCTTTTGTCGCGATTTTTGGAATACAATACATAAATCTTACATAATTTTGTTCAATGCTTTGCCACACGCTCGAGAGGGTTTGGCTCAGCGAGTGCTTGATCTATTGAAACCAACATAAACTATTCTTAATGCTTTTGGTATAACATGATCTATAGGTTGAAAGGATTTTGTGTTATATTGATTAGATGTTGCATGTACAACTAGTAATTGGCATGTTGTCTTACATTGTTTATGTGCTTATATTCATCCTTGCTATCTATCTTTCATATGTTTGTAGCCTTAACCAAACGCACCTTTTTAATCATTTGATAAGTATAATTTCTAGAACTTGTGATACTCTAGAGATAATTGTTTTACATTTTTAACACCAATCCCGTGGAACGATCTAGACTTACCTAAATACTCTGCTATACATGAAAGGGTATACTTACTAGTGTTTGTGTTCCTAGTCAATTTTTTGGTAATCTCTTGTAATATAAATTTAATACTTGCGAAACGAACTTGCTTTGTTAAATTGTTAAACTTTTTGAGATACTTGGTTAACGTAAAAATTTATAAACACGCCGTACAGATTTCTGGCAATCTAAAAAAGTTTTATTCTGAAAACAAAAAAGTACCCGTACTTATGAAGTTCAAGGAAAATGCACTAAGTGTTTACTATTACAAACAGCTAGTATTGTTAGTTGAAGTTAGTGCTGCTAATGGATTTCAAGGAAGGTTCGCTAAGTAGTTACTACTGCTAGTGAGAAAGTTACTACTGCTTATCATGTAGGGATAGAGGCATACTCAAGAGATGAAGTCGCTTTGAAGTTTCAATGAAGGAATTCTATCTTGGGACTCGACACTCCTAATCATTTATGAAGCAATGCTCAGGGAAGTTTTTCGTGACTAGTGATGACATGGTTCTTATTTCGACTACCTATTGCGTGTTTTTATTTTTACCATCACTTTTAGGTGTATCTTTGGGAAATATCCTACCCTGGTAAGTCTTGCCTTTAGCTTGTTTGAGTTAGGAAAATTACAACCCCATGTCTCTCTTTCATGTATTCAAATGTAGAATGTGAGGTTAGGCACCTCTCTAGAACATTCTTATCGGTATTAACTTCTTAACCCTTATATGATTACGTGTGTAAACCCGTTACCTTAATAGATCCCTAAGTATGCGTAGATTTGTGTACATTCTAAGCCTATGATTCGATACTTCGCTATGACTATGCCATCGATTAATCACCCTTAAATGTAACACTTAAACTAGGACTAGAGTTGAGTGATTAGAATCCACTACAAGAAAAAGGGGTATTTAGGAGGGTGGAAAACCGTGCCAAATACTCAAAAAACCGTGCCAAATGCTATTTGGCACGGATTTGGGACGCTTTTGGCACCGTCCTAAATATGAGGGTGCCAAATACATTTGGGTCGGGTTGAAACCGTGCTAAATAGTATTTGGCACGGTCCTTGGGACGGTTTAACTCTAGGGTGCCACGAGTGATGTATTTGGCACGACTAATAATTTTTCGTTACAAATGAGAATTTGTCACACTTTTATATCTCGTGCTAAATGCGTATTTGGTACCAGTTCCTTTCCGGTTCCAAATATGTATTTGGTTCTGTTTTTAACTACCGTGCCAAATTTAGATGGGACGGTTTTATCTACCGTGACAAATGCATTTGGCATGGTGTCCGTTTTTGTTTCCAACCGTATTTGGTACCTTTTTATCCGCATTGCCAAACAGCATTTGGCACGCGTTTGCTTTCGTTATAAATGTCAGTTGGCACTGTGTTACATTCAAGTAATGATCATATCAAAATCATAAATATTCACAAATACATTTCAATCGGAACCAGAAATAAACTAAACTTGTTTTTTATTATTAATCAATAGAATAAATTCTACATCGTCACTTAAATAAAGTAAAAAGCAGTACGTCGAACATCTATGTAAACCATGGTCCATAAAGTCACAAAGTTAAAAGTGGAACTCAATATAAATCTCGACGACGATTTATTACTAACGGAAACGAATAAAGCTCACTGTAACGGAAACGGATAAAGCTCGCCGGAACACATCTTTCATTGTTAACCCTGCATAATAAAATAATATAACATTAGAAACATATATGAAACCACTAAAAAGTTAAATACAAGCATTATGTTTGGGTAAGGTCTGGTAAAACTTCTTCAAGTATTAAGAAATTATTCTGGGTAAGGTCTGGTAAGGTGAGGAAATAGCCCTTCCCTTCTAATGCATTATGTCTTTCTTCAAGATAAAAAATAAAGCTAGCGTATGGAATTACTACTTACATTGAAAAGATAGTGAATCCAAAATGTGTGCACTCAGGTATCAATTTTCATTGGAAGGAGTTACGACCTACAAAATACCATTTATCATTTACTAGTTTGATTCAGTAATGGCCATAATAGATAAACAATAACCAGTTATAGATATACCTCGCTTGATTCTGACCTATGTGCATGATAACCCGGAGGAGGTGGCAACTCCCTTCCTAGATGTAATTCCAATTTCTTAAACCACTCCATTTGAGCTTTTTCATGATTAGAAATACGCGCTGCTACTTTGGCCTCTATCTGTGCTTCTTGGTTTGCAACTACATTTGCTACTCGCTCAGCTACCTTAGCCTCTAACTGTGCAGCTACTTGTGCTTGAACCATCTTTTCTATTGCATCAGAAGAGGTGGTATTTCTTAATGATGAGCGAGGCCCAAAAATTTTACGACTAGATACTCCTCCACCAAAAGTCTTGACACTTCCATGTCCATCAGGGCCTAATAGATCAATGAAAACTTGCTCTTTAAATGAATCAGTTTGCTCTGATTGTGGTACCTCATTTAACTTCTCCTTCATTCGGTCCTATAAACATAAAATATACATCAACTAATGATCCTATATTATCAAGTAAAATAACTTGCCATGATATACATGTAACAAAAATACTTACAACCACTATCCTTGTGTCTTCATCTGGTATGGTACCATTTTTTTCAGTACGTGTTTTAATAAAAACATTAGCGCGACACAAATCCTCGTTGTTAGCTTTCATCTGAAGTTTAAAATTATTTAGTTAGTTTCCTGGAAGCTATAAAAATATCTAATATACGATTGAATGAATGTTGTATGAATGTTTGTACCTCCTCTCGAACGTTCGCATGAGATGTTCTACCAGTTCTTGGTAAAAACTCCAGATTTTTTCGATTATTGGAATTTGTCAAGGATTGAGCCTGAAAAAAATAGAGTAAAGTAGTTAACTTGATAAAATAAACTAAAGACTATCATGGGCAGAATATGTTTAACCTAAAATTTTGTACATACATCGTAACCAATATGTTCTGATATGGTGTTAAATATAAAGTCACTTTCAAAGAAATTATACTTACCTGTACATCATCACGTTGCCAATAGTTCACTAAATTTGGCCATTGTTCGGGATTTACCCGACTGTCTGAAGGAGGAGTTAGAAGTTTTTCGGGATCGTCTTTGTTTGGAGTAAAGAAATCATGCTTTACTCTGCTTTTCCATTTTTTCCAAAGACCACCAATCCACTGCATACAAGCATCTTTATAAACATCTGGAGCATCTGTCTTATGCTGCATGTAACAAATTTTTTTGTGTTATCCATACTATAAATACAATTTTTCATATTATACTTCATGTTAACAACAATACGTGCAAAGAGTATTTATATATACTAGTATACCTTAACATCTCGCCACATTAAATCAAGATTGGTATCTGGCATTGACTTCCATGAAACAATATTAAGAGGAGCTCGAGCCCCACATTTTGCAATTCCACCAAGTAAATTTGCGAGATCAGTACTACTATCCCCGATAGGCTGCATTGATTCATTGAAAATAATCTTGATTTTCTCTTTTCCTTGATAGCCAAGTGCTGGTCCTCGACCCTTCTTACGTACATCATTGATCGTGCTAGAACCTATAACATTCCAACCGAACAATATGTTATGTAATATTCATACTCGACTAAGCAGTTTTGGCATAGGTTGTCTAGGAATAGTTTGTCACCAAATACAAAAATTTAGATAAAAAGATAATTAATTAAACTGGTTTCTATTAGGATGCCTGATATTAAGATTTAATGAAAATTTCAGTTAATAATACGTACTACTAGTACTAACTATTGAACTGTTAACCAAACTTTTGAGGTTACTGTGCTTGCACCCCCACACTATATGAAACATAATTTAAAGTTTGCCAATATGTATAGTTGACATAATAAATATGATAAAATAGTAGATATTTTGTACCTGCTTCACTTGATGCTAAAGATGACTGAATTGATGCCTCTGTGGTATTGTTGCAAGTTAGTTCCTGTGACGAATCTCCTAACTGTGTTGGTGTAGAATGAGTATCATGGTTCTCTTCTGTAGTAGTCTGAACAGGAGGAGTGTGAGCACGAGGCTCATCAGAGACATTTGTGTCTACATCTTGGTTTTCGTTGTTTTCCGGATTTGTCCTTGGAATTTCAGACATGAAAGTGTAGGTGCGTCGTCTCTTTCTAGCTGCCATGATAACCTACAAATAAATAAGAACCTTTAGTACTAGTGAGTTGAAAAACAAATAACAAAAATGCGACAATATTAAAAGCACAAATGAGATATGAAGATAAATTTATCCTTTAAAAATCAAGAAAAACACTTAAAAAGAACAATTCCAATTAAACACAACCAATTCTTTGATCTACTTAAGACAAGAAATAAGCATTGAAATTTAATTAGGCAAGCTAATCATCGTCAGTTTCATCATCTCTCATGTTCCCAACTCCATCGTCATCGACATCTGTATCCAATGTATCATCAACTGTCTCATCGAATTCTTCTTCGGATTCATCAGAGTTATTAGCCTCTAATTCATCCTCCATTTCTTCATCAGAATCACTTTCGACAACATGAACAAGATTATTTTGTTCTTGATTCTCTCTTGTAAGAGATGGAGCTGATATCTTTTCAACAATTGTTCCTTCAACCCCATGTCTCACCCACATCTCTTCACCCTCACCTATGCTTGTTCGTTTATCTAATTGTTGAGAACTATATGGTTGGGCTTGAGGCACTGCAACTGTTGTATTAGAATTTCCATCCTCGCCCATGTCAAATGTATCCCTACTAGTCATTTTGATGGCAACTTCCCATTCCGGGTCAATAGGGTCTTCCACATACATGACTTGCTCAGCTTGTGATGCTAGGATAAAGGGTTCATCAGTTGGGTTGTTATCCTTGTATAACAAATGAGTAAAATTAACTGATGTAATACCAAAGTTATCAACTTTGACCCCCGTCCTATTGTCTACCCAATGGCATTTGAATAAGACAAATTTTGTTTCATCGGTATAACGCACTTCTATGATATCTGTCAGCTTCCCATAATATGTTAACTCCCCTGACATCGGATTTTTATCTTTTCGACTTGAGAAACTTGTTGTGCTTGCAATCACAACAACGCCACTGTTTTGTGTAACTCTACTATTATCCATTCTTTTTGTTCTAAATCTAAACCCATTAACCACATATCCATTATATCTCTTAGCCATATTTGTCAACCCCATTGCCATGTCTATGACCTCTGTCGTTAACACCTTCTTTTCTTCAACTTGTTTTAATACCTATAATCATTAAAATAAAAATGATTAAACCATAGAAATAGCATACTAATTTATGAAAACGTTTTGCTATTCAACCCTTACCTCAGCTCTAAACCAATTTGGGAACTCTTTGTTGTGAAGGCGTTGGCGTTCACGAGGAGCTAATTTTTGGAGGGACCGCAAATGTTTCCTACATAAACAGAATATGTACAATTATTAATATCATAATTAATCCATAAAAAGAATAAAATTGTAATGAAAACGGTCAACATACTCTCTATATGGTGCAACCGCGTCTGTACTAGCTAGTAAGTAATGATGTGCTTGCTCCATTGATATACGATCTAGAAAAAAAGGTATTTCTATTCCAAAATGAGAACCCATGTTATCTTCACCACTATAATTTCTGTCGGGTTGCGTCGACTTAGTTTCGATGTCCTTTAGATACCTTGCACAAAATGTCATGCATTCTTCCATTAAAGCTCCTTTAGCAATGCACCCTTCTGGGCGGGCTCGATTACGAACATACATCTTTAATGTTAATAAGTACCTGAGTAATACAAATATATAGTTAATTAAAAGAAAAAAAAACTTATATTGAGATAACTTAACAACCAAATGTACCTCTCTATTGGGTACATCCACCGATATTGTACAGATCCAGCAAGTAAAGCCTCTTCAGCCAAGTGTATAGGCAAGTGCTCCATAATGTCGAAGAAAGATGGTGGGAAAATCTTTTCAAGGTTGCAAAGTGTAAGTGAAATACGATCTTGAAGTTTTTGTAGATCATATTTTGAGTTAACTTTCGAGCATAATATTCTGAAAAAGTTTGATAGCTCGATCAAGGCTTCGACAACATGCTTCGGTAAAAGTCTTCTAACAGCAAGTGGTAGTAGTTGTTGCAAGATAATATGGTTATCATGGCTCTTTAAACCCCAAATGCTAAGCTCTTTCAGATGGACACAACGTGAAATATTAGACGCGTATCCGTCGGGTACCTTAAGATCCTTCAACAACTTCAAAAATTGATATTTTTCATCTTTTCCCAATGTAAAACAGGCTGGTGGCAGTAAAATTCTACTAGAATTAGTTTCTTGAGGGTGTAATGAAGGTCTGATGTTTAATTCTTTCAGGTCAAGCCGAGCATTCAAGTGATCTTTCGTTTTCCCAACAATGCCTAAAAGTGTAAACAATACGTTATCACACACATTTTTTTCTATATGCATGACATCAAGATTGTGACGAATAAGTAAAAACTCCCAGTAAACCAACTCAAAGAAAATGCTCTTTTTCTTCCAGTTATCTTGTCTCTCGTGTTCCTTACCTTCTGTTTCTTTCGAGTTGGTTGCTTTTTGTCTAACTTTTACATTCATCTTCTCCTTTCCTTTCATTTTATCTTTCATCTTTCTTTTCTCACTTCTTAATGCAGCTTTTCTCTCCTCTCGTTCTCTTTTTCTAATTCTTCTCTTTTCCTCTTTCTGAATACATCTTCCTTTTTATATATCGTCTCTACATCTTTCAATTGGTCAAGTAATTCATATCCTGATAATACCCTTGGTCGTGGATCCCATTCAGGCTCTCCATTAAAAGCCGCCTTGTCTCTCCTTAACTTGTGGTTTTCTTTTAGCCATCTTCGGTGACCCAAAAAACAGAATTTGTGACTATGCTTTAGTCTAAAAGATCGGGTTTTTATGTTACATGTTGGACATGCAAGTCTTCCCTGTGTGCTCCAACCCGATAATTTAGCATAAGCTGGAAAATCGCTAATTGTCCATAAGAGTGCAGCATGTAACTGAAACATACTTTTAGTTGATGCATCATACGCAGAAACACCATCACGCCACAGATCCTTTAGCTCATCTATTAAAAGCTGCAAGTATACATCAATCTTATCACCCGGAGCTTTAGGACCATCAATGAGAATAGAAAGAATAAACGAAGGTTGTTTCATGCATAACCATGGCGGTAGGTTGTATGGAATTAAAACAACAGGCCATGTACTGTGTGAAATAGTCATGGTCCTAAATGGATTAAATCCATCAGATGCTAACCCAAGTCTGACATTACGACTTTCACACCCAAATTTTGGAAATTTTTTATCTAACGTTTTCCATGCTGGACTGTCCGCAGGATGCCTCATTAAACCATCATCTACCCGTTCCTTAGAATGCCATGTCATTTGAGATGCGGTGTGAGGAGACATAAACAACCGCTTCAACCTTGGTGTTAATGGAAAATAACGTACTTGTTTAGCAGGAATTTTCCTTTGTGAAGTAACGTTGTCATCTTCGTCTTGCTTGTCGCTGCTATGTTTTTTGTACCTAGAAGCCTCACAAATACTACACTTATCAAGAAATTTAGCATCACCACGAAAGAGCATACAATCGTTTGGGCATGCATCCCATGTTTCATAAGAAAACCCCAACTCAGAAACTATTTTATTGGCTTCATAATATGACTTTGGCATTATAACATTTCCTATTTCTTCAAGTGCCTCAGAAAACAACTCAAGCACCATCGTGCATGACTTGTTTGACCACCCACCCAATACTTTTATATGTAGTAGTCGAGTAATGAAAGAAAGTGATGTGAATCTTTTACTCCCCTTAAACAAAGGTCGTTGTCCATCCTTTAACATCTTATACACTTTTTTGGTCTCATCATCCATATTTCCTTCATCTACATTAGCAGATTCCACTAGGTTTGGAAATCCTATTGCATCTTGTACCATGCTAACAATGTCATCCTTCTCAATATTTGTGGTCACTTCCTCATTTTGGTCATTATCCCGTTGAGTCTCAAAATTATGCATAAGTGACCATGGCAAGTAGTTATCCATAAAGCCATCAACTATAAGATCATCCTTCATACTTTCTCTTATTTTATAAAAACGGCCACCACACCTTGCACATGGACATTTTTTAAACGAACCTAGCCCTGTATCTAAAAATATTGAGTCCAAAAATAACTCAACACCTTTCATAAACTGTGAAGATGTTCTATCCTTCAGATACATCCAACTCGTTTCCATCCCTATGTACGACAATACCTTTGAGGGTTTATGTTTTGAATATGCTGGTGCAACAAAGAGGAGGTAAAAAAACTAGCACAACTCTCTAGCGGAAAGATTGTTTAATGTCTAGCTAATACCTAGCACAACTCACTAGCATATCATGTCTTACAACACAAAATAGATGCACAAATCAGCAACAAAATACGTATGTTATTAACTTTGTTATAGCAGTTTTTATAACATATTAGAAACGAACAGCCCCTTACTACTTTGTTAGGCTATCTCAAATTGCACTCGCAATTGACCGCAACTCGTCGCATTTATTTAATGCTAGCAATAGTCGCTATCTGCGCAATTTGGATTTTAGGCTAATTTCTAAAAAAAAATATTTTTAGAAGACCAACGAAGTTAATGGGCTTTAAAAATGGACCCTAGTGAATTACGTCCTA
Source organism: Glebionis coronaria (assembly GCA_025667525.1). Taxonomy (NCBI): domain Eukaryota; kingdom Viridiplantae; phylum Streptophyta; class Magnoliopsida; order Asterales; family Asteraceae; genus Glebionis; species Glebionis coronaria. The sequence continues at coordinate 24,014,301 of CM046882.1, read as the reverse complement.
TAAACATACTTATAGCCTCTGTTTTTAACTTTTTACCCTACCTCCAAATATCCTCCATTTTTATTTCATTCAAGCTTTCAAGTTGCGGCTGATTAAAAGTGGGTAAGTATCTGTACTTGATCTTTCAATATAGTAATCAAATACAATAGTTTATTTATCATGTATCATGATGCAAGTAGTGTACTTGTTCTTTGATTATAGTAATTACTCATTAACGTATTCTATATTAATTAATTATTAAGTGAGTAGCTTTTAATCTAATGATGGAACGTAGAACTCATTTGTTGGTTAACACTTCAACTTAGACTAAACTTTGTAACATTGTCCATTGCTATTAGTTTAATAGGATTCTTTAAGTGTAAATAGTTTTATTAAATATTAACATCATTATCTTGTATCTTTGTAGAATGGAGTCTAATCATTTAACCCGGGCAACTGGTAACAAGGACCCAGGTAGAAACTATGGAACTCAAGATCCAAAGATTAAAAACAATTTTACATGTAAATTCTGTTCAAAAGTAACCAAAGGAGGAGTGTCTCGTTTAAAGCAACATTTAGTTGGAGGTTATAGCGCTGTTTCTAATTGCCCCGACTGTCCACAACATGTACGAGATGAGTTAAGGTTATACATGGATGCCAAAGATAGGATGAAGGTAACTATGCAAATGAACACGGAACAACTTCATGATGATGGAGATGATTTAGAGGAGGTAGATTTTGTTGAAAAGTTACATCCACGAAAGAGATCAAAACAAAAGGGTCCCATGGATATGTATTACACTCCTAATCCAGAAGACGAAATTAAAAGTAGGAAAAAAGGAAAGCAGCAGACAATAAACGAAGTATGTGGAAAAGAGCTAAGGAACAAAGCTTGTAAAGAGATTTCGAGATGGTTCTATGATGCGGGCATTCCTTTTAATGCAGCTACTTATGATAGTTTTAATATAATGGTCGAGGCTATTGGACAATTTGGACCGGGTTATCGCCTAATACAGACTTTGAAGACGCTGTTAATAGCGAGCTAGTTACATATGTAACTGCCATTGGACACTTTGGTAAAGCCGTGGCTATTAGGCAAAGAAAGAAAATGGCACCAGGTAAAATAGAGGCACACAAGCTACAATTACTTACTGATATCATTAATATGATTATCCCATTTTATTTCTTTTAGTTATATTTGTTTGTTGTCTTGTAGCGGATTGGTGGATAGCATATGGAGCTTCTGCTCCAAACTTGCAAAAGTTTGCTATAAAAGTTCTTAGCCTTACTTGTAGTGCTACAAGTTGTGAAAGAAATTGGGGCGTCTTTCAACATGTAGGTTCTTGTTTATATGTTTTAATTAAAAAATATTATCTAACATATATTTTTATTTTCTACAGTTACATACTAAAAAAAGAAATAGATTGGCGCAAGGTAGATTGAATGACATGGTTTATGTGAAATTTAATCGTGCACTAGAACGTCGGTACAATAGAGAGGGGAATGCTGATCCTATTATATTGAACGAAATTGATGATAGCAACGAGTGGTTGATGGGGCGAATGGAAGATGACAGTGAAGGTGGTGATGATTTAGTGTATGTGGACGAAGAGCCTAGTTATGTTACTAGAGCAACAAGACAACGTGATGCTGGATCATCACGAGCTCATAAAGAAAAAGCTCCTGCTCAAGCTCCCGCATGCAGTAGCAAATCTAAACCCCTTGTGCTTCAAGATGAGGAAGATGAGGAAGATATTGGAGTCTCTTGTGATGAGGTTGATGAACCTGTGTTGGGGTTTGATGATGATGATTTTGGTGACTATTAGTTGATCATTGCTTGGCGAGATAAATTAGCAGAAAATAAGCTACGTATTTTACTTTTGTTTTTGTTTATCTTAAACTTTCACTATCTTGTAATTTGCCTCATACTTTGCTTTTTAGTTGTTGGTTTATAAATGGATAATTGGCGTAATTTCAATATGTTAAGTGTTAGTGACTTCTTTATTAGCAACCAATGGAAATGTATAGTCTGCTCGAAGGGCAAGGAGTTCTTTATTTAATTTCTATTTAAAATAATTTTAAAAAGTTTTTTTTTAATATTTTACCCGTATTCGGGTTTGACCCGAACCCGAATAGACCAAGCCGGCTAGACCCGACCCGAATAGACCGGAACCCGACTAACCCGAGTTGAACTAGGGTCAGGTTCGGGTAAACTATTTTTACCCTCAACCCGAATTCGACCGACCCGAATAACCCGAACCCGACCAACCCGATTCCCACCCTTACCGCTACTGTCGCTACAGGTAACATGTATAACGTATTCAGCCTTTCTTTTAACCTACTTTTGAGGGACTAATACTCTTATATCACAGAAGAGCTCAGTATTTCACAGAAATGTCAGTTATCTAATGTATTAATTCCACCAAGAATCAGAAGTTTTCACACACTCATATTTTTTTATTATCTTGTTCTTAAACAGCTACAAATGATATAAGCATATCCAACACTATCTGGAACATCCCCAATATGTAATGTACAAACAATTAAACATAAGTTAAATGATCTAGTCACACCACATCATAACTTATAATCAATAAGAAGATAATATTACCTTAACAACAATACCAAATTTAACACAATCAATGATTATCATTCTAGATACAATTCCAAACATCCCATTGACCATTTTATAGTTTTAATTCACACCACAACTATCTTATAACCATATAAAATATACACAGGATTAACCCAATTTGATCAATATAACAAATACTAACTCCAAAATGCATTACCCACTAGCCACAATGATCAATATAACAAATACTCCTTAATAATTTCTAGCAATTAAACAAATATATCACCAAATTGATTAATTGTCAAACACAATAAATCATACAATAAATTAATTCAACAGTGAAGATTACTGAATTCATACCTAAAACAATTAAACCTTAGGTAGCAGCCGTGCTTCGTTTGGGTATGGTGTTTAATAATTTTAGGGGAAATCATGATAGGATATATAAGGGAGACTTTAATTTCGAATCATAGTTACGATTTGTGTGGAGAGAAAGTCGGATTGGAGGGAAATTTTGGAGGGATCGAAAAAAACTGGAGGGATTTTATCTTCTCCAATCTGCGTTTGTGTTCAGCTGGTATGGAAAAGATATAGATCAAATGACAATGTATTTTATATATGGTCAATGGAAAAAGATGTCACAGGTGACTAATGTATTTGACTTTATATTTAGCACTTTGAGTATGTTTTTACTCCACGTATCCACACATCAAATGACAATATTAAATATATTATTGTTTTTTATATTTTATTACAAACTAACATAGTACGAGTATACAAGAAATCAAATGTGGTGTGATAGGTAGGATCGGTCGGGTTCGGGTCAAATGAGTCGGGTTTAATTTTAGTCGATGCGAAAAATAATATGATCCTGATTTTATTTTAACTCGGGTTATTTTCGTTTGAATCAAACAGGTCGAGTCAATTCACGTTCGGATTAAACCGAATATGAGTTAAATATAAAATTAATTTTTTATTTTTAAATACAAATCACATAAATTTTATATTAAAAATAAAAAAAATCTTATTCGGATTAACCCGAACCCGAGTTACACAAACATTTCATACCGGATACCTGATTTGATTTTGGATTGAGGTTAGTAGGATTGGCCAGATTTACTGGTGTTAGAATTTGAACCGAGTAATATGATATGAATATACTCGGGTCGGGTCAATATTATTGACACACTTATGTGTCATTACTGCGCATTATCTATGAAGTTGCGTCTTTTATACCAAATAGGTTTTTTCTTCGAAGAAATGTAATTTTACCTAGTATGAATTTTAATTAAAGCTAATTGCATAGCATACACAAACATATAGGAACCTAAAAATGAATGAAATTATAGAAAAGAAAAAAATTTATGAAAACGGACGAAAACAATAAAAAAGTAAAAGAGGTATATGAAACAAACAAGAAATTACGAAAAAAGACGAAAACATAGTAAACCGTACACAGAGTTATGGTAATGGACAAAACGTACGAAAAGATATGAAAACAAACAAAAACTTAAGCTAAAGAAGTAAAAAGTATGAAAACGAAGTAAAACGTACAAAAAACGTAGGGAAAAGGACAACATATACAAAAAATGGTACAAGATTAGACAAGACACTTGTCGTGTGTGGGTAACATATACGCGAACGACCTCATTTTTTCATGTTTTCGATTTATAAAAAATGTTCTAAATACATTGACTCTAATAAAAAAAAATTCCAAATACACAAGTATTTGGAACGAGACCGATAAACAGTCCTAAATACATATATGTATTTGGCACATCATGTACCAAATGTCTCAAATACATAAGTATTTGGCACTTGTAATCGGAACCGTTCCAAATACACATGTACTTGGTACCATTATCACAAAACGTTCCAAATGCATGTGTATTTGGGACAATTTTATAATAGCCGTCCCAAATACGTATTTTTTTGGCACGGTTATCTAAACAGTTCCAAATACACGTATTTGGCACTCTTTTTTTATTGTTCCAAAAAGTTTCGTCCTAAAAAGGCCCTTTTTTTGTAGTGATCCCTAGTTGGTGAGGTGATCAACTTATATATCTTTTTGAAAATTTCATTTAACATGTCTACTTGAGGACAAGTAGAACTCGAGTGAGGGGATATATGATGATATCAAGTATGTGAATGTTTTAAGTATAAATGTCTCTTAAATTATACTTGTTTTTCGTACCAACAACACCGACTAGGGGTGGAAATTTCTAACCTGATACGAAACCCGACCTGAAACCGACACGAAATTTAACAGGGTTGGGTTGAGCAAATTTAGATTAGGGTCAGGTTTAGGTCAACCTATCTGACCCGTTTATTAAACAGGTTAGGTTTGGGTAGAGAATAAATTAAATGGGTCGACCCGCCAACCCGTTTAATTTATTTTCTTACATTTTAAAATATTTATATTATATTATACATGTTAAATGAGTTATCTGGCTCGACCTACAAATCTGTTTAACTTGTTTAACCGATGTAATGTGTCAACTTCTATATATAAAACGAGTTAACTGGGTCAACCGAAACCTATTTTACCTATTCAACCTATTTAACCCGTCAACCCAAGTATATATACGGGTCAAATGGGTTAGGTTCGGGTTATGTGTAAACAGGTTAGGGATGATAAAGCTGACCTGATTATTTAAAAGGGTCAGCTTCGGGTTGAGATTTTCTGACCCGCCAACCTGTTAACCCGAACACGCTAACCCGAACCCGACACAAATTGCCACCCCTAACACCGACTATTACAAGAAAACGTTTATTTTGTTTTGTAGTTAAAAACAAGCAAGTAACAAAAATCGAAGGAAAATGGTGTAATACATAATATGGCGCCAAGTTAAATTTTCCAAAGAAATTTATAGCTTAGGTGAATTTAGACCCTATGTTATAGATAAGATGATGTTTAGAAGCTTCCAAGATTGGAGGCTTCTACGACGTTGATAATATTTTCCCCTCACCCATAGACGAATACATTCTGACATTATTACAAAGACAACAAGATTAAGACTGATCAAGAAAGGTTCACCAATTTTTTCTTAGGACGTATATGATTGCCCCCTTTACATCGTAGATCCTTTGATCGCCACAAGGAAAGACGAATATCTTTGTCTACAATGTAAAGGAATATATTCCCTGCATCGCAAATGAATCAAATAATATAAAAGGAGGGCTCATTCTTTCAATTCAACTAAGAACTTCATACACCACATCGCCACAGGTTTTAGGTTGATTGTTATGGGTTTTAAAGCTCTGCTTCAACTACATGCTTCACAATAAAGGGTGGATTTCTATCTATACTCTATTTGTATTAATGATTATAGTCTAAAAACTCTATAAAAAATTTATAATGAATATAATCATTTTCTTTATTTAATCTTGTTGAGTTTAATTTATGAGTGGCTAAGCACTTAGACGCTGACATAGTTATGTAATTATTACTGATGTTATCATTGTTCCTTGTTAATGTTAGGAGATATCTATTTAGGATATCATTATTGCAAGTATGAAACCCTTGTAGTTTTGGTAGGTGTTTGGATTTTTAAGGATACTCCTTGACCTATATGATTAGTGTATAGGAACTAAGCATTGGAAACTTTTGGAGGAGTTAGCTATGACAGGTTGGCAACTCTTCGCGAGTAGGAGTCGTAAGGATCACCCTCTTTGGTTAGTTAAATATTTTAAAATGCAAGAAACCTTGTGTAGGGTTTAAGTAATTACTGTTAGAAATACGTTTTTACGTATATTAGAAGTATCGGTCACTCCACAATATTATTAATGTTGTAATAGCTCGTAGTTAATGTTACTTATTAAGTTAAGTAAGAAACCGACCCATGGGCTTGTCATGGGTCGGCCCAAGCCCAATATAGGCCTTGGATATAAATACCCCTTTCCACCATGGAAAGGGGTTGGTTGTTGACATTCCATATTTTCATTTGAATAAAAATGACATAGTTTCTCTCTCACTTTCTCTCACTAGTTTCTCTCTCTAGGAATCCTCAACCCACTTCATAGATTCATAGGTTATCAATATTCTACATTTGGTATCAAGAGCTATGGGGTGATTTAAGGTAATGATTTGTGTTGTTATTTAGTTTTTGATTGTATTAGTGTTCTTTAAGAAGATCCATCTTGATTCTTGGAGTTTTTGGTGATTTTGTGATTGAGATTAGTAGATAAGTATTAGTTTTTACTTATTTTTGTAGAAATCACAAAACTTTTTCGGTAATTTGGTAAAAATCTGGGTTTTTTCTTCATATTTTTGATCGACTGTTACTCGAACAAAGTATCTGTTTCCCAGTAAAAGTTCTGAACCAAAAAGTTCCGGATCAAAAAGTTCCGGATCAACAAGTTCCGGATCAACAAAAGTTCCGGATCAAAAAGTTCCGAACCAAAAGTTCCGGATCAAGGAAAGTTCCGGATCAAGGGAAAGTTCCGGATCAAGGAAAGTTCCGGATCAAGACAAAGTTCCGGATCAAAAAAGTTCCGAACCAAAAGTTCCGGATCAAGGAAAGTTCCGGATCAAGGAAAGTTCCAGATCAAGACAAAGTTCCGAATCAAATGTTCCGAACCAAAAGTTCTGGATCAAGGAAAGTTCCGGATCAAGGAAAGTTCCGGATCAAGACAAAGTTCCAAATCAAATCTTCCGAACCAAAAGTTCCGAATCAAGGAGTTCCGAGCCAAAATCTTCCGAATCAACACTTCCGAATCAACAAAAGTTCCGGATCAAGGGATATTTCACTTGTTTTTTCGACGATTTTTTAGAGGATTTAGTCTTGGTTTCTTACAACAAAAACTCAACACAACTCACAAACTTTACTTCACTGCTCGATCAACCGATAATCTTTGTCTCTTTGAAGTGAACAAAATGAATCCGAATTCATTAATGCCTCAGATGACATCACTTACGGACATTTCCGTCATTACGGGAACGGATAATCGCCCTCCAATGCTCATTAAAGAAGTCTTTGAAGCATGGCAAGGCCGTATGATGTCATACCTTAAGGGAAAACCGATATATGGGAGGCTTATGGTTAAGTCAATTCTAAATGGTCCACTTGACTATGGTACCATCGTGGTTAACAATGTGACTCGACCAAGGGAGTTTGAAGAACTCACACCAGCTCAACAACTTGTTGCCGATGCAGACGAAAAGGCTCTTCAAACCATTCTCCAAGCTCTTCCACATGACATCTATCGCATGGTAAGTGAATATACGGTTGCGAAGGATTTATGGGAACGTCTAAAGGTGTTGCTACAAGGTACGTCTCTTACCAAACAGGAAAGGGAATGTCAGTTGTATGATCTGTTTGATAGATTCACGTACAGCCCAGGGGAAACGCTTCACGATTATTACTTCAGATTCACCACTCTCATGAATGATCTGAATGTATACAATCTCGTGATTGCTCCATTCCAGGTTAACACCAAATTTTTGAATACTTTACCTCAAGCTGAATGGGGTGAGTATATTACCGATGTTAAGTTAACCAGGGATTTGCATAAGTGCAATTTGGATCAACTCTATGCTTTTCTTCAGAAGCATGAGAAACATGTGATCATGCACCGTTCGCCTCGAGGTATGTACCCTGATTCTTTAGCATTGATGGCGAATCAACCAAGCTTGTCACACAACAACACTCCTTATATCTTGGGACACCAAGCCTATCATCTATCACCTTACATGACACCAAGCTTCCCCAATATTCGATTCTACCGCAACCACCCACCTCACATCAGCAACAATATCGATTTAATGCACCTTCACCACAATATGCTTCACAACCTCACCCAACAAGCATTGCACCTTATGCTCAGTCTACATATTCTTCTTATTAAGAGAATGCAGCATATCCAACAAGCTACTCTGACCACATGAGTATTCCTTCTAGTGCTTATGCAGCTCAACAAGACCAAGCAATGTATTGTGATGATGATGAAGTCCCCATTCCTGAATTCAAACAAGGAACTGACCCAGTTGAAGTGTTAGCCACTATGTCTGCTTATCTCATAAGGACATTAAGCAAACGAGGATTTAGAGGACCAGCTCCTACTAACAATCAGCTGAGGAATTCATCCAATTCTCGCCAACAAGCTACTATTGAGAATGGCAGGGTAATGGTTCAACCTATTCAACCTTATCAGGGGAGACCTACTACATCAACCACCAATGCACGCACGGTAAATCCTGCTCCAATGGTCAACACTCCTCCACGGGCTAATTCCACAGGCAAGTTGAGAATGATTACATGCTACAACTGTAAGGAAGAAGGTCACATGTCCAGGGATTGCAAAAAAACCAAGAGGATAACGGATGGTCAATGGTTTGCAGAGAAGATTTATCTGGTAAACGCTCAGGCACAAGGAAGGGAACTTGATGAAGAGGAGCTTGCATTTCTTGCTGATCCAGGGATTGCTGAACAAGACGTTGTCACCACACAGAATGCAGCATACCAGGTAGATGATCTTGATGCCTACGATTCAGACTGTGATGAACTTCAATCTGCACAGGCAGCTCTTATGGCAACTATCTCTAGCCTAGGGCCAGAAAAAAGATCTGAGGTACTTATTAATACCACTGATAATACCACTGATACCAGTATTCAACCACATCAAGTTGTGCAAGAGCGTGCTGATTCGAATGAGTCTTCGGTGGTGAGTCTTTCAAATGAGGAGACAATCAATGATAGTAATATCAATGTGAGTCACCAGACTTTGAGTGAATCACAACCGGGAGCCATTTCGCATACGCATACTCCTACTCAACAAGATTTGGTCATGGTTCCTGCTACATTACTTAGCCAAATGAATGCTGCACTCTTAGAAACCCTAGCTAAGAATAAGAATTTGTCTGATGAGCTTGCCTTATGCAACGAGAAAGTTCAAACTTTGGAATTAGTTCCTTCGTCTAGTGTTCTAACAAATCCCGAATATGATCATTTTCGAAACAAACAAATGGGTCATTTGCAAGAAATTGAAACCTTAAAAGCAGATCTTTCTAACGAACTTAAAGAAAAAGAGTTAGTGGTCACTAATTTTCAAAAACTTCAAACGGATTTTGAATTACTCGAGTCTAAGAATAATGAAATGGAAATTAATGCGGCTAATAAGATTAGAAGTCTAGATTATTTGCTTTTAAGACAATACGCTGCCTCTCAACTAGTGCACTTATTTGATGCTTCGTTTAGAGAATTTAACTTATCACGTCAAAAAGGCCTTCCCCCTAACCCACGGTATGCAAACAAGCTTTTATCCATAGTCCAAGACTTTATAATGCAACCCAATTAGGATTGGTCTTAGACCCGATTGTTATTTTAGATGATTGCACAAATAAGGATCTAGTTGATGAGAATCGGTCATACAACTTTGCAAAATATCCCGAGTGTGATTATTTTAAAATGAATCAGGAGCTTGCAAAAACGGATTTTAGAATTCGCTTCCATATGGATAAAGATCTCATCACAGCACCAACCTACATGTTACATGAAGAAAACCCTAGTACACTTCCTACACTTGTCAGAATGGAAGGACCTAAGTAAATACCAAAGGATCTTCCACCTGTTAGCACTGTATGGTTAAACTTGCAAGAGATTAATCAATACTTTGTTAGTTTTGACAAGGTCATCCGGAAATGTACGACTTCAAATGGCTTAAATGCCGGAGAATGGGCTTTCGAACACATGAACGAGGTGTTTCAAAATGAGATCAATCCGTTTGTCGAAAGTCTAAAAAGAAGTTTTGCATCTCTTTCGGAAAATCTTGAGTTTGAGATTGCAGAAGTTCAAAAAGTGTTTTATGAAATGGACACCGCTTACGAACTACAATTAATTGAAAAGGAAAAGATTTTATCCAAATATGACCGATTCTTGTCCCAAGTAATTTCGTGTGATGTGCTTACTACTGTGAATGTTAATTATTCGAATGAGCTTACATCCGCTATGATTAACTGTGATGTTGTGAATATATGTGATGATGTGTGTGATCTCTCTGTAAATGTTGCTGATACTATAAATGAGGTAGATAATCATTCTTGTCACGAATCTAACGCTGAATTTTTAAAGCTACAAGATTCTTACAATTTACTTTCAAAACGCTTTAATCAACTTGAACAACATTGTATATCTTTAGAATTAAAACAACAAACTCAAAATGAAGATCTTTTGATAACAAATGGTTGTGAAAACAGTGTTGAGACGAGTGACAAGATGATTGCAATAGTTATGGCATTAGAGGAGGAGATTATGAGATTAAAGAGAGATGTGTCATCAAATGAAACACTAAAATTGGAACTAGAGGCTGCAGAGTCTAAAAACCTGGACTTAGAAATTAGACTTTCGTCTATTCTAGGGGAGATGGATCGTGCAAGACAGGGAATGTCCAAACTTTATGGTTCACTAGAAGAACGCTTCGTTTTTAATGCGGCACAACAACAATCTTATGTTGAACAATTGAACCAAAAATGTGAGGAAATATCTGACTTAAACATCCTGCTCATTGATAAAAACATGGTTTTGGCCGAGTTAAAGGAGACACTTCTTCTCACCCGAAAAGAAGCTGTTAATAACTTAGCTACCAACTCTGCACCGTCCTCTAGTGCTCCAACAACCAAGTCAGTAGTGCTTTATAAGAACCCGCTCCATAAGAAAAACTCGGTTACCTACGATGATTATATGAGGAATGCAATTAAGCATGTAGATCTTGTTAGGGATATTTTAGACGATCTTTATGCCTTAGATCCCTCAAGTAGCTACTATTATTCAGCTCATGAATATATTAAGCGAGTTCAATATTGCTTAGCATATTTGCAATACATAGGTAAACCAGGTTCTGCACTACTCACTAATTGACCCATTGTTGTAACTCCATTCAATAAGACCCCAGGAGCAAAACCGTCATTGGCACCATCACGTAAGGCACCTTCAAAATCTGTTGCTAATATTCCCACTTTGCCTTCTACAGGAGTAAAAGAGTCTACTAAGGCTAAAGGATCGCCACTCAAGAAAGATAAGATCAAGCCCTCCACTAGTAGTACCATCAAGAAGAAAGTAGAAGCTCACACTAGGAATATCAGTTTAGTTTTAAATAAAAAGAATCATGTTAAGACTAAAAGCTCTACGCCTGTGCAGAAGCCTAAACCATTTGTGAATTCTGATTTGAAATGTTGGAATTGTAATGAATGTATGTTTTCCCAACGTCATGATTTGTGTCTTATTGATCATGTGAATGAAATGAATGCCATTAGGAATGATATTGAATGGAAGCCAACTGGTAGAACTCGTGCCCAAGTTGGCTGGCAATGGCGTCCCACTGGTAGGACCTTTACATTAGATGGAAAAATGTGCCCTTTAACTAGGAATGCATCCATTGAGATTAGGTCCGAGCGTCCTTTAGTTAGGCACACTAGCACTAAAGTATGGAAACAGCGCCCTTTAATTAGGTCAGCCCCCCACTATAGTGCCTAGCAGTAAAGAAATACCTCAGGATTTAAGCCAACTAGAATCTACACCACCAACTAGGAAGAAGAAGGCTAGGAAATCTAAGAAACCTAAAGTTAGCAAATCTAAGATTATTAAATCTGTACCTGCTAATAACAAGGAACATTCAGATTCCGATACCTCTACATTGTCCTCGTCTGGTGATATTTTCAGGTGGTCCAAATCATCCTCTGGTATTTGGACTCCGGTTGTTCAAAGCATATGACCGGAGATCGCTCGATGCTCCGAAATTTCGTCAGCAAGTTTCTTGGAATGGTTAAATTCGGTAATGATCATATTGCAAAGATAATGGGGTATGATGAATATCAGATTGGAAACATTACGATTTCAAGGGTATACTATGTAGAAGGTCTTGGTCATAGTTTATTCTCGGTAGGACAGTTTTGTGATTCCAACCTAGAGGTTGCTTTTCGACAACATACTTGTTTCATCCGCAACTTGGAAGGAAAAGATTTGTTGAAGGGGTCTCGTGGTGAAAATCTTTATACTTTGTCCTTACAAGACATGATGGCCGCCTCTCCAGTATGTCTTCTCTCTAAAGCATCTAAGACCAAGTCATGGTTATGGCATCGCAGATTATCTCATCTCAACTTTGATGCTATTAATCATCTGGCTATAAACGAATTAGTTCGTGGTCTTCCAAAGCTCAAATTTCACAAGGACCATTTATGTTCCGCGTGTTCAAGGGGGAAAAGTACCAAGAAATCATACAAGCCCAAAGCTGAAGACACCAATCAAGAAAAACTTCATCTTTTGCATATGGATCTTTGTGGGCCAATGAGAACTGAAAGTGTGAGCGGTAAGAAATTTATCCTTGTTATTGTGGATGATTTCTCCAGGTTTACATGGGTTAGATTTCTACGTACAAAGGATGAAGCACCGAAGGCTATCATCACTTTTCTGAAATTCATTCAGGTACGTTTAAATACTACTGTCCACCGTATTCGTACAGATAATGAAACAGAGTTCGTCAACCAGACTCTTCGTGCTTACTATGAAGATGTTTGTATCTCACATGAAACATCCGCTGCACGTACTCCACAACAAAACGGTGTCGTTGAAAGACGGAATCGTACGCTTATGGAAGTTGCTAGGACTATGCTGATTTATGCGAACGCTCCATTGTTCTTGTGGGCAGAAGCTATATCTACTGCATGTTTCACCCAAAACCGCTCTATCATTCGGAAACGCCATGGAAAAACACCTTACGAGCTTCTACATGATCGTAAACCCGATGTTTCATTCTTTCATGTGTTTGGTGCTCTTTGTTATCCAAACATTAATAGTGAGAACTTGGGCAAGCTTGAACCGAAAGCCGATATAGGTATTTTCATTGGTTACTCACCCTCCAAGAAAGCATACCGAATTTACAACCGTCGTCTTGGTAAGATTGTAGAAACTATGGACGCAAATTTCGATGAGCTGACAGCGATGGCTTCTGAGCAACGCAGCTCTGAACCCGCGCTTCATGAGATGGGAACCGGTGCTATTAGTTCCAGATTAGTTCCCAATAATCCTACTTCTACATCATTTTTACCACCTAAAAGGCCCGAGTGGGATAAACTGTTTCAACCGTTGTTTGATGAATTCTTTGATCCCCCAAATGATGAAGTTCCAGCACCTGTAGTGATAGCTCCAATACCTGAAGTTGTTGCTCAAGCTAATGAAGCTTTATCTAATGCATCTTTAATTAACATTGAACCAGATGCACCTTTACCAAGTGATTCTCAAACTACACCTGAATCGTCACCCTTACTTGTGCCTAATGATGTTGAAGAGGATTCTATTGATCACGATTTGGAATATGCTCACCTACAAGAGCTTCCTTTCTTTGGTGTACCGATACCTGAAAACCCTTCAGCCGCGTCTACCTCAGAAGAAGCTCCTTCAATTGTTCATTTCAGACCACCACGGATTGAAAAACATAGCACCAAATGGACAAAAGATCACCCAATTAGGAATGTCATTGGTAATCTCGATCGACTAGTCTCTACACGCCATCAATTACAAGAGAGTGCACTCTATTGCTATTTTGATGCATTTCTCTCCGAAGTTGAACCAAAAAATTGGCAACAGGCTATGACTCAATCATCTTGGATTGAAGCCATGTAGGAGGAACTAAATGAATTCCAAAGACTTGAAGTATGGGAATTAGTTCCTCTCCCTGACAAGGTTAACATCCTTACTTTGTTATGGGTTTATAAGGTTAAATCGATGAGATGGGTGCAGTATTGAATAATAAGGCTAGATTGGTTGCTAGAGGATATAAACAAGCCTTGGGTATAGACTTTGAAGAATCTTTTGCTCCTGTTGCAAGATTGGAGGATATTAGACTATTCTTTGCGTATGCTGCTCATATGAACATGATCCTCTATCAAATGGATGTGAAGACGGCATTTTTGAACGGTGAACTAAGGGAAGAAGTCTATGTTACTCAGCCGGATGGGTTCGTTAGCACGGAGTTTCCTAATCATGTGTACAAGCTTAAGAAGGCTCTCTATGGGTTGAAACAAGCTCCACGTGCGTGGTATGATCTCCTTTCAACATATCTCATTTCGGAAGGCTTCTCCAAAGGTAAGGTGGACCCCACTCTATTCACTCTCAAGGAGGACAACGACATTATTCTGGTACAAATTTATGTTGATGATATAATATTTGCTGCCTCTAACATAGAATTTTCCAAACGCTTTGAGAAGATAATGTCCACACGCTTTCAGATGTCAATGATGGGAAAATTTTCATTTTTCTTAGGATTACAAATTTCTCAGAATCCCAGAGGCATCTTTATTAATCAATCCAAATATGCTCTAGAATCTTTAAAGAAATATAACTTTGAAAATTGTGACCCCGTGGACACTCCAATGGTGGAGAAATCCAAGTTAGATGAAGATAGGAATGGGACTATTGTCGATCCAAAACTTTACCGTGGGATGATCGGCACCCTTCTCTATCTGACTGCTAGCAGGCCTGATTTGCAATTTGCCGTATGCATGTGTGCCCGGTATCAGGCTCGGCCTACCGAAAAGCACCTACATGTTGTTAAAAGGATCTTTCGGTATCTCAAAGGAACACTTCATCGTGGTCTATGGTATCCGAAAGATTCCTCTATTGCTTTAATATCATACGCAGATGCCGATCATGCTGGGTGTCAAGACACGAGGCGTAGCACTTCTGGATCTGTGCAACTCCTTGGAGACAGATTGATCAGTTGGTCTTCAAAACGGCAGAAAAGCGCTGCAATTTCTAGCACGGAGGCTGAATACATCGCCATGTCCGGTTGTTGTGCTCAAGTCCTTTGGATGAGATCACAACTAACTGACTATGGTTTGGGATTCAACAAAATCCCGATGTATTGTGACAACAAGAGCGCCATTGCCCTTTGCTGCAACTATGTTCAACACTCCCGGGCCAAGCACATAGATATTCGCTACCATTTCATTAAAGAGCAGGTGGAGAACGGAGTGATCGAGCTGTATTTTGTCACTACTGAGTATCAGCTGGCAGATATGTTCACCAAAGCCTTAGATCGAGGACGAATCGAGTTTTGGATCGACAAGCTTGGCATGAAATCATTCACTCCAGCGACTCTCAAAGAATTGGCAGAAGAATCAGCTGAATAGTGGTGGTAAACTATTCAGGCGTATCCTTTGTTCGTGATCATGTATATTATCGTATATATATAAACCACAAAAAGAAAAATACAAAAATATAAAACCAAGAAAAACCATAAAAATTATAAAATCAAGAAAAACCAAAAATATTTTTTGTTTTTTAAATCGGGCATGTCTTTTAGTACGGTAATATTTACGGCTTTAGAAATGTCGATCAATATTGACACGGCGCCATAAATAGAGTCCGTATAAAAGTTGTACATTTTTAAAACATGCCCATTATGGCTTGTAGTTATTTCAGACTGCAACCCGGTTTTCGCATTAAAGTCACGTATTTCCTTGGAAAACGTTGGCTCACAACGGGAATTAATTTTCTCGGGCATGATTTACAAGCCAAATCATGCAAAGGGATCAAGTTTACTTTACAACTTGGTCTAACACGAGTTAGTGTACGTCACAGTGCATTAATTTGTCAAAATAAGAGAAATCTTATTGCCACCACAAATCAATCTTTTCAAGATATTAATTGGAAATGCTTTCATCAATATTTGACTCTTAAGCAATGACTACAGCTCTTTAAATAGAAAACGGGTCATCGTTTAAGGGGGAGAAAATATTAAATCATCTTCGTCATCAAAACGATTTTCAAAAGTGATTGTGGAAATTTAATTGGCTAAATGGTTTATGAGTGGTCTTGCTTTATAATACGACTTGTGCTCGTTCAATGTGATAGGAATTGCTTTAAGATCTTGGAGATTTGCTGTGATGCTTAAGTTGTGTGAAGGTTAAGTTGGCTAAGTTTAACGTAGACGAGAAAAGAAATATGAAAAAAGATAAGGAATAAAAAGGGAAAAGGAAAGAAAAGTATAGGGTTAAAAATGACTAAGGGAGAAAGTTATAAAATTTTTGACCTAAGTCAAACCAAACCCCCCCCCCCCGTTTTTTTTCATATTCACTGTTTATGTTTTCTTTGTCTCTGCCGCCATTAACACACACATAAACACACACAAAGCTTTCACAAACTCTCGTCTTCATCTCACAATCCGTTTCATTCGATCAAACAAGGTACAAACATCAATCTTTAACTTATAATTCGCCTAATTCATCAGTTAAATCAAGTTAATTGATTCGGGTAATCAACTTTATCAAATTAGGGTTCGTTTGCCTAATTAGGGATTAATTGATTAGGGTTTTAGGTGGGTTTTACTCGGAATAGCATTAGAAGATGTTTTGTTGCCTTAGCATGCCTTAAAACTCACAAACGCGACTAGATTAATCATTAATAGGGTGCGTTAAGTACTTCCGAATGAACATGGCTAGCAAACTTCCGAATGAAGTTCTGAACAAACATCCGAATGAAGGAAGTTCTGAACAAACTTCCGAATGAAGAAAGTTCCGAACAAACTTCCGAATGAAGGAAGTTCCGAACGAACTTCCGAATGAAGGAAGTTCCGGATGAACTTCCGAATGAAAGAAGTATCGAATGAACTTCCGAATGAAGAAGTTCCGGATGAACTTCCGAATGAAGAAGTTCCGAGTGAACTTCCGAATGAAGAAGTTCCGAGTGAACTTCCGAATGAAGAAGTTCCGAGTGAACTTCCGAATGAAGAAGTTCCGAATGAACTTCCGAATGAAGAAGTTCCGAGTGAACTTCCGAATGAAGAAGTTCCGAATGAACTTCCGAATGAAGAAGTTCCGAATGAACTTCCGAATGAAGAAGTTCCGAGTGAACTTCCGAATGAAGAAGTTCCGAATGAACTTCCGAATGAAGAAGTTCCGAGTGAACTTTCGAATGAAGAAGTTCCGGACGAACTTCCGAATGAAGAGTTCCGAATGAAGGACTTCCGAATGAAGAGTTCCGAATGAAGGACTTCCGAATGAAGAGTTCCGAATGAAGGAGTTCCGAATGAAGAGTTCCGAATGAAGATTTCCGAATGAAGAGTTCCGGATGAAGGGTTATTTTGATTGATAGTTGTTTGCCTGTTATAAGTACTTGTTGAAATTTATTATGCTTAGAAGTCATAATGATGTATATCTATATACTTTTGTGCATCAACCTTTCATGTCTTATCTTAAGCAGATACGATGACTAATCCAACAGTACAAGCAATCCAAGACTCTAGAGCAGCCGCAATTGCCGAAGCACGAACCCTCAAGTTCATACCAAACAATTACCGGTTGAAGCAAGTTTCAAAATCCACTCACCACGGATTTAAAGTCGCCATAGCAATTCTTGATCACTCTCATTTCAAGAATGCTTTAAGGAGTACTGCCTCGGTGCCTTATGATTACATGTATGAGTTCTGGGCTACCAAGGAAAGCACTTCAAACAAGATCACCTTCACTCTCGACAACAAGCAACAGACACTTACAGTTTCAGATTTCCGCAAGATTTTTGGAATACGGGATACACCCAAAGGTATGTCATTTTCTAGGGATCCTACCAAAGACGAACTCATGGAGATGTTCGATGCTCTTGGATGTCCTGACATACGAGTAGTGTCTGAGTTTACCACCGCTAAAGTAGGTCAACCTTGGAGAGCAATCTTGGGTATTCTCAGTAGATGTCTCACACCTAAAACATCTGGGCATGATGCTTTGCGTAGTCCAATCATGAACATCTTCTATGGCATGTACAAAGGCTCAAATGCAGATTATGCATTATTGATGTGGGAAGAATTTAACTTTCAACTCTTCCAAAACAAGAAGCTAAAGACTAATTTCTTTCCTTACCCTCGGTTTATAAAGCTTATTATTAACTATTTTATGAAGAATGATGTCTCTATTGATAAGCATGCAGCAAGTCGTCATCACACTGAAGAGGCTGATCACACTGTGGATCTAAGGCATGAAGGACCATCTGGTGGTGTTATTCCTGGTCCTATTCCCGATTATCTTCTGACGGATAAAATTAAAGCTTCTGCTGATTACAAACTACTGCTACTAGAAATCAAGAAGCTAGAAGCAAGCCTTCAGACAGGAGAAGACTCGTCTACTACGGTCAAGAGTAAAGGTAAACGCAAGCAACCAGCTGCTTTATCTAAACCCAAAACCAAGAAGAAGAAGACTGAGGTTAAGAAGGGAAAGGGTACGGTTGATGAGTTAGTTCTCCGCGACGAAGAAGATGTTGATGATCCTACACTTGACAAGGCTGAGAGAAAATTAATGAAGATAGCTATTGAAAGGAGTAGGAGAGATACGGGCGGTAGTGGTTCGGGTGCACAGATGAATGTTGAAGAAGAGTACGAGGAGCCAGAGGATATTGATGAGTTTGGATCACCTGAAAGGTATTCTACTTCGAAGGAGACATCCATCCCTGTTTCAGCAAGTGTTGAAAAGGAGTCCGGTGCTCCTACAATCATGGTACCTACTCAGCCTTTAGTAACTCAACCTCCACCAATACAGCCCTTACCAATCCGACCGGTTCCAACACCATTCCTTCCACCTCCAATAACTTCCATACTAACTACTGTAGTCACAACCAAGCCTCTTCAACCAACCCAGAGTAGCTCTGCATCGTCTTCAATGGCTGCATTTGTAATGGCAGAACTCTTGGATAAACATACGGATAATCAAAGAAAAGAGATGAATGAACTTCGCCAAGAGTTACTTAGACGAGAGCAAAGTGAAGAAGCCTCAAAGAAAGCCCAAGAAGAGATGCTTGCTAAGTTCGCTGCAGAGATGGAGTTAACACGTAAAGCTCATGCAGAAGAACTTGCTCAGGTTAAAAAGGCCGAAGTTGATAAGTATGCTGCACGAATCACGAGACTTCAAGCTATGAGGGATAAATACAAGGAGCAGAAAGAAACACTTGAAACTTCTGTTGAAGAGAGAGTGAAAGAATCCGTTGAGTCCATTATGCCAAAACTGCGTGATGAGTTGAAGACACTCGCGGCTGATAACTTGATGATCAAGTCATCCAATCCTTCTGAATCCGCCTACAAAATTGCCTATGATTTAACGGATTTTGAATTAAAGAAGATCCTCAAAGCTCGTATGAGGGAATTTGGAACTTTTGATAAATCTAAGATTCAACGGACACTCTACAAATCACTGAATGCAGCAATTATGGAGGATGATCGGTTGTTAAAAATGTTTGGAAGTGTGGTACCTTACCACATTCTGCCTGAGGAGGAAAAGGATGATAGTGAACAAGAAGAGGGTACTGGTGAAGAAGAAGAGGAAGAAGAAGGAGAAGAAGAAGAAGAAGATGATGATGATGATGGTGACGATGGTGGTGATGATGATGAGGATGATGATGATGATGGTGATGATGGTGGTGACGAAAATGAGGAGAGTGCTAAGGGAAGCAACGATGGTGACGATGAGGATGATGATGGTAAACAACCTAAAAAGGGGGACAAGGTAGCCAGCACAAAGAAACCATCTAAGTCTGGTACCAAGTCTCAAAAAGATGCTGCGCAGAAGGAAAAATCCACCTCAACGGAATCAAGACGATCCAAGTGGCGCCATGATGTGAATGCTACTACGGCGTCATCGATTCCCGGTACATCTATTGTTGTGTCTATACCTGTTACCACTAACCCTGTTAGTTCTGTTGTTGCTCCTGTGATTGCAGAGTTAGTAACTGAACCTAAAGCTGCACAACACTCACCTGTTCATAACACCGCCGAGATGCCTGAATCAGAACCAGCAGATGTTCATGTTTCTACTCCTCTACAACAAGAACCACAATCTACTGTTCCTGAGTCAAGCACACGGGACTAGGCAGACACATTGGAGATTGACGAGACTGCACCGCCACAAGCATGGATCACGGCAGCGGCTCAATATGATCCAATCACAGACGCTGACAGAGATGTTCTATATCTCTGTATCCGTAGTCCGATAGACTTGTGTGCATTTCTGGCTCATGAGTATAAATCTTCGGTCACCTCGTCGTTGGTAAAGAGAGCGCTAAAGGATAAGAGAATTCGCGCCAAAACCAGGTTAACCCGAATGGAGTTCGAGTATTATGCTGACGAGGTCCTGAAAGCTCTTAACACCGTTCAAAGGCCAGGCCTCCATGAATCAGAAAGAGCTCCACCTCCACTTGATCCTTCTCAAGATAATCAAATTGCTCTTGACTTCTTCGTCACCAATGATCTTGATTATCTTCTCAAGGGTTCATCAAAGTACGCAACCTCGCTGACCTTGCTGAAAGCTGCTAACTGGGGGACAATACCCTGGATCGAGGAAAAGGTAAACCGACTCTGGGTCCCAAAGGTAACTCGTAATTATGATATGTATGCTGTTATAGGTGCATCTCATTGGGACGAACGCGTCCGAAGGGCGTACAGGGGTTGCTTCTTAGCCAATTCAGGAAGTAACGTTAGATCCGATATCCGCATCTCCAGTATTTTAGGGCTGAAAACTGAAGCCAAGAATGGCTATTATCATGTGACGGAGATTCGTCTAAAAAGGGAGGATGACAGAGAATACAAAATCCAGCAGGGAGATTTTTCTATCATTCGCCTTGAGGATATCGAAGACATGTTGCTTATGATGACCCGGGATCAACTCACCCATATTGCTCGTGAAGACATCATTGCCTTGAATACAGCACTTCGTATGTTCACACGAAGCGTTGTTATCAAGAAACGAGTTGAAGATCTTCAATTGGGAGTCGAAAGCTACCAAAGGAAGCTTAACCTCACCCGTCCAATGAACCAAGTTCTACCTCAACATGTCGATAGATGTCCCTATACCGGCATTACTGTTCCGAATTACGGGATTTTCTACTTGAACAGTCGAGGGATAATGAAGTTTATGAGGGTAGGTGAGCTTTATAAGTACAGTGATGGGACTCTCATTTACGTCAGAGGAAAATTGGAGCATCTTAATTCGGGTGGGTCTTTACCAGAGATGACTGAGGATTGGCATCAGGGTTATCGGCAAATGGCGAAGTATGTGATCAAGAAGATTGATCAAAAGCTCCGTGAACGTAGATTGATGAGGAGCTTAGAAAGATTCGTTGGTGGTAGACCATATGGAGTGCACCACAAGTTACTGCAACGATCCATCTAATGGGTCGTACATTTCAGGTCCACTTTATATTGGTTTTTAATTGTGAATATGTAAATTTGTGAATATTGTGCTTTTACGGCTTGATGTAGTGTTAAGGTATGATAATTTTTCAAGAATTTCTCACGAGATTCTAAATCTTTCAAAATATATCATACTAAAGCACTACAACTATCCCTTATTAATTTAAGGGGGAGCATTAACATGTTCTATGGCCAAACATCGATTTCATTTTTACCCAAAGACCGGTTAATCCATTCAATATCCCAAATATTAATGGTTAACATTTTGGATAAGGGGATAAAATGGGATTAAGGAGACTTAAATGATACTTGGCTAAAAGATGAAAAAGACTTAAAGATATTCCAACTTAATATGTGTAAAGCACGTATTAAGGGGGAGCGTTTTTGATGAACAAAACACCTAAGGTACAAAACTTTTGATTTCAATATCACAAGTACCTTAAGTGATTTTCAAGGATTTTTCATGGTGGCTATTCCTTCCCAAAACACGCTTAATTCACGACGAATGTGGTGACAAAAGGGTGGTAGGAATAGGTTTAGTCCAATGATTCATCAGAGCCGATGGAATCTTCCCAAGGACAATTCCCTAGATAGAATTAGAAGTCCTAGGAAAGATGGAGAAAAATTGTGAACGTAGCTGAGTACCGACTAATTACTGATGCTAGCACTGGAACAATCACAACAAGGTGCTAGTGATGATGTATTGGTAAGTACTGAAGGGGTTGAAGAATGAAAAAGAAATGTAAAGATAAAGGGTGTAAAGAAAGAAGCCCTCCTTACAACTTTAGG
Organism: Glebionis coronaria; assembly: GCA_025667525.1. NCBI lineage: Eukaryota > Viridiplantae > Streptophyta > Magnoliopsida > Asterales > Asteraceae > Glebionis > Glebionis coronaria. The sequence continues at coordinate 23,991,797 of CM046882.1, read as the reverse complement.
TAGAAACCGGGTCAATACATATGCTATTGAGATCATTTTTGTTAATGATTCTCGATATTGAAGAAAGACATCATGGACCCAGTGATGCAATGCACAACCCTTCCCAGCTAACTCAAATATCTCTCAAAAGGTATTTGTTTTAATCACACGGAGATTAACACGTTATCTATTGGTTTATTCACTCCGAATAGACTGATATTGAAAAGGTGGCACTCCTCTCCAGCCATCGCTCACTAAATCAAAACGCACTATCGAGTCTAGAGCCAAGATATCATCAAAAGTCTTATTAGGACACTTTCCATTTATTCCTTGCTTTCTCACACACTGTGAAAAGTAAGAGATTTTTATGAGTCCTACGCAGTATTATTGTAATATTGCCAGAACATCCGAGTTATACACAAGTATTACAATGAAGATGGAAATCCGTAGGTTACACGTGCGGTTCTTTAAGAACCAATCTTGTGAAAAACTGGAAAGAAACAGTAGTTTAATTCTTAATTGAACTTAAACTCGTTCCAGGCCTCTACGCATTATCATATGATCTTGCCAGAACACTCAGAGTGACTCTTTATTGATCACAGTGACGAGTGGAAATCCTTCTAGTGTTAACATCAAACAGCATTTGGTAGGTGACGTGCAAGATTCTTTATGAATTAAGCTCGTGATAACTGGAAAGCAACGATGGTGAAAATCTTAATTGAAATTCACTTGTTCCAGGTTTCATGAATTGACGGCTTCAATCATAAGGATTTTTAATCCAAATGATTCACTCTTTATGTTCGCATTCAGCTTTGGACGGTCGAATAAAGAGAACGGGTTTACCCGCGAAATCCTGTCAGGAAGTTACTTAATTGAAACTATCCGTCACGGGTACGATATCTAATATCGTCCAACGGTCTTCACTGACCGGAGGTAAAATGCTACCGAATTAGAATAAAATGTCAAAGCCATTTTATTCGTGTCGTTGTTGTGTACCAGTTAAAGACGGTGGCGTTGCTGTTGAAGACGGTGGCGTTGCTGTGTACCAGTTGAAGACGGTGGCGTTGCGGTGTACCTGTTGAAGTCATTCCCACATGCTTATGTTTTTCTGCATCAAAGTTCAGCAAAATTCAAGAAAGTGCAAAATGAAGTCTTCCGCTGTACCAAACTCTGAAGCTTTCGAGAATTCAACAAAAAGACATAAGTGTGTGCAACATGGAGTCACGAGGAGGCAAGATTCACAAGAAGGCAAAGGTCGCACGTGATTGGTCAAAAGAACAATGCTCTCAAGCCAAAGCCTAAAAGATCAAATAAACATATTCACAACAAAAAGAAAGAAGAAAAGACTACGAGCTGAAGAACGAAGACTTAGTATAGTATGCTAGGTTTAGAACTTTGTAACGTGGAGTGACCTCCCCTAGGGGGAGATTGTTAGAAATACGTTTTTACGTATATTAGAAGTATCGGTCACTCCACAATATTATTAATGTTGTAATAGCTCGTAGTTAATGTTACTTATTAAGTTAAGTAAGAAACCGACCCATGGGCTTGTCATGGGTCGGCCCAAGCCCAATATAGGCCTTGGATATAAATACCCCTTTCCACCATGGAAAGGGGTTGGTTGTTGACATTCCATATTTTCATTTGAATAAAAATGACATAGTTTCTCTCTCACTTTCTCTCACTAGTTTCTCTCTCTAGGAATCCTCAACCCACTTCATAGATTCATAGGTTATCAATATTCTACAATTACTCCCTTCGTTCAGTCACAGTCTTAGTTTGACTTTTTCGGTGTTTCTTTTCCAACTTTGACCTTAATTCTTGATAATAATTATAACAATGAAACATATTTAAAAACTATATCAATTCATATATTTTCCATTAAGTATTATATAACACAAAGAAAAATATTTAAGGTTAAAGTTGGAAGAAAAAACCAAAAAAGTGAAGGTGGGACTATAATTTTAGGGCGGAGGGAGTAGGTCATTAGGGTAGAAGCGGTTCAAACACTGTTAACTTTATAATTATAATTAGCTAGTTGTAATTACAACATCTCGGATTAAAGAGACATATGGCTAGGAAGCGGTTAAAAGCGGACTTGTCGAGATTATGACCACTAAAGAGTAACAACTAGACAATAGCTAAAGGCTAGTACATTTTTCGCATATTGATCTTTACCTATATTTTCATTTTTTGTTTATTTATTTTTATGTATTTAGTTTTAGTTAATCTTTATAAATATTGTTTTTCAACGTGACAACCTTTTTAAATTAGAGTCTTACATGCATTGACTAGCTCTATACTGTTTTAATTAAAAAAAGCACACATCAATTTCAAACATAATAAAAAATACACATTAAAACCCATACATCTTCTCTGTTGGGGTTTACTTCGTTCCAACAGGGTGCAGATAATCAATAGCCTAACTACGTACCAATGAATGGTTACCGGATATCTTTTGAAGTCGTGTAATCACTTTCTAAATAAGATTATTCGACCCTATGCCTGGGTTAACACGAATACCTCATTGGGATAAAACCAATAGTTAGTTCTCATTTTAGGCACAAATCAAGAACTCTGTGCGTGTAAGTGTTTCTTGTTTCTGTATGTTTCATCATGCAAAATATGATCCCTATTTATAGTGATCCTACTCTTTAAGGAATGTAACTCATAGTCAAAGGAATAATGAATATTAATCGGCCAATTAATCTCATTATTTCTCACATGATTACATAGTGGTTACATGACCAGAATAATGGTCATTAATTCAATCTTAAACCCCTTATGAAACGGTCAAAGAGGTTACAAAGATAACCCACCACTGATGACTTAGCCGCTGACAAAGCAAATTCAACCGCTGACAAGGCCAAACTAGCCTCTGACAGGAATCATCAGCAACCACTATATTGAGTCTTCCAGGGTGGCCAGGGACTTAATGGATGTACACTCCGTACCTCCAAGCCCATTTACAAGTATGACCATATCCCACAATTATACTAAATTTCCAACAATCTTTCCCAATTTAGTACAATTCCTTTTGCATGAAAATCAACTTTAACAAAACCAGTGCATAAATGAAAATGTCCTGAGGATTGAATTTCCATATTAGTACATCACTTCAAATATTAGAGAATCAGGTGTTCTAAGAATTGAACCCTTCAACTACTTTGAATACATGAAGATAAAATACACACAAGTTTTCAAACACTTAAAACGCTCCTGACACCATACAAGCCATGTGTCCATATCCAATTCATAAATGTTTTAAGAGCCAAATTCCATGCTCCTTGAGGCGGCGAAACCTCAACATTTACATAGGTGGTTCCTCTTTAGTTCATGCTCCTGCTTAAGCAGTTTTTCAAAGAAATTAACCATTAAGAAGTTTATAACTTCATCTTCCTTTCAGTAGGTGCGAGCACATCCTTGGAATGATATGTAAAACATGTGCTTCAGTCATCTGAATGTTCAGCTTTCCACATTGAACTCAACTCCCAAGTTTCCTTAGGAGGGAGTTGGGTGTCCTAGCATTCAGGGACTAGTTTGGACTTTAAACCCATCCCTTTAGCAGACTTTATAACCAAGTATCTAGCCAATCTCTTCGTCAAGTGATCAACTAAGTTTTGTTGAGACCTCACAAACTCTATTGATATCACCCCATTCATGATTAGCTCACGAATCATGCTATGTCTAACACCTAAGTGTCTAGACTTACCATTGTACATTTGGCTATAAGCCTTAGCCAATATAGCTGCACTATCACAACAGATAGATATGGGTGCCATAGGTTTGACCCACAATGGAATCTCAAGAAGCAAGTTCTCAACCATTCAGCTTCTTTACCAGCAGCTCCTAGAGCCACAAACTCAGATTCCATGGTAGAACTAGTAATGCAAGTTTGTTTCTTGGATGCCAAAAAATTGCACCACCACCAAGAAGGAATACCCAACCACTTGTGGATGAATTATCCTCAGTATTGTTGATCCAACTTGCATCAGTGTAACCTTCCAACACTGAAGGATATGTAGTATATGACAAACAATAATCCATTGTTCTTTTCAAATACTTTAGTACCCTCTAAATTGCTTGCCAATGTTGAGTACTAGGATTACTAGTGTACCTACTCAGTTTACCCATAACAAATGAAATGTCAGGCCTAGTACTAGTCATGGCATACATCAAGCAACCAATCACCATAGAATACTCAAGTTGGGAGACAGCCTGACCATTGTTAGGCATTAGTTTCTTACTTGTATCCATAGGTGTACTCACTAGAGTACAATCAAAGTGATTGAATTTCTTCGAGACCTTCTCAATATAATGAGATTGAGAAATTACAATACCATCACTTTCATGTTTAATCTTTATGCCAAGGATAACATCAGCCTTCCCCATGTCTTTCATAGAGAACCTTGATGACAAAAACTCTTTGGTTAAATCAACCCGAACTTGGTCAGTACCAAAGATTAACATGTCATCAACATATAGGCAAATGATGACTCCTTTACAAGATTCATCAGATTTGCTATATACACATTTGTCAGCTTGGTTAAGTAAATAACTATTAGACAAAACCACTTCATCAAACTTTTGATGTCATTGCTTAGGTGCCTGTTTGAGTCCATATAAGGACTTAATCAGTTTACACACCTTACCTTCATGACCAGGCATGATGAAACCTTGAGGTTGGTTCATATAAACCTCCTCATTTAAATCACCATTCAAGAATGTTGTCTTCACATCCATCTAATGAATAATCAGATTGTGAATGCTTGCCAAGGCAATCAACATTCTTATGGTACTTATGCGTGCTACAGGAGCATAAGTATCAAAGTAGTCTATTCCTGACTTTTGTCTAAATCCTTGAATGACTAACCTTTCCTTGAACTTTTCAATAGTTCCAACTATCTTCATCTTTCTTTTGAAGATCCATTTGCATCCAAGTAGATTGCAACCTGGAGGTAGATCAACCAACACCCAAGTGTTGTTGCCCATGATGGAATCCATCTCATCATTGATTGCTTCTTTCCAGAAAGCAACATCCTGGGACTTTTGCTTCATCAAATGTTTTAGAATCATCCTCAACACTAAAGCAATAGTAGTACTGGTCTTAGACCTCATCCTTTGTTCCTTCAACTAGGTATAGTTGAAATTCAGGCCCAAAATTCTTTGGAGTCCTTTGCCTTGTGCTTCTTCTAAGCTCAGGCTCAGGTTGCTGAACCACAACCTCATCAGTGACCCTTTGAGGTTCCACTGAAGCACCAATGTCCTCAACTCCAGTAGGAGTCCTAAGGCTTGGTCTAGGGACTGATGAGAACCTAGTCTCGTCAAAGTTAGCATCATTTGATTCAATGATCGAGTTTATTGAAACTGAATCATTAGGTTCAATAACATAGAACCTATAAGCATTGGAATGCTCAACATATCCAAAGATGCATTGAATGCCTCTTTCACCCAAGTTTTTCACCTTTGGATTAGGGAGTCTTACAACAGCCCTACAACCCTAAACCTCGAGATAGTTCAAGTTTGGTTTCCGTTTAGTCTAGAGTTCATAAGGGGTAATCTTGTTCCTTTTGTTAGGAACCCTTTTAACAAATAGCAAGTTGTTAACATAGCTTCTCCCCAAAAACCTTGACTCAACCCTGAGTAGGACAACATGGAGTTAACCATCTCTTTTAGTACTCTATTTTTCCTTTCAGATATACCATTTTTTGTGGAGTATAGGGAGCAGTTATCTCATGGATGATTCCAACAGATTGAAAGTACAAAGTATCCATGTACTCACCTCCCCTATCAGTCCTAAATCTTTTGATTTGGACTCCTTGTTGTAATTCAACTTCAGTTTTAAATACTTTAAATTTATCTAATGCTTCATCCTTAGTATGTAACAAATAAACATAGCAAAACCTAGAAGCATCATCAATAAATGTTACCAAGTATTTCTTATTCCATAATGAGGGAGTAACATGCAAATCATATAGATCACTATGGATTAGCTCTAAAACTGTAGTTTCACGTTTTACATCCTAAAATGGTTTCTTAGTAATTTTGTTCAACAAACAAGTCTGAGACTTATCAGTGTCCATGTCAAAAGCTGGAATTAACCCATCCTTAGACATATCTTGCATCCTCTGATAGTGGACATGGCCTAGTCTAGCATGCCATAGTGATGAATCATTCAGTTTAGTGGTAGCCATCAAGACAAAATCAACATTTATACTAGAATCAATATTAAGCCTGAACATTTGATTACTCGAATAGCCAAAACCAATAAACACACCATGTTTAGATAAAAAAATTTATTAGATTCAATCACTTGTTTATAACCACAATTATTCAAAACACTACTAGAAACCAAGTTCTTCCTAATATTAGGAACATGCAAAACATTAAACAAAGAAACAATCTTTCCAGAACTAAATTTAAGATCTACACAACCACGTCCATGCACTAGGGCTGTTGACTCATTTTCCATGTGAAGAATAGATCCATCATTCATTGACTCATAAGTCTTGAACCAGCATCTATCTTTACACACATGAACAGTTGCTCCAGAGTCAACCCACCACACCACATCATCACCCTGCACAAAATAAGCTTCAGATACATATGTAACATAATAAATTTGGAGAGATTCATTAAACATATTCTGACCTTTTGTGCCTGATCCACAAGCTTTGTTGCTAGTACCAACATCTTTTCAAGTGTCCAGGTTTCCCACACTTCCAACAAGTCATTGATGACTTCTTGTTAGGATTAGCTTTGGTGTTATCATGATGCTTACGTTTGCCCTTGTTGTCATTATACCTGGTGAAGTTGTTATGCTCTACCATATTGACAACTGATAAACCAGCAACATTGTTGCTCTTTGGCTTGCCATTATCATGCACCTTGAGGGATTCCTCAATGCATAAATGACTGCCCAACTCAACAAGAGTTAACTAATCGTTCTTATGTTTCAAGGTGTGCTTGAAATCTTTCCAAGAAGGAGGCAGTTTATCAATGACACACGAGACCTGAATGGTCTCATCCATGTTCTTTTTATATTGTGTAAATCTACCAAGTATTCCAAGAAGTTCATTGTATTGTTCCATGACTGGTCTTGAATCAGTCATTTTGTAATTTGTGAAATCACTCACAAGGAACTTCTTACTTGATGCATCCTCAGCCATATATTTGGCTTACAAGGAATCCCATAGTTCTTTAAAAGATTCAACATTTTGGTAAATATTAAACAAAGAATCAGACATACCATTGAGAATAATACCACCACACATATAGTCATCATTCTCCCATTTGCTCCTTTTCCGCATCTCCTCCAAAGTAGCATCATCACCACCATCAGGAATGGGAGTGGCAACACGTACACCACGTTCATGGTAGAAAGAAGAAAGTGCATCTTCTTCTGCCATCTCCTAAAATCAACCCCTTCAAACTTGTCCAGTTTGGAGAAGTTAGCCACCATATGCTTCATTGCCGCCGCCATTGATTATCAGAAAATAATCTTCTTTGATTGTTGGGGTTTACTTCATTCCAACAGGGTGAAGATAATCAATAGCCTAACTATGTACCAATGAATGGTTACCGAATATCTCTTGAAGTCGTGTAATAACTTTCTAAAGAAGATTATTCGACCCTATGCCTGGGTTAACACGAATACCTCCTTGGGATAAAACAAGAGTTAGTTCTTATTTTAGACACAAATCGAGAACTCTGTGCGTGTAAGTGTTTCTTGTTTCTGTATGTTTCATCATGCAAAATATGATAATACTTTTAGTGATCCCATTCTTTAAGGAATGTAACTCATAGCCAAAGGAATAATGAATATTAATCGGCCAATTAATCTTATTATTTCCCACATGATTACATAGTGGTTACATGACCAAAATAATGGTGATTAAGTCAATCTTAAACCCGTTATGAAACGGTCAAAGAGGTTACAAAGATAACCCACCACTGATGACTTAGCCGTTGACAAAACAAAGTCAGCCGTTGACAAGGCCAAACTAGCCTCTGACAGGAATCACCAGCAACCACTATATTGAGTCTTCCAGGGTGGTCAGGGACTTAATAGGTGTACACTCCGTACCTCCAAGCCCATTTACAAGTATGACCATATCCCACAATTATACTAAATTTCTAACATTCTCCTTCGCCACCAAGCTGACCACAACTATTTTCAATGATCTAGAAAATTAACTAAAAATTATAGCAAAAAAATTATCACGAAGAATACAACATACAACAAAATTATAGAATCCCATAATTTAATTACCCAAAACCCAAAAAGAACCTATGTTAATACACCTTTAATCAATCGACTGATAAAACATACATTTAATTAATCAGATTGAGATTGTTAAATGAAAGTATTTTTAGCGGCCCATTGGTTGTTTGGATGTATTTTGGTGTTTTGAGGATTTATAGCCGATTTTTGAGTTTTCGTGTTCAATAATATTTAAGTGAGGAGAGCTTCGATTTCTTTAGTAAATTTTAGTTTTCGGTCTTATGTTTGTGTAATCGCTTTCTCTAAGTTTTATTTGTTTATGTTTCGGACACATAAATTTTTGTACCTAATCTATTAAATAAGAATTTGTGAAAACGAATTTTTATAATTTTTTACTAATTAAAGAAATATTTGACCTTTTTTTTCTTTAAACATCTTTAAACATAAATAATAAATAAATTAACTGATATTTAATTAAGCAGAAATTAACTTTTTGGACGTATGAATCTTAATTTTCATTTCTTTATAGAAGAAACTTTATATGAGATTTAGATTAAAAAAAAGTTCATTTTTGCTACATTTACAAATAAACCACATACAAATATTCATAAAAATAAGTTATCATGTATTAAATGGTAGTTTTTTGAATATTTTTCACTCTTATTTTTTTTAACCCAATCTAAATATATCATATTTTTTTAAGAATATTTATTTGTGGATTATTTATGAATGAAACAAAACTCTAAAAAATTTACTAAAATATTTGACTTTGCATAAATAAATAAATAGATAATCTAGATATAGTTAGACTCCCAACATAGTTCACATGTTTTATCCAATGTTTTCATATTGATTCGGCCGGATCAACCGCTTGAGCCGGTTTCGGTCGAAAAATCGGGTCATATTGATTCAGATTTTTCATTTTTGAAACCTTGTTAGACCCGCCGGGTTTGGGTAACCCGAGTCAACCCGGTTCTTGAGACCCGGCGGGGTTTTGATTTTTTCAAGGTTTTTGTTTTTAAATATGTAAATTAGACGTATTTGTGACGGAATTTTATTTTATATTTTATTTTGGTTGATAAACAACTTATCTTTTATATAATAAAAGAATTAGATTTTTTAAGAGTTTTAGTGAAAAATGGAGGTTGTAGAAAAAACAATTGTACCAATCAAATGGCTTGATTTTGACACATAAGCAAAATCAAGCAATGTGATTGGTCCAAAAAAGTCAAAATTGAATTAGTTTAGTCAAAATTAAAAATTTTGGTGGAGAAATTTGATGAAAATACATAAAATATATGTGTCAAATTTGTGAAAATAAAAACTTAAAAAAAGAGGAGGAAATTAATAAAACTTTAATGATTGAATTCTGAATAAATTAGATGACCTTAGGTTTAAACTTATATTTTTCCATATTTTTCAGTAACTTTGGAAAATAAACATAATACCCCCTTAAACTTTATAAACTATATACTTTATAAACTATATATTTTTATAATTTAAAAATACAACATATATGTAATATTGAAAAAATAACAGATCTCATAATTATATATATTCAAATAAAAACACAAATTATTGTCTATTTTTATTTTAGCACTTAACAAAGTCAAGCAATGAAATCTATGTAAATTATTATTAACGTAAATATAAATATTAAAATGAATGCACGACCTCAAACATCGGTGTGAGATGAAAATAAATAGAAGATATTCTACATATTAGAACAACATAAATTTTTCAAGGTTGTTATTTGTTACCAAACACACAATGTCGAGAAATGATAACTAAAATTTCAGTTAAACAAAATCAAATTCTTTATGCAACAAATATTTATACAAAATATCAATTAATATTATCACATAAATGAAAAATCATGTAAAGACTTGTGAATCAATGACATTATACTATTTAAATATTAAAGTTTAATATTGTTATATAGAATAATATTAAACATAACAAAATCATGAATTTATAAATCATGTAAATGTAATGTTGATGTATATGCTTTATTGATTAATAATTAAGATATAACTATTTAGAGTAAAATATCGAAAGTCAAAAGAATATGAAATTTAAAAAATAAAAATTAAGGTAAATTTATATTAATTTACACGGTACACAGTAACACAAATAAGATAATAAAACATATAAACATTAGATGTTCTTAAAAAACATATATAATATACATAAAATTGGAATAACGAAAGTATTACTTAATGAATCATTTATTTTAAATCCCGTGCGTGCACGGGTATTAAAACTAGTATTTTTAATATACGAAAATTTTTATAATTTATATATATAAAGTTTTTTAATTATTAAAAATATAAAAAAAATTAAAATTTAAAAAATCGAGTTAATCCAAATTAACCTGAATTAACCTGAACTTGATCACTAGACCGAATCAATTTAAAATGGGGTTTTCAAAACATTGGTTTTATCCACATTTTCTGATGAAAAAATCTTAATCTAGTACACTTGTCAAATATAGTAGAGACATCAACATGTTACATGTTCACAATAAGTCAAACATAGATGTAGATCAGATCAGAAAATAATGGGATCCCTAGATGCCATGAAACATTCACCAATCCCATCACAAGACCCCAACGAATCAAACCCTGCCACGTCATCATCCACTACCATGATCACCACCACTCTCCTCATTACCACCATAATCTCCACCTCTTTCGCCGTCTTATTCTTCTCATCCACCCCCACGCGCCACCACACAGCCTCTATCATCCACCACGCGCCACCACTAACCAAACTAAAACACCCCACCATCATACTCATATCCTCAGATGGGTTCAGGTTTGGTTACCAATACAAAACAGCAACTCCCAATATTGACAGACTAATAAAGAATGGAACGGAGGCGAAAACCGGGCTTATACCGGTTTTTCCTACGTTAACTTTCCCTAACCATTACTCCATTGTCACGGGCTTGTATCCGAGTTCTCATGGGATCATACACAACAAGTTTTACGACCCGGAAAGTGGCGAAACGTTTACAATGAGTAGCCATGACCCTCATTTTTGGCTAGGTGAGCCATTATGGGAAACTATAACTAAGCATGGCTTATTAGCTGCTACGTATTTTTGGCCTGGTTCTGAAGTTAAAAAAGGTGCATGGGGTTGTGATATTAAGTATTGTAAGCCTTATAACGAGTCCGTTCCTTTTGAGGAGCGCGTTGATACGGTTTTGAGTTATTTTGATCATGTGGAGAAAAAGGATGATGTTCCGGTTTTTATGACATTGTATTTTGAAGATCCAGATCATCAGGGTCATCTAGTTGGCCCTGATGACGTGGAAGTTACTAATGCGGTTAGTAGGATTGATGGGTTGATTGGGAGGTTAATAAGCGGTTTGGAGAAACGCGGGGTTTTTCAGGATGTTACGGTTATTATGGTTGGTGATCATGGTATGGTTAGTACTTGTGATCAAAAAGTTATATATTTAGATGATTTAGTACCTTGGGTAAATGTTGCGGCACAATGGGTACAAAGTTATAGTCCTGTGTTGTCTATTCGGCCCCCTTTAGGGGTGCCGGTTAAGGATGTTGTGGCCAAAATGAATGAAGGGTTGAGTTCGGGTAAAGTTAAAAATGGGGAGAAGTTAAAGGTTTATCTAAAAGAAGATCTTCCGGATAGGTTGCATTATTGGGAAAGTGATAGGATACCTCCAATTATTGGGTTAGTTGCTGAGGGTCTCTACTAGAGGGATTGAAAAGATCGAGAGTAATTTCTGAGTCTTGATGGACCTTTCTTATTATAGGCCAAAGGAATAGCTAAGGACTTCTTCCCTCATTCTCATCAAATTGGAGTAGCTCAGGAACTATAGAATCTCTTTCTTGTCCTTCTACTTAAGGGGCAAAGAGAAGCGCTTTTGCTACTGAGAAAGCGAAAGGTCAGCGCGAAGGTTCAAGACTTAGCCGAACGTTAGCGAAGCTAGATTCTCATAGATGGTATGCTTTCATAAAATGCTAGGTTTGAATGCATGTCTTAAGCGGTGGAGTAGCACTAGTTGAGATACCCAGCTAGTTCGAAGAAGATCTCAAGCTATAATAGTAGTGGAATTACATCTCAGTTGTTTTCATAGCTCAACTAGAAAGTTCCGACCCCCTATCAAGTAAGGAGAGCTAGGTTGTATGACTTCCTGCCGGTCTTTGAAGCTATTAACTAATCTCTAGGGCAAGTAGGACTAGTCTTTATGGCCCTATTGATTTAGGAGTTGTTGCAACACTGGTTGTTGACGGTTGTTAGCGAGGTACTATACAATTGAGCAAAAGGATAAGAATGTGAAAGAATGTGGTGGTGCACACGGTTATGATAACGCCTTTTTTTCTATGCGGACCATATTTATTGGGCATGGTCCTCAATTTGCTAAAGGTAGAAAGGTGCCTTCTTTTGAGAATGTCGAAATTTATAACATGGTTACTTCGATTCTTAATATAAGTGGTGCTGCTAATAACGGGTCGTTATCTTTTGCTAAGAGTGTGCTTTTGCCTCATCATTGATATGAGGTCAGATTTGTGATTTAGCTTAATAAAGGTTCTGCACTAACATGCTTTGTGCTGAGTGTATGCTTTAGATTGTTTTAACTTTTAATCTTGTTTATATAAATTTTTATGTGGACGGGACATCTACTATTTTATGATGCTTAATTAGTATCAGATCATCGTGTGTGTCTGTGGCGGACGCAGGAAATTTCAATGTGGGGGGCAAATTTTTTTTTTGACGATGGGAAGGCGAAAAAAACGAGAATCGGAATAAAAAGTTGAGTATTATAACTTAAAAATTAACGATGTCTAGGCTTTACAGTGTTAAATGTTCGAATTCAATGTGTGAGTGGGGGGGGGGGGGGGGGGGGGGGGGGGGCAATTTGAAATTCGAGTGGGGGTCATTTTAAAAAAAACGCTTAAAATTTTAAAAAAAATACACTAAAAACTTTTTTTTTTGGTAGAGCTATGGGGGCGCCGCCACCCCGAACATACAATGTATGTCCGCCCCTGGTGTCTGGTGTATCAGGTACGGAACAGACATTTACATAACTTATACTCCGTAACATCTAATGGGTGACTGGATGTAATACCTAAAACTTATTACATCTAAGGGTAGCTGGATGTAAAAATTTAAGCGGTCTGCAGTCTGCTAAACTAGACAATGAGTATTCTGCAACAATTTTTCGTGCGAGATACTTGGATGTCTAATCAACAAGTATATATAAACAAACATTAAGATTGTAGTAAGCTTCAGAATATAGGAACAGAGGGATGAGAGTATTACAATTATATGCTTGTTTCTAGCTTTACCTAACCAAACTAAACGAGTGGATGTATTGGCACAATTCCCTGCTACATTATCTCAAAACAAAGAATCATAGCGAGTCCAAACATCAAATCAAACACCACATAAGACAGTGCTGTATCGATGTGTATTCTATTTAAATATTGTGACTGATTTATACCCGTCTTACCGATTACCCAAAGATTATAAATTTTAGCCCCTGCATAATGATATACGACTGCAAACAAAAGAGGATCAAATAAATACAAGGCAACACAAACAAATATTGAATGAAGGATAACCCCTATATCCTAGTATAATATTGTTTCTTAAACATTGTTCATTGTTGTGAATGTTTAAGAAGATCTCTTAAACTTTATTGCTAAACATACAAGAAATTTACAACAATGTACATGATATATGCATCGATATGTACGTTTCTTACGCAAGGTAGAACGATGGCTAAAGTGTATATGTAGCTTCATGCTTTCTTGAGATTCTCAAGGCATTCTTTAGTGACTCCCTGAACCCACAAATTGAAAGGCTTGACATCTTTGTCCTCACCATTCCCCTTTTCTGCGAAGCAATCGTTGCATGTTTGAACGTCCGTGGCGATACCACTAATATCAACGTTAGCCTTAGGGAGGTCTTGTTTGTTAATGCTTTCCATGCTTACTTTGACACCATCAATAGCATCATCAAGATTTTCTTGGCATTTATCGCAACACTTTTTTGCATCTGCTGGTGTAAGGCCACAATTCTTTTTAGATGTGAGGAATGTTTTAAACGCCTCAATTCTTTGTTCAAGTCCTTCTAGCTGTGTGGTTGTCATTTTAGTGCCATCGCTATTTTGCTCAACTGATGACTTTTGCACGCCAGTTTCTGCTTTCTTAAGATTTTGAAGGCATTCTTCAGTGATTTCCTTAAGCGCCAGATGAAAAGCATTGACATCTTTGTCTTCACCTTTTGGCGTTTCTACGAAGCAATCATTACATGTTTGAATATCCGTGGCGATACCACTAATATCAATATTTGCCTTAGGGAGGTCTTGTTTGTTAATGCTTTCCATGCTTACTTTGACACCATCAATGGCATCATCAAGATTTTCTTGGCATGTATCACAACACTTTTTTGCCTCTGGTGGTGTCTTGTTACAATTCTTTTTAGATGGGAGGTACGTTTTAAACGCTTCAATCCGTTGTTTAATGTCTTCTAGCTGTGTGATTATCATTTTAGTGTCATCGTTATTTTGGCTAACGGATGACTTTTGCACGCCAATTTTTTTCACACCAGTTTCTTCTTTCTTGAGATTGTTGAGGCATTCTTCAATGGCTTCGTTGATACTCGTGGAATACATCTTAAGATGTTGGTCCTCACTAGTCCCTGTTTCGACGAAGCAATCATTGCATGTTTGAATTTCTTTGGTGATACCACTAATATCACCATTAGCCTTAGTGACAGCATCATTGGCAGCATCAATATTTGGTTGGCATTGATCACAACACTTTTTTGCCGCGGGTGGTGTCCCGGGACAACTCTTTTTAGCTTGGAGGTACTTCCTAAATGTTTCAATCCTTTCTTTAATGACTTCTACTTGTGTGGTTGTTATTTCAGTGCCATCTTTATTTGGGTCAACGGATGACTTTTGCACGCCAATTTCTTCTTTCTTTCCGAGGCATTCTTCAATGGCTTCGTTAATACTCGTGGAATACATCTTAAGATGTTGGTCCTCACTAGTCCCTGTTTCGACGAAGCAATCATTGCATGTTTGAATTTCTTTGGTGATACCACTAATATCACCATTAGGCTTAGTGACAGCATCATTGGCAGCATCAATATTTGGTTGGCATTGATCACAACACTTTTTTGCCGCGGGTGGTGTCCCGGGACAACTCTTTTTAGCTTGGAGGTACTTCCTAAATGTTTCAATCCTTTCTTTAATTACTTCTACTTGTGTGGTTGTCATTTCAGTGCCATCTTTATTTGGGTCAACGGATGACTTTTGCACGCCAATTTCTTCTTTCTTTCCGAGGCATTCTTCAATGGCTTCGTTAATACTCGTGGAATACATCTTAAGATGTTGGTCCTCACTAGTCCCTGTTTCGACGAAGCAATCATTGCATGTTTGAATTTCTTTGGTGATACCACTAATATCACCATTAGGCTTAGTGACAGCATCATTGGCAGCATCAATATTTGGTTGGCATTGATCACAACACTTTTTTGCCGCGGGTGGTGTCCCGGGACAACTCTTTTTAGCTTGGAGGTACTTCCTAAATGTTTCAATCCTTTCTTTAATTACTTCTACTTGTGTGGTTGTCATTTCAGTGCCATCTTTATTTGGGTCAACGGATGACTTTTGCACGCCAATTTCTTCTTTCTTTCCGAGGCATTCTTCAATGGCTTCGTTAATACTCGTGGAATACATCTTAAGATGTTGGTCCTCACTAGTCCCTGTTTCGACGAAGCAATCATTGCATGTTTGAATTTCTTTGGTGATACCACTAATATCACCATTAGGCTTAGTGACAGCATCATTGGCAGCATCAATATTTGGTTGGCATTGATCACAACACTTTTTTGCTGCGGGTGGTGTCCCGGGACAACTCTTTTTAGCTTGGAGGTACTTCCTAAATGTTTCAATCCTTTCTTTGATGACTTCTACTTGTGTGGATGTTATTTCAGTGCCATCTTTATTTGGGTCAACGGATGACTTTTGCACGCCAATTTCTGCATTCTTGAGACTGTTAAGGCATTCTTCAACGGCTCCCTTAGCCCACCAATTAAATGGCCTGACATCTTTATCCTCACCATTCGCGAAGCAATCGTTGCATGTTTGAATGTCCGTAGCGATACTACTTATATCCTCATTAGCTTTAGGGAGGTCTGGTTTGTTAATGCTTTCAATGCTTGCCGTGGCACCATCAATGGCATTATCAAGATTTTCTTGGCATGTATCACAACACTTTTTTGCCTCTGGTGGTGTCTTGTTACAATTCTTTTTTGCTGGGAGGAACGTTTTAAACGCTTCAATTCTTCTTTTAATATCTTCTAGCTGTGTAATTGCTATTTTAGTGCCATCGTTCTTTTGGTCAACCGATAACTTTTGCACGCCACTTTCTACTTTCTTGAGACTGTTATGGCATTCTCCGGTGACTCCCTTAACCCACACATTAAAATTAATGATTTGTGGGTCCTCACCAGCCCCCGCTTTTACCCAACAATCATAGCATGTTTGAACGTCTGTGGAGATACCACTAATATCACCATTAGCCTTAGAGAGGTCTTGATTATTAATGCTTTCGATGCTTAGTTGAGCATCTTTAATGGCATCACCACTATTTTCTTGGCATTGTTCACAACACTTTTTTACCTTTGGTGGTACTCTGCCACATGACAGTCTTCGTGCAAACCACCCTTTCCACCATTCAATTCCTTTTATTAAATCTTCTAGCTGTTTGATTGTCATTTTTGGGTCATCCTTATTTTCGTTAACAGATAATTTTTGCACGCCAATTTCTGCATTCTTGAGACTGTTAAGGCATTCTTCGACGGCTCCCTTAGCCCACCAATTAAATGGCCTGACATCTTTATCCTCACCATTCGCGAAGCAATCGTTGCATGTTTGAATGTCCGTAGCGATACTATTAATATCAACATTAGCCTTAGGGAGGTCTTGTTTGTTAATGCTTTCCATGCTTACCGTGACACCATCAATGGCATCATCAAGATTTTCTTGGCATGTATCACAACACTTTTTTGCCTCTGGTGGTGTCTTGTTACAATTCTTTTTTGCTGGGAGGAACGTTTTAAATGCTTCAATTCTTCTTTTAATATCTTCTAGCTGTGTGATTGCCATTTTAATGCCATCGTTGTTTTGCTCATCCGATAACTTTTGCACGCCAATTTCTGCTTTCTTGAGATTGTTAAGGCATTCTCCAGTGACTCCCTGAACCCAGACATTAAAATTATTGATTTGTGGGTCCTCACCAGCCCCCGCTTCTACAAAGCAATCATAGCATGTTTGAACGTCTGTGGAGATACTACTAATATCACCATTAGCCTTAGAAAGGTCTTGTTTGTTAATGCTTTCGATGCTTACTTGAATACCTTTAATGGCATCACCACTATTTTCTTGGCATTGTTCACAACACTTTTTTACCTTTGGTGGTACTGTGGGACATGACAGTCTACGTGCGAACCACCCTTTCCACCATTCAATTCCTTTTTTCATATCTTCTAGCTGTGTGATTGTCAGTTTGGCGCCATCCTTATTTTGGTCACAAGATGACTTTTGCAGACCGATTTCTGGCATTGAGAGTTCAAAAAGTTCAGATACAGATAAGGGGCTATCAGCGCTAGGTCCAGAGGAAGGGGCAGCACCAGGGGTATCAGATTCACTTTCACTTTCTTCACCGTTATCATTATCCTTGGAAGGGGTCGGGGCTGGCGTATCCTCCTTGCCATGGGATGAAATTGGTTTAGCACATAGTGCAAAGAATAGAATTACATAAATGAAAATGAGAGTCAATCTAGATCTTCTAATAACCATTGTCTTTGATTTTTCTTCTGTTTGTGATTGGAAATGAGATAATCTGGATGAACGCTGGGGGTATTTAATACTGCATAACGATTGACAATTCTTAATTGTCGATCCGTACTCTATAAATAGAAATATCATGGTTAAAGTTACGAGGTTGAGGTTATTCATATCCCATACCAACAAATAAAAAAAGGAACTATTGGTTCTCAATTTATTTAACCTTGTGGTCGAAATTAAACAAAAACTTAACTTGGAAGGCCTAACAATTTTGTGCTAATTTCGTGTTTTCTTTGTAAGACTTTAAAAATCAGTTCCATTTTCTCCATCCATTGTTAATTCTCATATTTAACTTACCTCTATGGTGTCCTTCCATTTCTATATTGCAACTAATTAACAGTTTCTCATGATTTTGTTGTGCTCCATTGGTTATATAAGCTCTTTTCTATGATTCTTAGACATTATAAGATCCTTTGAATTAAGCTTAAAAGATGGTTGCAGCCCCTACCGTCGACTTCTATTTCAAAATTTTATAGCTCTGTAGTTTGTTTGTTTCTTGTTCCACTCACTACCTAGACCTACATGCGTGAACGTTTATAGTTGTTTAGTAACCTCGTATTCTGTAAACCCCATTCATAACCTATTTACAGGCTAACATATATGTTTCTTCAATTTAGGCAAGGAACAGAACACCTTAGCTTGTTATAAAGCATACTTTAAGTCACATATTTTGGTAATTAGTTTAAGTTTCTTTTTTTAGGTAAAGGGTTACCCGGTAAATTGTATAAATCATATCAAAAGGTTAAGAACAATGGAATGTGGTTGAATACCACATTAACCTTAAGCGTAGCTTGAACGACAAACATTTGAGACATGCCCAAAATGTATTACAAACTGAAAAAACAAAGACAAAGACACAAAAACACCATTAATTTAAGTTTCGGATCCTGTACTTTCTGAAATTTCTGGAACCTTGACATTGATACCCACTCAACCGGTTAACCCTTAATCTATCCAAGGAGATGAAATGCGTTGCAGTTAGCTAACCACTTCAGATAATTAAGTGTTACAAAATTTTTAAAGAGTATATCAAATAATACATGATAGTGATACAAGGTAAGATTAAACTTATCCATAATTTCACATCCATGTTATTGACAACTTTGGTAGACCTTGCTACTAAAACTCAGTGTAATGATGTCTCCCTCAGATGCACAGTATATGAAAACACTATTAACTAATCGGGGTGATTCGTACATCATACACCAAAGATTGTCACATATCAAAAGCGTGTTATGGTGACTTGTGCCTTAGTTGTGATGTGTAACCTATACCTAAATTTACATCAGGTGATGCAGGTATTGATAGATGAAAAAGAATTGAAACAATTTATCTTCATTTGGTATATTTGGCCTTGATGCGAGTGTATACATTGGTTACTGGGACTCATAATGAGATTGATTAGTTTTACCACTCATGAAGCACGGATAGTACAATCATTAGGAACATATATTGAGATCACAATTCAAACATAATAGTGACTATAAATCTTTTATATAATAAAAGAATTAGATTATTTTGGAAATTTTAGTGAAAAGTAAAAGTTATAGAAAAAATAATTAGATTAATCAAGTGACTTGATTTTGACATATAAGCAAAATCAAGCGATGTTATTGGTGGAAAGAAAATTAAAATTAAATTCAATTTATTCAAAATTAAATTTTTTTGTGGAAGAATTTAATAAAAACACAAAAAATATATGTGTCAAATTTGTAAAAATAAAAAATTTAAAAGGAGGGGATTGACAAAACTTTATTGGTTTAATTTTAAATAAAGGGTATAATTTCATATATCACCCTATTTTCAAAATCAATTTCATATATACCCAAAGTGCAACTTTTGAATGCATAATGTACAATGATTTTTAAGCATGTTTGGGTATATATGAAATTGATTGTAAAAGTAGGGTGATATATGAAATTGCCCCTTAAATAAATTAGATAGATTTAACAATAAACTTATAATTTTCATATTATTTAGTAACTTTATAAAATAAACAAAATGCCCCCTAAACTCTATACCTTCTAAACTCTTTATTTTAAAAATACAACACATATGTTATACTCCCTCCGTTTCATAAGCAATGCAATCACATTACTTTAAAAATACAACGTAGTATTAAAAAATCAACAAATCACATGATTATAAATATTCAAACAAAATCACAAATTATTGTCTATTTCTATTTTGGCATTTAATAAAGTCAAGCAATGCAATCTACGTAAATTATTAGTAACATGAATATAAATATTAAAATGAATGTAAGACCTCAGACATCGGTGTGATATGAAAATAAATAGACGGGATTTTACATACTACAACAACACATATTTTTTCAAGGTCGTTTGGTGTTACTAAACATACAATATTTAGAAAATGATAGCTAACATTCCAGTTAAACAAAGTCAAATCCTTTATGCAACAAATATGTATACAAATAATCAATTAATATTATCACATACTGAAAAATCATGTAAAACTCATGGGTCCATGAGCATCGTAAATATTTAGGTATTAAAATTTTAATTTAATTTTATAAAATAATATAAAACATTACAAAATCATGAATTTATAAATTGTGTACGTCTAAAGTTGAAGTAAATTGTTTGTTTATTAATAATTAAGATATAACTATCTGGAATAAAAATATCAAAAGTTAAAAGATCATGAAATTCAAAAAATAAAAATTAATTTGAATTTATACACGATACACGGTAAAACAACAATATAATCAAACATATAAATATTAGATGTTCTTAAAAACATATATAATATACATAAAATCGCAATAACAAAATTATTACTTAACTTATCGTTTATGTTCAAGCCCCGTGCGTGCACGAGCATTAAAACTAGTATAGCTTCTGAGATTGAGGTTAAAAACACGCAAACGAACTATATATATCTACTCAAATACTAAAGGTGTTGTATGCTTCTTTCGTTGGTTTTTTGTTACTTCGTGTTGTAATCGCGAGTTGTTGCTACTGTTGGTATGTATTCGTCCCAACTGGGGTAAGATAATCAATAGCCTAACTAGGTACCATGGTTACTAGATATCACTTGAAATCGTGTTATCACTTTTCAAAGTAAACTATTCGACTCTAATGTCAGGGTATCACGAATATCTACGTGGGATAAGACCATATGTTTGTTAGTAATTTAGACACAAATCTATAACCCTTTCGCATATAAGTGTTTATGTAAGTTAGTCAACCCTAGTCAATGGAAGTTATGAGGATTTAACGGCCTATTAAATTCCTCATAATATGCCTCCATAATAACATGTATAGTGGTTACATGACCAATTAAACGTGATCATCAATGGATTATAATTTTTACTGCCACTTGAATTGGTAAATCCAGTTACAAGTATACATGTTCAGCTCCAACGTTTTACCAATAATAATTTAATTCGTACTGCTAGTATAAACTTTAATACCGCTCATGACACTACTAACAACACTAACAAATTAGTGCGGGTAGTGTAAGTATCAGTATTGTGAGTACATAGATATTATGTAGTTATATTGCTTGAATCATGTATTTGATATAGTACATAAATATTATGTATTTGATAATAGTCAATAGATATTATGTAGTTATATTGTTTGAATCATTAGTTTATAAGGGATTTCTAGGGTTTTTATGGCTATTTAGGGTATCCTTGTTGTATTTGAATTGTTCTTATTCATTGTTTATACATATAGTTACTTTTGGAACTCAGACTTGATATATACATAGTGTATACAACATATAGGCATATGTGGAATTGATTATTGAGATAGTGAGTATCCATATATTCAACAATTCAGTCATATAACATATTAAAATGCCAAATTTCTTAGTAAAATTATCTCTTTATTTATAAACATAGTGTAGAAACTAGAAGGGGGTTGAATAGTTTCTAGTTACTTTTTCAAAACATTTGCATAACCCACTGTGCGCGGTTCTTTAAACATGTCCGCGGTTCGTTATCGCTAAATAACCGCGTGCCCCTTTAAGGAACCGCCAACAGTGAACTAGACTATTTATTGCATGTTAACCTTTAACAATCCTTTGTATCAAATTCTCAACTAAGCTTGACTAGATATGAGATGTGTTTGATTGAAAGATAAATACTACAAGTAAGTAAACACACAAACACATCAAATCAAGAGTACATCAAGTAATAGTCTAAACACTAAGCACACACGTACTAAGCATAAGCTTTTCTGCAACTAGGATGTTTAGACTAAGTGATGTACACTTCACCATAATCTAAACATGAAGCACACACGTACTAAGCCATAGCTTTTCCGCAACTTAGATGTTTAGATTATGAGATGCACACAAAACACAACAACAAGTATGAAAGTATAAATACATCTAAAAAGGTAAAGACATAAATGTAAATGAAAGTACCGACACGATGATTTATAGTGGTTCGGTCACGAAGCTCCTCTTCGCCCTACTCCACTCCTTGAGTACACCTTACTCGAGAGTTACTTCACTAGTCAACACAATCCTTAAGGTGGAGACACCATACACAACGTCGCTTATCCAATTTCCTACTCTAAGCTAAAAGTCGAGTCCTAATCTTAGATAGGACCAATCTTCTCAACGTCGCCTACTTCACCATTTTCCGACACAAGGCTAGATGTCGAGTCCTAATATTAGGTAGGACCAATCTACAATATTCATACTAGTTATGTTTTATGGCCCAACATAACATACCTTGTGTTTTATGGCCTAAACACATAAACCATATAGATCTAAGCACACAACACTTAAATCTATGACTCTAACACTATATCCAAGTTTTACACAACTTGGATTTACACAACTAACACCTAATCCAAGGATACCCATCACTTGGATATTCTACCCTTACAAACACATCCAAGTGAACCCAACACTTGGATCTTCTATATATACATAGTAGGAAAACAATGACTTGATCTAGAAGGAGAGATCTTCATCATGTTGTGAACCCAACACTTTATGGTAATGAAAGTGTTCTTCTCTTTGCACTTGAGAGGATGAGAGGATTGAAGGAGAGAATCACATCTTAAACAAGATTAATCTAAACTAACTAATCAAGGAGTTTAAAGATGTTTTTGAAGAAGCTATGCAAAAAGGGTTGAAAGAAAAGCTGGAAATGATCCACTATTTATAGGGCAAGAGTGCAACGGTAAAAAACACCCGCAATTCCTTATCTCTACCGCGGTTCCTTATCAATAAGGATCCGCGGGCTCCTTTAAGGAACCTATGGCTTGGAGTCCGTGCATTTTTGTCCTTTAGTGGGGAAATGCCATCTGGGGTAGTTCATACCCTCAAAGGATATTCCTTTGGCATATGGTATATGCCAAATTTAAATTTCCATTTTCTTTTTAATAAAACATTTTCTTAAAAATAAAGTTAATTAAAAATTACTTAGTCACTTTTTATAAAGTGAGTTTTAAGAAAATATTAATCCTTAGTCACTTAGTTAGGTTAATGACATGTTCGTACATACCTTGAGTGATTCATGCCGAATGTGATCTTGGAGGTGTAGAGAGAAGTATACAAATGTATTCTTGAGTGATTACGAGTACTTTAACATTTTACATAATGTATTGCGAGTTATACGTTTGTCATCACCAAAACATAAGGGGATCATATCGATTAAATATCGTAATTTTTGCACTAACAATCTCCCCCCTTTTGATGATGACAAACAAGTAAACCGCAACGCATAGTAAAATGTGGAAGTTACTCGTTTACACTTCCTTCTCCCCCTTTTGTCGAATCAAAAAGTTAGTCGTCATTTGAGGAAGAGTAGAATCCATATCATTTGAGGAAGATCACACATCCAAAGGTAGTCGTTGTTTGTAGAAGAGAGTGATCAACTTTGAGATAGCTTGCATCCAAAAGATATTCGGTTGAGAGGCGAGATTCCGAACCGTAATCCCATCATCCAAAGCTATTGAGCTTGTGTCATCCTAGTGAAGTCTTCAATCACCATAGGTTAACCACCTCCATGTCTTCGAGATCCCATAATTCATTACTTGCAAGATGTTCAATGAATGCAATTTAAGTGAACGATCACAAATGTAATGAGTTGAACTCTTGAAAATGCTCCCCTTGATATGAGCTCCCCCTTGCTTGAGGCACCAACAATGTAAGAAAAGTGACAAGCTACAAAGAAGGGTTAGATGTCCTAAAAAACAAAGTTAGTGAACAAGAGCATATATATATAGCAATGTCACCCAAACGAAATTAGCTTTAAACAACTTGAGTACAAAGAGAGGGACCCAAGGGAAAGCTAAAGCAATCTTAACTTTTTAGAAGTGTCGAAAATATGACAAGTTAAGAAAAATAAGAGGGTTGTTAGATAGAAAAGAGAACCCAACTTATTTTGGTGACACC
This sequence comes from Glebionis coronaria, assembly GCA_025667525.1. Taxonomy (NCBI): domain Eukaryota; kingdom Viridiplantae; phylum Streptophyta; class Magnoliopsida; order Asterales; family Asteraceae; genus Glebionis; species Glebionis coronaria. The sequence continues at coordinate 23,967,315 of CM046882.1, read as the reverse complement.
AAAAAAAATATAAAAAGGACTATAGAGAGAAAAGAAATGTCCAATTTATAAAAAGAGAAAATATTGTCGAGGTCACTTACCTTACCCTAAATTACACCTATTTTTGAAATTTTTAAGAAATTTTATTTACTATATATTTTATCGTTTTGGTTGAACCCAATGTTTGAGGTCGTAATCTTGACGATTGACGATTTAAGAAGAACGATGACGACTACGATCCCGATGGATGCCCAAATTTCTATGTTTATTGTCGTTTTATCGATATTATAATTTTTTGAGGATTTTACTTTCGGTTCGTGTTAAGTCGAGTCGGGTGCGTTTTATTGCTTTCCGGGTGCATTTAAATTATCCTAAAAGTATTTTGGAGTGTTCGGGATGACCCCCGACTCCCGCAAAATTTTCTAAGTCGACTAGTGAGTCATTCCCGCAAACATTTGAGGTCGTTTTCATACAAGGCCAAAAGAATGCCAATATTGCACACAAGGACCTCCCAATTTTACAAAAGGGATAACCAACACATACACACAACACAAAAACACACTAAAAATTTTCCACTCTCTCTCTCTTTTCTCTCTTTAGGCCGACGGCCAAACACCACCATACCACCACCATAATTTTTTTTTACTTTGTTTTGATTAAAACCTAGGTTAGACCACATTTAGATTAATCATTTCAAGTGTTTTGATGTGCTTTAATCCAACATGCATTCATAAAAAATTTTCAAGAATCAAATGGGATTTTCAAAAATTTGTTTTGATGTTAATAGAGTTTATGCATGTTTAATTGGAGTGTAGGAGATGGATAATCACTCAACAAACCAACCAAAATCAATTTGGTTGGGTTGTTTTGATCACCCACACCCCACGGCAATATGGGGGTGTCTGGTGGATCTTGGTGATTGATGTTTGCTTTTGGGTTTATGTTTAATTCATGGTTTTAGATATTTTTTAGTGGGTAAAGCTCATTGTATGTTTGATTTAGTGAATGAGTTTTAGGATGGATTTGGTATTTTTGGTGTTAAGGACTGATTAGGATGATTAGTAATGGTTAGGAGTGATTAAGTTGAGGCTAGGTGTCGATAAAATTGTTTGGAAACGAGTGTTGGGTTGATTTTGAGAAGGGTAATTTTAGGCAGATTGTTTAGGCTTTTTTTCATAAGTTTTACTTTGTAAACAGGTCATGAGACTAGGATATAGTTGTAGATCGTCGTCTTAGCTTCGATTTGGTATAAGAAAGAGCTTACGACTCCTAACGAGTAAAAAGTTATGATGTTTTGAAATTATGTGTACCGGGAGATGAGAACCTACATAATCCGAAATTATGTTTGGTTTTGGGTCAAATCCCGGGGACCATAATTATAGTTTGGTAATTGATTAAAGGTTGATTTTTGGTCTCAAACCTTCATTTGTGAGTCTATTATTAGGCTTAGGTGTTGAACGGGTCAATGGTATATTTTAAATGGGTCAAACAAGTCCAACATGGTCAATGTGCAAAATCAGTCCGAAAAACGTATGTTTAGTAATGTGTTGAGTAACGGGTCATAAAAGTGAGAAGTTTTAATGGGATTAAAAATGGGTTTTCTACAGGTCTTAAGGTATTTTTGAGAATTTTCCCAAATTTTATAAAATGGTTTAAGTCTAGGAAAATAGCCCATACTTTTGGGTAAGTATCGGCGAAAAACGTAAAAAGGGTAATAACGTTAATAGATGAATAGTATAAAACTAGTAACAATTATCCGTTTGGTTTTAGCGTGAGTTTGTAATTATCACAATTGACTAATATGTACATATTATACAGTACTTGAAGTTTATAAATGAGATTTACTGATTACGCGTTATTGTTTGTTAGGTGTTGAATTCCCCGGGCATCCTCATCATCGTTAGTGATCGTCATTCGAAATCGCCGACTACTCTATATACATAAGGTGTGAATTTGTAGCCTCACTTACTACTGTTTTTAAATTGTTTTTACCCGCGAGGGAGATGCATGCTAGTTTTCTAAAATGAACATATGTCATGAATGATTGTTGGACCCGAATGTTGCCTTAAATTGTGTTGAGTACCTAGTTGCAAAAGACCCTATATTCATGAACTATTAACTATTGTTTAATCCTTGTGTGGATTGAAAATAGCCGCTTATACAATTGATAATACTATGGGGTTGACGACCCTATCCGAGACGAGGGATAGTACGTTGAGTACCCCCTGCGGACGGATAACTTGTGATAAGAGATAAGGTATAATTGCAACTGATGCCTTTAGAAGGGGCAATGGTTTCATCTTAATCACGCCGGTAATTATTACGCGGGTGATTGAGTTAACGGATTAGTGTCATGAGCTTAAACACAATTGTCATAACCTTGAAAATAGATTGTTTGATCGACAATTCTATGAATGATCGTGAATGATTTTTATAACACATATGTTCAAAATGAGATTTTAAAACCTATGAATTACACTCAACATTTTATGTTGACCCAATTTAGCATGTGTTTCAGGTAATCGATGAAGTATAGCATGGAGTGTGCAAAGGATGGGAGTTGTGTGTGGCTTGGCGTCTACTTGTTTTCCACCCATATTTAACTTGAACACTTTTAAATTTTCTGTCATGTTAATGAAAATGTATCTTTTGGGGTTGAGATTCGTGGGGACCAAAACGCTAACTCTGTGTTGTATCATCTTGGGTTTTGGAAAACCGTAGACATGTATGTTTTTAACAATGCTTAATTTATGTTAAAACTTTTACGTCTCTTTGAGTCGTTTGATATAACTTGTGTGTGATGATAACTGCCTAGCACCCAAATGTTGTAGTTCCGCTGCGCATAGCATTTGTGGGGGTGTTAGAGATTGGTATCAGAGCCATGAGTTATAGAGAACTAGGTCGTTTTGAAAAATCCAAAACTATAACTTTTGGTGTCGTAAGAAATTGTCCAAGCACACAACTATCCTGCATGGCTCCGGTACGGTTTATTTTAGTATTGACGGTATAGATGTATACCTTTGAGTTGAAGTAATATATGTGGGTATTTATTACGTAGATATTGAACTACTATATGTAAACGTTGAAATTGTACGTGGAGTACTCGATACCGTAATTCTTATATTACATATGCATGAGCATCATATTATCGCATTTTGGGCATGTGTACCACCTTTGCATTGCATTTGCATGCATGTATTTATAAATATTGAATGGGTAATCTTACGTACCCTCCAAAATTATCTGTTATTGCAGGAATGGCCGAGGTACCGCCTAACGGAAATGGAGACGAATACGTCGTAGGACACAAAGGGGGAAATTTAGGAACAGCTGTTGAAGGACAAGCCGAGACGAACAATGTGCAAGCTCAGGACCCCGATCGAAGGAGTAATACCTTCCCCAGGCCTACTCGTATTTCTCATCTGATTAGTATGCCAGGTATCCCTAGAAGTTCCGACGCTGCAGCAAGCGCAAATTCTCTTCATCAGGACATCGCAAGAGTTATCTGCCCCGGACCAAGAGCTTATCGTGACGTTCCGCTTGTTTTGAGAAGAATGGATAGGTCGATGTACGAACGGTACGTGGTGGAAACTAGAGTAATCAAAAGGTTCGACGAGAATGAGAGGGCACATCAGAGGTTGTTGGCAAGAACTGCAAAGGTTGAATTTGATGGAGTAGCGAATAAGAATGATATTAATAGTTTGAGATTGATGATAGCAAACCTGAGTGCTAGTCTTGAGCAAGTTAGGGAGGATCAGACGAGGTTGACTAGGATGCGAAGTTGGGAGCATCGTGTTAGAGCATCCCTGCCACAAGATTGGAGATTTGTAGATGAATCGGAGCTGGAGGCTAATGATTTCATGGTCCAGCCACCCGCCAGGGGTGTGTGTATCACTTTAGGGAATTAGGTAAAAGTGGAGTGTGGATCTACTTCTGGGACGAAGAAGGTAACCGAGTGTGGGCCGAGTGATAAGGGATAGAGGAAGATGGACGAGGACGAAGAAGACAGTGATGAAGAGCCCGTGGAGGATGAAGAAGAACCACCATCCAAGAGAGAGGTGTACTTGAGAATTCACCATGCCTCCAAAGCTAACAGCTAACCGTGTGAACACAATGATTCAAGAAGCAATTGCAAATGCACTCGAGCGGATCGTGCAAACCGAAACCCAAATCAAGGTGGAAATGCAGGAAGACAGCAAGCCCCGAGGGAGTGTACTTATGCTGGTTTTATGAAATGCGGTCCCACGCAGTTTCGTGGTACTGGCGGAGCCCAAGAACTCCGAAGGTGGTTGGAGAAGATCGAAAGCACTTTTGAAATTAGCGGATGTTCAGAGGCAAATAAAGTCAAGTTTGCAGCTGCCACTTTTCTCGATGACGCCTTAAGTTGGTGGAACAATCAAGTAGCCACTGCCGGATTAGCGGTAGCAAATGCGAGGACTTGGACTGCTACCAAGGCTCTCTTGACCAAAAAGTTTTGTCCCGAAGAAGAGCTGGGTCAACTAGAAGATGAGTAAAGGCATTTGTCTTTGAGGAATAATGACATTACCGCGTATACAAGGAGGCTTAATGAATTGAGCCTTTTGTGTCCCGATACCTTTGCTGATGATCACAAGAAAATGAAGCAGTACATCAAGGGTTTGTCAAGCAATATCAAAGGTGAGACAACTTCATCAAAGCCTGGGTCATTCGATGAAGCAGTCCAAATGGCTCACGCGCTAATGGATGTCAAGCTGCAAGATAAGAAGGACTACATTGCCGAAGGGAACAAGAGAAAGTGGGAAGCAACACAGGGTAATCAATCCCAAGGTCAAAATTGTGGAGGAAACCGTAACAACCAAGGTCAGAACCACAACCAGCAGTTAAACCAGAGAATAAATGATGGAATGAGGGCTGTCACTACCCCTAGAGGAGCTAAGGTGAATCCTCATTGTGGTCGATGTAATTTGTACCATATAGGGAATTGCCCACCTGCGTGTGGCAAGTGCGGAAAAGCGGGTCATAGAATTGCAGATTGCCGAGCTAAAGGGGTGGCTACTGGGGAAAATTCCACGAAGGTGATGGTTTGCTTTGGGTGTGGAGAAAGGGGGCATAAGCAGGAGAACTGCCCGAAGGCTGGAAATAGGCAATGAGGAAATAATACTGCTGCTGTGTATCGAGTATGGACTGCTGATAAACCGCAAGGCCCTAATGTGGTTACCGATACGTTTCTACTTGACGTTCGTTATGCTAGTATATTGTTTGATTCTGGTTCCGACAAGAGCTTTGTAGATGTAAAATTTAGTCGTCATATCAATAGAGAACCGGTAATGCTAAGGACTAATTATAACGTGGAATTAGCCGATGGGAAGATCGTTAGTACAAATTCTATACTAAGAGGGTGTACCTTGAAGTTAGGGAATTACGCTTTTGATATCGACTTAATGCCTATAGATCTAGGATCATTCGATGTGATCGTTGGGATGGATTGGCTAATGGCGCATAGTGCCGTGATCGTTTGTGGAGAAAGATTAGTTCAAATCCCGTTGAGGAATAGGGTTTTGACTGTGAAGTGAGATGAATGCACCTCTCGTTTGAAAGTGATATCTTGCTTGAAAATGATGAGGTATGTAGAAGATGGATGTGATGTGTTTCTGGCACAAGTTTCTAGTGAGGGTGACTTAGAGGCAAAGTTAGAAGAGGTACCTGTAATTCGAGAATATCCGGAAGTTTTTCCTGATGAGTTGCCGGGTTTACCGCCCACCCGTGAAGTCGAATTTCGAATCGATTTGATGCCGGGAGCTACACCAGTTGCTCGTGCACCCTATCAATTAGCACCATCAGAGTTGAAGGAGTTATCGGATCAATTGAAAGAGTTGATGGATAAGGGATTTATTCGACCGAGCTCATCACCATGGGGAGCGCCAGTGTTGTTTGTGAAGAAGAAAGATGGGTCGTTTCGGATGTGTATCGCCTATAGAGAGCTCAACAAGTTGACGGTTAAGAATCGGTATCCATTGCCGAGGATTGACGATTTGTTTGATCAATTGCAAGGTTCCTGTGTGTACTCAAAGATCGACTTGAGATCAGGGTTTCATCAACTGCGTGTTAGAGAGGAGGATATTCCTATAACTGCCTTTCGTACGCGGTATGGACACTTTGAATTTCGAGTGATGCCTTTTGGGCTAACAAATGCGCCTGCAATATTCATGGACCTTATGAATCGAGTGTGCAAGCCGTATTTAGATAAGTTTGTCATTGTATTCATCGATGATATTCTTATTTACTCCAAGAGCAAGGAAGAGAACGAGAAGCACCTGAGGAAGATATTGGATCTGCTGAAGAAAGAGAAGCTGTACGCGAAATTCTCTAAGTGTGAGTTTTGGTTAGAATCTGTGCAATTCCTTGGGCACGTAATTGATAGCAAAGGAGTTCGCGTGGATCCTGCCAAAGTCGAGGCAATCAAGGAATGGTCGGCACCGACAACGCCGACTGAAGTTCGACAATTTCTTGGTTTAGCTGGGTATTATCAGAGATTCATCGAAGGATTTTTGTTGTTTGCAAAGCCGTTGACAAAGCTTGCTGAGAAGAATCGGGTGTATGAATGGGGAGATGATGAAGAATTCGCTTTCAAAACACTTATGGACAAATTGTGTTCTGCTCCGATATTGTTATTGCCAGAAGGAATCAAAGACTTCATGGTGTATTGTCACGCGTCTCGTAAGGGTTATGGAGCTGTGTTGATGCAGCGTGAGAAGGTGATTGCTTACGCGTCGAGACAATTGAGGAAGAATGAAGAAAACTACACTACGCATGATTTGGAATTGGGAGCTGTAGTTTTTGCGCTTAAGTTGTAGAGACACTACTTGTATGGGACTAAGTGTGTTGTATTCACTGACCACAAGAGTTTGCAGCACATTTTAGACCAAAAGGAGTTGAATATGAGACAAAGGCGATGGGTGGAACTACTGAGTGACTATGACTGCGAGATTCGCTACCATCCTGGCAAGGCAAACGTTGTAGCGGATGCACTTAGTAGGAAGGATAGAGAGAAACCTTTGAGAGTCAGAGCATTAGTGATGACTGAGGGTGTTGATTTAACCGAAACAATATTGAAGGCTCAAGAGAAGGGATTAATGAAAGAAAATGTTTGTGTTGAGAATCTGGGGAGACTGTTGAAACCTCTTTTTGTGGTTAGGTCAGACGGGCTTAGATATTTTGAGAATCGGATTTGGTTACCGTTGTGTCCATCCGAGGAAGGAATGCCTGGAGTACGAGATTTGGTTATGAACGAGTCTCATAAGTCGAAGTACTCGATACATCCTGGAGCGGATAAGATGTATCATGATCTGAAGAAAGTCTACTGGTGGCCGAATATGAAGGCAGAGATTGCTCGTTACGTCAGTAAGTGTTTGACTTGTGCGAAGGTTAAAGCCGAACATAAGAAACCGTCTGGGCTGTTGGTACAACAAGAGATCCCAGAATGGAAATGGGAGAGGATTGCTATGGATTTCGTGACGGGTTTACCTAGAACTCCTAGTGGATGTGATATGATTTGGGTAATAGTGGATAGATTGACGAAATCTACTCACTTTTTACCTATGAAGAAGACGGACAACATGGAGAAACTTGCCATTGTGTACGTGAAGGAGATTGTTTGCAGACATGGTGTACCTTTATCGATCATTTCGGATCGCGATAGTAGGTTTACTTCAGAATTTTGGAAATCTCTTCAACGTGCGATGGGCACCGAATTGAGTTTGAGCACGGCCTATCACCCAGAGACTGATGGCCAAAGCGAACGAACTATTCAGACGATGGAGGACATGCTCCGAGCATGCGTGATTGATTTTGGAGGAAGTTGGGAACGCCATTTACCTTTCGTGAAGTTTTCGTATAATAACAGTTATCTTGCGAGCATCAAGGCTGCACCATTCGAAGCGTTGTATGGAAGGAAGTGTAGATCTCCTGTGTGTTGGAGCGAAGTGGGAGAGAGTCAGTTGACTGGACCCGAAATGGTTTTGGAGACGACAGAGAAGATTGTGCAAATTAAGAACCGTTTACTTGCTGCAAGAAGCCGACAGAAGAGTTATGCTGATAATAGAAGGAAACCGTTGGAATTTGAGGTCAGAGACATGGTTATGCTTAAGGTTTCGCCGTGGAAGGGTGTGATTCGTTTTGGGAAGAAAGGAAAGTTGAGTCCGAGGTATATTGGACCATTCAAGATTGTTAAACAAATTGGAACGGTAGCATATAAGTTAGAATTGCCGAATGAGCTTAGTGCTATTCACGACACGTTTCACGTATCAAATTTGAAGAAGAGTTTGGCGGATAAGGAATGTTGGGTCAAAAAGTTGATGTGGCAGAAACTCAAGAACGAAGAAAACATGAAGATATTGTCTAAGAGTTGTCAAGAGCAATCCAAGCGTTGACAAGAGCAAACTAAGCGTTGTTGGCTCAAGAGTTGTCGTGTGCAATCCAAGCATTGTCACATGCAATTTAAGAGTTGATAGAAACGTAGACAAGAAGCTTATGAAATCTTCTATTTAGATAAACATGCAAGATATATTCTGCATAAGTTTATTTAAATAGAAGATTTACTTGTTTATTTGCTATTATCTCTTGTAAACCCTAATCCTTACACTATAAAAGGAACCAAGGGTCTTAGGTTTTATTCATCAATTTATTCACAATGTAAACCTAAAAGCGTGTGTGCACTAGACGTGGGATTCAATGTATACACGTCTAGTGGTTGTTGATTATCAATATAATTAGCAACCCTTTGTTTCAATTCATGTGTTATTGTGTCCAAACACCTTGTTAATGATTGTTGTTCTAATTCCGCTTTGATTATTTAATCATATGAACAATGATCATTCCTAGTAGCTTTAAAGATCCGGAAACCAAGGTTTCCACAATTGGTATCAGAGCCTCGTGTCTCGTGATGCTAGGACCAACAAGGTGTTCGTGTATGGTGAAAAGAAGAAAAATCCGTCTAGGGTTTTTCTGGATGTTTTTGTGTGCGCAGCAGTATTCAGAAGGTCATAACTTATGATTGAACCGTTGGATCGTCACGGAATTTCTTGTGTGTATTCTATATACATATATCTAGACATCCACCGGAGGGATTGTCAAGTTTTATCCACAGGAAAAAGTTATTAAGCGTCAAAGTCAGCAGTGAGTGAATGCAGTTTTCTGTGGACAGCCTTATTCAAAACACGATCTCTCATTCGTTAACCGTTGGATCTTTGTGATTTTTGAACTGTAGATTCTTGGCATTTGTGTCTAGGATCTCACCAAAGGGATATTTGATCTAAGCTCTCATGAAGAAGTTATTCAAGATCAAAGTGGACTGCATAATGTGTTTTTCAAGTTTCTTTTTCTACATAAAATCATGATTAGGGTTTCCTCCAAACCCTAGATCAATCCAAAAAAGAAAAAGATGATTTGCAGCAGGTTGTTTGTATAGTTGCAGCAAGAACGAAGATAAACTTGTGGTTTATGATTTAGGGTTTTACTATAAACCCTAGAATGATGATTTTTCGTTCTTATGAATGATCGAGATTCATGATGTTGCTGTTCGATGTTGTGCTCGCTGTGTTCAATTCTTGGATAGGAATATGTGAACCGCTCATCTGATGGAAAAGTCTTCTGATCGAGAATCAAGAAAAGTAGCAGCAGTGTATTCACCAAGTAATTGCATGTTGGATCACGTGAGGTTAACTAAGATGGGGACTAAGATGCGTCTACAAAGAAAAAGGTGATTGAATTGTGATTGTATACAAGTAGTAACAAAGACGTGTGGTCCCAGCAGCAAGGAATTATGAAGCCTCAAGATGGATGAGAACGTGTGGTGCGCTTGATTCTTACTGGTGGTGAGTTTGTGTTCACACGGTGATAGATCTATGATTGGTGGAAAAGTTGCGTTCACATGATCAAAGAGTAAAAGCAAGTGACGTTAGATCCAGGTTTGTGTTCACATGGTGATTGTAATATAATTGAATGAAAGAAGCAAGAGGACGTATATTAGCATTCACAATTTATATCTTCACGTGGTGTTTTGTGTAAGCGTATATTATTATCTCAAGGTTATTAATTAAGACGTGAAGACTAAATACAGTTATTGTTTAAAACGTTGATGGTTGACGTTGACAATGTTTGAGATGACGCTGACGAGGTTTATTGCTTGAGACGCTGACGAGGTTTATTGAAGAGACGCTGACAAGTAATATTTTGACGCTGACAACGTTGACAGTGTTGTCCGATATATGATCATTCAAACGCTGATAGGTATTGTCCGATATCGGACAATACAACTGCCAAAGATGTTGGATAAAGGAGGATATTGGATAACACAAGGATTGCTGCTGTTTGAGAAAATTGGTACGTTTTTAGCACACAAAAAGGTGGTATTTACACACGAAGGTACATGGAATCTTCGTTTTATTTAGAATATCATGTTGATATTTATGGCTCGGATATTTTTAAACGGAATTAATGATCTTAAAGCGAGTTAGCAACAATTCATGAGATAATGAGAGTCTTCATGAAGAGGTGTTAGCTTAAGGGGAAGAATTCTTATGGTAAGTTTGATGATTGAAGAAGATTTTCGCGAGTTTGTGTTCTATCATATCTTAAAGTCATGCACTTCCAGCCACTGACTTTAAAGATAACTTGTTCGTGCTTTACATGGTTGGTGATGAAGACTTGTCAAAATCTAGCAAGGTCAGGTTGCTATCACTTGAAGGAGTTACATTATCGTGCTCAGTGTCTCACAAAAATGAGGATTTTGACAATGGGATCGAGGTCTACTTATACTTACCAGTTTTCTTATAAGTTCGACATCACATGGATAGTACAAGACATGGAACATAAGGTTGGGTTATTCTACTTCTACATCAAGAATACTTTATTTATTTTTCTTCAAGATCATTGCATAGATCTACATTTGGAGAATCTTCAACATTGCATACATTGTTTACTTTCCTGTTGATGTGACAAAAAGGGGAAGAAATACATGCTACACTTGAGGGGAAGCAATTTGAAGATCATGTACAACTTACAAGAGATGCACATAATGTTTTGCCGACATCAACTAGGGGAAGATTGTTGGGTCAAAAAGTTGATGTGACAGAAACTCAAGAACGAAGAAAACATGAAGATATTGTCTAAGCGTTGTCAAGAGCAATCCAAGCGTTGACAAGAGCAAACTAAGCGTTGTTGGCTCAAGAGTTGTCGTGTGCAATCCAAGCATTGTCACATGCAATTTAAGAGTTGATAGAAACGTAGACAAGAAGCTTATGGAAGCTTCTATTTAGATAAACATGCAAGATATATTCTGCATAAGTTTATTTAAATAGAAGATTTACTTGTTTATTTGTTATTATCTCTTGTAAACCCTAATCCTTACACTATAAAAGGAACCAAGGGTCTTAGGTTTTGTTCATCAATTTATTCACAATGTAAACCTAAAAGCGTGTGTGCACTAGACGTGGGATTCAATGTATACACGTCTAGTGGTTGTTGATTATCAATATAATTAGCAACCCTTTGTTTCAATTCATGTGTTATTGTGTCCAAACACCTTGTTAATGATTGTTGTTCTAATTCCGCTTTGATTATTTAATCATATGAACAATGATCATTCCTAGTAGCTTTAAAGATCCAGAAACCAAGGTTTCCACGGTTTCCACAAGGAATTGGTGATTCCTTTGGACGAGATTCAGCTGGACGATAAAATGCATTTCGTGGAGGAACCAGTGGAAATTATGGACCGAGAGGTCAAGAGGATGAAGCATAGTAGAATTCCCATTGTGAAGGTTCGATTGAATTCTAGGCGTGGACCGGAATACACTTGGGAACGTGAGGACTTTTTCAAGGAGAGATATCCTCATCTGTTCCAGCGACACGAAATGTGAGTATAAGAAGAGGCGAGCGCCGGGACGTCGCTCTCTTTAAGGAGGGGTGGATGTGATACCCAGGAACCGAGGTCACTTAGCTTACCCTAAATTACGCCTATTTTTGAAATTTTTAAGAAATTTTATTTACTATATATTTTATCGTTTTGGTTGAACCCAATGTTTGAGCTTGTAATCTTGACGATTGACGATTTAAGAAGAACGATGACGACTACGATCCCGATGGATGCCCAAATTTCTATGTTTATTGTTGTTTTATCGATATTATAATTTTTCGAGGATTTTACTTTCGGTTCGTGTTAAATCGAGCCGATTGCGTTTTATTGCTTTCCGGGTGCATTTAAATTGTCCTAAAAGTATTTTGGAGTGTTCGGGATGACCCCCGACTCCCGCAAAATTTTCTAAGTCGACTAGTGAGTCATTCCCGCAAACATTTGAGGTCGTTTTCATACAAGGCCAAAAGAATGCCAATATTGCACACAAGGACCTCCCAATTTTACAAAAGGGATAATCAACACACACACAACACAAAAACACACTAAAAATTTTCCACTCTCTCTCTCTTTTCTCTCTTTAGGCTGACGGCCAAACACCACCATACCACCACCATAATTTTTATTTTTACTTTGTTTTGATTAAAACCAAGGTTAGACCACATTTAGATTAATCATTTCAAGTGTTTTGATGTGATTTAATCCAACATGCATTCATAAAAAATTTTCAAGAATCAAATGGGTTTTTAAAAAATTTGTTTTGATGTTAATAGAGTTTATGCATGTTTAATTGGAGTGTAGGAGATGGATAATCACTCAACAAACCAACCAAAATCAATTTGGTTGGGGTGTTTTGATCACCCACACCCCACGGCAATATGGGGGTGTTTGGTGGATCTTGGTGATTGATGTTTTGCTTGTGGGTTTATGTTTAATTCATGGTTTTAGACGTTTTTGAGTGGGTAAAGCTCATTGCATGTTTGATTTAGTGAATGAGTTTTAGGATGGATTTGGTATTTTTGGTGTTAAGGACTGATTAGGATGATTAGTAATGGTTAGGAGTGATTAAGTTGAGGCTAGGTGTCGATAAAATGGTTTGGAAACGAGTGTTGGGTTGATTTTGAGAAGGGTAATTTTAGGCAGATTGTTTAGGTTTGTTTTCATAAGTTTGACTTTGTAAACAGGTCATGAGACTAGGATATAGTTGTAGAGCGTCGTCTTAGCTTCGATTTGGTATAAGAAAGAGCTTAAACTCCTAACGAGTCAAAAGTTATGATGTTTTGAAATTACGTGTCCGGGAGACGAGAACCTACATAATCCGAAATTATATTTGGTTTTGGGTCAAATCCCGGGGACCATAGATATAGTTTGGTAATTGATTAAAAGTTTATTTTGGTCTCAAACCTGCATTTGTGAGTCTATTAGTAGGCTTAGGTGTTGAACGGGTCAATGGTATATTTTAAATGGGTCAAACAAGTCCAACATGGTCAATGTGCATAATCAGTCCGAAAAACGTATGTTTAGTAATGTGTTGAGTAACGAGTCATAAAAGTGAGAACTTTTAATGGGATTAAAAATGGATTTTCTACAGGTCTTAAGGTATTTTTTAGAATTTTCCCAAATTTTATAAAAGGGTTTAAGTCTAGGAAAACAGACCATACTTTTCTATAAGTATCAGCAAAAAACGTAAAAAGGGTAATAACGTTAATAACATAGATGAATAGTATAAAAGTAGTAACAATTATCCGTTAGGTTTTGGCGTGAGTTTGTAATTACCACAATTGACTAATATGTACATATTATACAGTACTTGAAGTTTATAAATGAGATTTACTCATTACGCGTTATTGTTTGTTAGGTGTTGAATTCCCCGGGCATCCTCATCATCGTCAGTGATCGTCATTCGAAATCGTCGACTACTCTATATACATAAGGTGTGAATTTGTAGCCTCGCTTACTACTGTTTTTAAATTGTTTTTACCCGCGAGGGAGATGCATGCTAGTTTTCTAAAATGAACATATGTCATGAATGATTGTTGGACCCGAATGTTGCCTTAAATTATGTTGAGTACCTAGTTGTAAAAGACCCTATATTCATGAACTATTAACTATTGTTTAATCCTTGTGTGGATTGAAAATAGCCGCTTATACAATTGATAGTACTATGGGGTTGACGACCCTATCCGAGACGAGGGCTAGTACGTTGAGTACCCCCTGCGGACGGATAACTTGTGATATGAGATAAGGTATAATTGCAACTGATGCCTTTAGAAGGGGCAATGGTTTCATCTTAATCACGCCGGTAATTATTACGCTGGTGATTGAGTTAACGGATTAGTGTCATGAGCTTAAACACAATTGTTATAACCTTGAAAATAGATTGTTTGATCGACAATTCTATGAATGATCGTGAATGATTTTTATGACACATATGTTCAAAATGAGATTATAAAACCTATGAATTCCACACAACATTATTTTTTGACCCAATTTAGCATGTGTTTCAGGTAATCAATGAAGTATAGCATGGAGCGTGCAAAGGATGGGAGTTGTATGTGTCTTGGCGTCTACTTGTTTTCCACCCATATTTAACTTGAACACTTTTAAATTTTCTGTCATGTTAATGAAAATGTATCTTTTGGGGTTCAGATTCGTGGGGACCAAAATGCTAACTCTGTGTTGTATCATCTTGGGTTTTGGAAAACCGTAGACATATATGTTTTTAACAATGCTTAATTTATGTTAAAACTTTTACGTCTCTTTGAGTCGTTTGATATATCTTGTGTGTGATGATAACTGCCTAGCACCCAAATGTTGTAGTTCCGCTGCGCATAGCATTTGCGGGGGTGTTAGAAATAAAAACAATTCCACATAGTCGGAAAGAGAGAAAGAAGGACTATGATGAAAAGAAAAATGAGGATGATAAACAAGTCGTTTGGACAAACAATGACAAGCACTAAAGAAAGAAGTGTGCCACGATGCTATCAATCCAAAAACATGTCAAAGGAGAGGATCTTGACAAGATTAATTCACAATTTTTGGAATAGAGGTAGAGAAGAAACATCCATACTAATTGTAATGATAATATGTCAAAGGGATAAAAGCTTAGAATTTTTGGAATCACCCAAGAAAATTCAAGATTTAACCAAAATCCTCTCAAAAGGTTAAAAACTTAGAATTGTTGGAATCACCCAATCCAATTGTAAATTTTAACCGCAATCGATTCTCAAAAACGAGAAGAACGAAAAAAATAAAAATAAAACCAAGGATATTATAGGCAATGATGCTTATGAATGTCGACACAAAAAGATGACTCAATGATATAGAGAAAGAGATCAAATAATTCAAAGAATAGAAAGACCAAGATGGATGGTGTTTAGCATACGATAAACTACATGCTCAAAGTTTCTTAGCTTTTCTCAATCATTGTGAATGTTCAAAGAACAATTACATGATGAGGAAAGGATGAGGCTTGACACAACTTAGTTTAGAAAGGATAGAAGAGAGAGACTCAACTAAGATAGGCATGATTAAAAGAAATAAAAAGTTAAGGATAACTTTACAAGACAATTTTAAGAATACTATACCTTTGAAGGTGATAGTGAAATCTTTAAAGAAAATGAGAGAAGAAACTCAAAGAGGTTCAAGAAGACATGATAGAGTTAACACAAAACCTAACACATAATCAAGTAAGCACATAGGATAATTCATGCAATGCCTAATGTAATCATAGAAGAAGCATATACATTAAAAGAAAACATCCTAGTAAATGCCTATATGTAACACAAAGGAGATGGCGGTTTACTTAACATTCAACAATGTAAAACCTAACTCAACTAAGCATGCAAAATCAAGAAAAGAGTTCCATCACTCCTAGACCTAAACACAAGTAGGTTTAAGCACGAAAGCATACGCATGTAAGCATAAGCATGTAAGCATAAGCATGTAAGCATAAGCATGTAAGCATAAGCATGTAAGCATAAGCATGTAAGCATAAGTATCTAAGCCTAAACATGTAATCATAAACATGTAATCATAAGCATGTAAACATAAACATGTAAGCATAAGCATGTAGTAGCAATTAAGCAAGCATCAAAACAAAAACCATAGAGATTAATGTGAAGGCTAAATGTACTCTAGAGACTTATCTAGAATAGGCAAGCCAAATCAAGTCTACAATAAACCAATGTAGAGAAGGTGCACAATTAACACATATGACACGCAAGAAATATGACTACTTTATAAGAGAAGACTAAGTAAAACATGTTAGCACTTAGCATTTAAGGACATGCATGAGTTTGACACATCTTAGAGATATTATATCGAAATTGCGTAAAAAAGACAAAATTGTTATAATAAGCATGCATACATTAACTTAGCAATTAATCATATAGCATAAGGATAAACAAGAAGACATATAAGCAAGTAACATACAAGCAAGTCATCTATCTAAATATCACAAATCAAGCTACATGTAGTGTAAATCTACAAGGATTATCCTAATTCTTATTAGTTTAAGAAAAGGACTCAAAACAAAAGAAAAGAAAGAAACACAATAACAACAAGATCCAAGACACATAGATAAATCATGTTGAAAATCATGAAAGAAATACAAGAACATAAAGATCATACAACGATGTATGAAACACAAGCCTATAATCTTAAGCATAATTCTAATCCTAGTTACACTAGAATTCTAAGATTTGCTTAAATTGATTGTCTTATTAATAAGTAACACTCATGCTTAATTAGAAGACAAAGTGGTAGCGGAATTTAGTGAAGGCTAGGTGATAATCTTGTAATTCAACTCATCATTGATATGAGACATGGCAAGATGTTGATATTGATAATAATGACAATATGTTCCATGATGCATGACATTATCATGATATGGAATGAAGAACACAAAAGGGAAGTGGTGGAAAAGGAGAGTTTCCAAAATCAATTTCCTTAGAAGGAGAAGAGATTTGAAATGTGTGTTATTTGGTGGAAAATCAAGGCTTCCATTTGGTGATTAAGACATTTTTCTTTGGTGTCAAAGAGATGCAAAAATGCTTAGGGTCAAGAAGAGAAAGCACAAGATATTTTAGGAGTGATGAAAGGCTTAAAACAAAGATTCCAAAAGGTGTTGGAACTAGCGGTGTTATCAAGTATCGGGTTATAGGGTTATCGGGTCTTGTGGGGTCGGGTTGAGTCGGGTTTTCATTTTTCAAAACTCACCCGCAACCTGACCCGATACCTTATCGGGTTATCGTGTTCGGGTGGTATTCAGATCGGGTTATATTGGGTCGGGTGATTCAGGTTATAGGGTGATACTATAAATAAGCTTTTTGTCTTTTTATCATTAAGTTATCTTTGCAAATTGCTACAAATAAATGTTTGTTGTCACAGACTAATTGGCAAAAATATGACTATAATACAAAAAAAATAGGACTACATCGTTGATGTTAATAAAAGACTACAAATAAACATTGCACAACTATATATGCCCCTTTCTCTACAAATTTACCCATTTAAAACACAGCTATAGCAATAGTGATCTTGTGGTATTTTCACAAGAAATATGGTTAGTATGTAGCGGGAAGGCATGGAGGATGGTTTAAGCTATGCACACATCATACACGAGCTCCTTTATACTGATTTTGGTTCACAAACGTTATTTAAGTTTTAAGAAGCAAGTTAAATTCAAACGCCCATTACGATGAACTCTGATAAAAACTTGTATGTATTTTAATGAACTGAATGCAGATAGCAACTGTATTTTGTTATAGAGAAAGAAAATACGATACAAATCAATAATTTAACTACTAGTGAAGCTATAGATGGAAGTACCTTCAAGAAGAAGTGTCAAAAGAGGTTGTAATCTACCATTTTCAGCCATTTGCATCACATTATTCTCGTTCTTCTCCAAATTTTCAAGAAATTTGTCAGCCTTCTCAAAAATCAAAAGATTTTCCGATTTGCTACTTGTCATTCCAACTTAGATAAGGATTAACAGAGCCATTTTTTTCACACAAAGCCTCGGACTTCGAGAGCTCAAAGAGCAACGACACAACCTTATGGGAACTGAATACTGATCTTGTAAATGGTAAGTTATGTGACAAGTGCTATTATCCAGATTTTTTAATGTTACTGTAGCTAGTCGCAGTAGCAAAAATAAGTTCAATTGCTATAGTATAAATGTTTCAGTAGCAAAGAATGTTGCATATCTATTCCAATTTAGATTCCAAACTTTTGAAAACTTTATTTTAAAAATGATTTGCAGGTCTTATCGGGTTGACCCGCTAACCCGATAACAAAATTATTTCAACTCGAATCCGACCCGATAACATTATCGGGTTATCGGGTCGGGTGAAAATTCACCCGACAAGATTTTCAACCCTATTTAACCCGACCCGATAATACTTAATCGGGTTCGGGTCGGGTCGGGTCAAACCGACCCTAATGATTCCCCTAGTTGGAACAATTGGTAAGTTCTAGAAAAATCGTTTTTGGTTTCTTCTGCCCGCGGTTCCTCATTTCCACCGGCGGTTCCATATCGATATGGAGCCGCGGTCTCTATGAAGAACCGCCCACAGATGGTGTGTTTTGGAGGATAAGGGAATTTTTTTTTATTCGGAAAATCCTAATGTTCTAGTCTAACTTATCATAAAGTCATGCTTAAGAGCAATAAAAACTAGAACACACACAAGGGAAAAACACATAGGTTTAATTATCACGAAGGAATAAGGCTAAGAAAAACCTAATGGCTACAAAAGAAAAAGATTCCTAATGACATACAAAGTTCATCAAAGTAAACTATCGTTAGTCATATTTAGGAAGAGCCATTTAGCCAATCTAGAGAATGAGTATGAGACTATCACTAGAGGTGCTTAATTAAGGCTAAGCACGACCGTTTTTATGAGTTATATAATAACCTAACTTCCCACATGGAAGTAATTCAACCATTAGGTTAAATTAAGATTCTAGTGCATAAATTATCTAGTAGTCATTCTCAAGTTAGACAAAATGTAATTCCTACATTTGTCTAATAAAATGTAGCAAGGATGAAAAGTGTATGACGACACAATGCACAACCTAATGAGGGTAAAGAATGCACCATTTCATATCTTGTCAAATAAGTCTAGTTAAGGTTATTGATAGGTGTAAAAACACCCATTCTTTGACCACTTAACTATAATAATAACCAAGCCAAAACGTATATTTAATATCGTAAAAGTCGGAATTATGCGTGGTTTGTGTTTTTATTGTATTTTAGGACCAAAAGATGAAAAAGGAAGAAAACACAGGCTTTCACGGGCTTTTATCGAAGAAAAAGAGAAAAGACGAAGTCAAAAGATTAAGAGTGCAAAAAGAACGGAAGTCCAAGGCCTATTCTGAAGATTTATCAAAGAAAAAGTCTAAAGACGGAAGTTTAATAAAGTCGAAGAAAGAAGTCTAATTAAAGAAGAAAATTATAAGACGAGTTCAATTTATCGACAAATCCCGAGACAACGTCAAGAAAGACGAAGAATATAAAGACGAGAAGACAAAGTGAAAGAAGAAAGCATCAACACTTACATCCCTCCTCCTATATATACCCTCCTAATGTGTCACTAGGAGGGTGTTAGTTAGATTTTAGTTAGTTTTTAGAATAGGAGTAGATTAGAGTAGGAGTAGGTATAATCTAAATTTCCATGCTTTTTCATTAATCTTGTACTGAATCTTTAATCTTAATCATCTTAATTTTAAGCTTTTTCAATTAATCATTCTCATTCTTCCTTTCTTAATCTTTTTAATCTTATGTTTTGAGTTGGTTAATCATGTAGTTTGATTTAATGATTATGTTTATTTGCTTTATTGTTGTGCTTATTGATTTTTAAGTGTTTGATGTTTTAGCTTATTGCTTTTCTAGCTTATTATTTGCTTTTCTTAATTTTAATTAAGTGTTTTTAAAAGTTATTTTATAAAAAGTTGATTTTTATTATTTAGATTATTTGGTGTTTTTAAATTTTTTTATTTGTGGATTATTTAGTTTTTCCTAAAATTAATTTGGTTAAAGTTTTGGTTAAGTTCTTAATTGATTTTTTGCTTATTTTTGGTTTTTTGCTTATTTGCATTTTGTTCTAATCCGGGTTTTCTTTAAACCCTCTTTTCCCGGATAACTTGTACTTCACCGATTCCGGATAAGGCAAAATTTTAGTCATTCCGGATAGTGTCAAAATTGACATTCCGGATAAGAGTTTTTTTATTCCGGATAGCAAAATAAATAGGATTTCGAATAAGTCTAAAAAAAAAGATCCCGGATTAGCAAAAAAAAAAAGTTGTTTCACGGATAAGAGTAAAAAGTCGTTTCCCGGATAGTTGGAAAAAAGTATAACCCGGATAGCATTCAAACACAAATCTTGGATAACTTGTATTATACATTTCCCGGATAGTTGGAGAAATCTTAAAACCCGGATAAGCACATGTATACATATTCCGTATAACAATTTAGCTACATGCATGCCTAGTAGCTTGTTTAGTCTTTTCCCGCCAAAAATGAGCTGCCTGGCTGCGTGCTTGAGCTACTAGCTTGGTTGCTTGTTTATTAATTAATATTGTTCCTTAATCGTTTAGTTTAATCTGAAATTTTTTCAGATTTTTATTCTAAAAGTCACATATTTTTAGTTGTATTTTTCGTCAAATTTTAGTATTAGTATTTTTTTGAAAAGTTTAAGTTTTAACTTTTATTAAGTGCCCGCTTTAGCTTTTACCTCGTTTAGTTTTAAAGTAGCCACTTAGTCCTATTTCCTTCTTTTTCATTAAGTAAATTTTATTTTCAAGTCGAAAGTTAATTTCTTCTGTTACTTTTATTTTTATTAATTGTTTTGTTTTAATATTTGTTTTTAATATCGTTTCTTTATTATTTGTCAATCGTTTTAATTTTTAGTTCAATTCTTTTATACTTTATTATTTCCTTTTAAAGATTTATTTTTTTATCTTTAATTAGTTTTAGACAACGACACCTTTTCTTTTATCCACCAAATACGACTGAGTCACACATTTAACCGTAATCAATTCGAATAGACTGGTTCAACGAACAAATTTTATATAAGAAAATCTCTTGTATTAAATGGCGCCGCTGCCGGCTCTTTTCGTGAAGATTAACGGTTTTTTGTGAGAGTCGCGTTGAATTTTGGGATCCGTTCACTTTTGAACGTTATTTTTCTTGTCAAATTTTCAAAATTTTCAAAAATTTCAAAAAAACCAAAAACATTTAAAAATTCATAAAAAAACATTTCTTTTTCGAAAGTTTTGCAAGAAAAATATTCTTCTTACTTATCTATTGTGTTTAATGGATTCGTTTATTGATACTGTAGGGTGTGGAAGACCATCTTCTGGTAGTCAATCCTGTCAATGGTGTTCATGCGAACGGTGTGGAATGGATATCCCTAATTACGAATTTGGTCGTTTTCTATCGTGCAATTCGATCAATTCATACTTCAATTCATCCTTCCCTTCTAATGACACTATTTCACCCTCTCCCATATATGACGATCCATATTCGCAAAATGCACCGGTTTTTTTGATGAGACAGCTTTTATACATAGTCTCATCGTCCAAATAGGGCTTAAAATGCATTAAATATCATCAAAATACCCATATATATGCTTGTGTTTGTTGCTTGTGTATTTTAGGTACGGATATTGAGAAAATGATAAAAGATCACAAGAATCATGCCAAAACGAACACGGGAAACGAAGCCGCACAATGAACCAAGCCCTAATGAAGAATTTCCCAAGAAAACCCTTGAAGACTTGAAGAATTATGAAGAAGGGCCCTCCAATATGGAAGAATTGACAATTTATACCCTTGTATCTTCATAATTATAAGTTTGGTCCCTAAAGTTTGTCAATATTTCAAAAAGGGCCCTCCACTTTGAAAAATTGGCAATTTTAGCCCCTCAACAAAGCTAAAATGTCAATATTTATCCTCCTCAAAGTCAAACATACCAAGAAGGACTCCAAGTTACAAGAATTACAAGATTGGTCCTTTGAAAATATCAAAATTACCAAAAGGACCCTTGACTTTGAAGATCTGGAAAAAATGGTCCCTCATCAAACATGATTTGGCAATTTCAGTCCTCCAAAATGTCAATCATACAAGTTTAGACCATTATCTTTGAAAAATACCAAATCAGCCCTTCAAGAATCAGAAAATGGCAAGAATTACCCCTGAATTCACTTTACAAAACATTTTGGGGCAAAAGTGTGAAAAAGGAAAAGTTGTTATTAAGGATTTGGGCGTTGATAGTTTTTAAAACTGAAAAGACAAGAAAGAAATAGTTGAGGGGCTGAATTGGGGAGACATCAATTGTTACCTAGACCAACCAACACACACCACCTGTCCCACTCACTCCTCTCCTCCAATCACACTTCACCAAACCTCCACATCACCCTCCACTCACCAGATTAATATTAGTTAATCTTGGCGCCTTAACACCAAATTTAAACAAATCTACCCCTAATCCGGATCTAACTAGCAACTATTTACCAAGAACACAATTTGATGATTTACTAATTACTTACAATTAAACCCTAAGATTGTCCAGATTAATGATTAATGATATTTTAATCATAACCCAACCTTAAAATACCTTGCCACCTCACTCCCTTGTCCGACACAAGATTCCCCTGCTACAAGGATGTGCATACTGCCAAAATTGGGACAACAATCCAACGTTTGAGATTGCAGCTTACTTTTTAAGCTTGTTATAAGCCTTTGGATGCAAATACATCATGCCAGCTCCACAAACAAACAAGGAAGAGTCACATGATCCTCAAGTTTTCAAAAGTTCACAAGGGAAATTCTGGGAGATCACAGTTTTAGGGTTCACGTTTTTAGGGTTTGTAGTCACTCTTGTAAGCCTATAAAAGGCATAGCACTAGTTCATTTGTAGCTTGCTCTTGAATTTTCAGTTGTTCAATTTTCTGTAAATCCTTTTCAGAATTAATGAAATGTGTTTGAAATGTTGAAGAAAGCTCAAGTGCCATCATTTATATCTGCTTATTATTGTTCTTAGTTTGATAATTCTGAATCTCAAAACTTGTTTTTAAGGAGTGTGCAAAAGTTTGCGTCTTTCCTTCAAGCTTGATATTTTGCTAAGTTCTTGTTCAAACCTTGGAATGCTTGGGCTATAGGGCTGATCATAGCATCCTGATATTGTGTTATCAAGATGTGGTGAGGCTTATAACTTGGGGATAATCAAGTGTGGGGTAACAAGGTTGCATTAATCAAGGCTTTTCACTTTTCTGATTTTACTATTTTGTGCTTAACTTTGTTGATTCTTAACAGGGTTGTTTAAGGAAGCTTGTACTTGTTCTTGCTAGTACATAAGCTCAAAATTCGTGGGTGTGGATGAACATCCATGAGGTACACACCCTTAATCTCAAAATCTGAAATTACTTTAGATATTTGTGATAATTGAGTGTTTTGTGTTCTTGTGAATTTCGTGGCTTAATCTTGCTTGAGTCTGCTATATACATCTGTTATTGTGTTAATTTGGGCTTGGGTGGTCTTAAATCTCACTTTTGATTTGAAAAAATTGATTTTGAAAAGTTAAAGGGGTGTTTGGGATTACCTGTTTGAGTTCATAATTGGTTATTGTGTTGTTAGAAGGTTGTATTTGTGCTTGTTATCTGATACATGCTTGGTTGAGAGTATTTTGCTGCAAGTTTTTTAGTTTGAAACCTTGAATCACACAATCTGCTATATCTTGTTGAGTTTGACTGATTTTGGCCTAAGATTTTGGTAAAATCTAGAATTTGTGCATGCTTAGGGTTAAAAGTTGTTTAAACATCATTATTATAACATATGTGATAGATTTGAAGGTTTGAATCTGGCTTGTTTGTCAAGTGCATCAGCAAAAGTGAAAACTGCTTGTGTTTGTGTTCATCAGTAACTTAAGGTGCTTGAATCTTGCTTAAAACTTTGAATCATTGCATGAAACCTGTTTAGACTTGCTTATTGAAGTTTAATATTGCTTGTGTATGCATTTAGTTGAGTTTGGCTGGATGAATATTGCTAAAAGTGGTTATTGAACCTCATCTGCTTATTTGTTCAAGTTTGGGCTAGATCTGGTGATTGTTTGAATTAACTGTACAAATTGGCTTGTTGGATTGTTGATTTATTTGTTTGTATTGAGTCCTTATGATCCAATGATCATTTGGGTGCCTTGTTGAAACCTAAATCTCCAAAAAAAGTCACTAAAGACAAAAAGTCAAACAAGTCAAGCAGTGGGAAAAGTTCCCCCCTGCTCAACACCCAAAACTAGCCCCTGCTAGTGTTAATTTGCTTTCAGCTTATCAATAAGCTATATTTGCTTATCCAGACCTGCAACAACTTATTTTTTGTAATAGATCTTCATTATTTGACCCATTTCATTAGACTGGAGCTTATTGGACTTTGACTCTGACTTTTTGCTAGAAAACCAACTTAATTGACTTTTTTATAAGTGCTTATTTTCTTTTTCCAGCTTATTGAGTCAGCTTATTTGAAAATTTTTTGTTGAAATATCTTAATTATGTCATTTAAAAGCTTTAGAAACTTGAATCAGCTCTTGGGGTGGCCTAGAACTCAAAAACAACTATCTTGTCGTTTTCTGTAGATTGCTTTTTGCATTTTCAGGCTTATTCCTTTGGCTTATTTCAAATTTCTTTTTAAAGAAGTCTTATTTAGGTCAAAAGAAGCTTTTGTGTCTAATTTGAGCTTATGGCATTAGCTTATAGCTTAATGGGCCAAAAAGCCCATTAAGAATAAGCTGTTTGGTATAAGCTTTCTTATTTCACACTTTCAGCTTTTGGGCCTTTGGAAAAAGTGGTTTAAAATCAAATTTTGAGTCAAGTAGTGCTTTTTTGGGCTTATTTGGGCCACTTTTTCATTTTGGGCTCAATTTGGCCCATTAAGGAGTCTGTTTTGAGTTTAGCCCATTTTTTTGGCCCATTAAGGGTATTTAGGTAAATTCAAGTTCATTTCTGTATTATTTAGGTTAAATTAAGCTAGTTTTCAACTTTTTAGAATTTTTTAGGATTTTTAGATATTTATTAATATTTTAATATTATTTTATTATTAAAAATTAAAAGTCTGATTATCTAAGTTTTTATATTTTTCCTAGAATCTAGACACTTAATTAGGAATTTTACAACTTTCCAAATATTTTTAGGGTTTTTAAATTATTTTCTAGAATTACTTTAATTTTTTATAGCTTTTAATAGTTTTTAATTATTTAAAAATAGTTTTTAGTGGTTTTAAAATTTTGAAAAATACTTTTTAGCTTAAATAGGTTATTTTAAAGGTTTACAAACTTTAAGATCTTGATTTGGACTTTTTATTAGTTAATATTGATTTTTAGGGCTTTAATTAGCATTAAAAAGTTAATATTTAATTAATTAAAAGGTTTTAGCAAGTTTGGATTTTTTGTAAACCCTAAGAATATTTTAGTGGATTTATTTCAATTTTTTAGGAATTTTAGAGTAAATTTTTAAATTTGGTGCTTTTATGGTTTTACGTGTACGACTCTTTCGTCTTAGTGTAATCTATTATCGTAACCGTCATTCTCTTCTTATCCCCTTTCTATTTTCTTTCTAATAAGAATATAATCACAAAGTTAATCATTTCATTACACACACACCAAGCCTCCTTTAGAACGATCCCCACTTTGGGTCATAACATGTGATTTTCCTAAATCACTTGTTAACGCTTGCCCTATTTACATCCTTTTCCTAAAGGTGTGTAAAAACACTACATCATTTTGGCGCCGCTGCCGGGGAGGCGTGTTGTGTTTTGATTTGGAAATTGTTGTTTTTATATAGCCATAATATCTATGGTATTAGTAGCACTCTACTAATACGTATTATCGGTTTTTCAATTTTTGTGTGAATACTATTACTATATTGTATACGTAGAACAATAAATTCACAAGTACTCTAAATACGTGAGAAATCACAACCTTGACTTGGGAGGTCATTACCCAATCATTGTATTCGAATCTCAAACCAAAGAAAAAGGCAAAAATAGATAAATACTTTCGTGAAGCTCGATTTTGAAAAATACAAACTATAAGGTGGGTATAAGGCGGATATTATAAAATATATCCTAAGGAAAAAGGCTCTTAAGTGCTTCGCGCCGCCTCGTTTCACCGCTTTCTTGTGAGTATTTGATTTTGAGAGCTAATCGAGGGTTTTGCCGCCCAAAGTATTATTAAGTATCATATATACTTTCTTGGTTTCATTGACTAAACCCTCTTGAACGTTTTGGTGTTCCACCAACGTTCTAAAGTCATCGAAGGCTTTCACTTCACGTGATCGTTTTCATTCCTTGAGGCTTCTTTAATCAAGAGATTTGATGAAGGGGGAGATTTGTAGATTTTTGTCTTCTTAATACATTCACCAAAATCCAAAAAAGGTTAATACAATCAAAAACCACAAAAAAATTGAAAAATACAAAACACCAAAAATAATCTTCTTTGCTCATCTCCTCGTTTTACGTGACGTTTATGCAAACTCGCTCCAAAGCAAGAGGTGCACGTAAACGCCGTCAAAAGGAAGGAAACCAAACATCTTTTAGTGAGGAATCTCCCATTGTAAGAGAAGCACCAACCATGGCGAATCGAACTATGATGGAGTTACTTCAAGCACCTACCGAGGGTTATGGAGAGGCTATTGTGATTCCCGCTATCCTTGCGGAGAATTTTGAAGTGAAAACGGGTTTGTTGTCGATGATCCAAAACAACAAATTCTGTGGTGATGAGAAGGACAATCCACACAACCATATCCGCCAATTCAATCGTCTGACCGCCACTTGCAAGTTTAGGATGTCTCTAATGACTCGATTAAGATGATGATTTTTCCGTATTCTATAGCGGGGCCCGCTAAAATTTGGTTAGAGAAAGAGCCACCCAATTCTATATTGACGTGGAAGGATCTCTTGTCTAAGTTTGTGAACCAATTTTTTCCGCCCTCTAAGACTACGCATTTGAAAAATGAGATTTCAAAATGTTCACAAGAGTTTAATGAAAGTTTTTCAACGGCTTGGAATAGGTTTAAGGAAATGTTACATGAATGTCCTCATCACGGTTTTTCCGACTTGCATCAAATTGACACGTTTTACAATGGACTTAATGATCATCAAAGTGATTATTTAAATGCCGCCGCGGGTGGTAATGTTTTGTGTAAAACGGTTGAGGAAGCTTTGTTGATAATTGAGAATAGATCTAAGGTGTATAGTCCTCGTAGCACGTCAAGTGTTCGTAAGGCTTCGTCTTCGGCTTCACCTTCTTTGTCTACTACCATCGATGCTTGGAAAAAAGAGGCGAACTTGGAAAACAAAATCTTTGATAAGCTTAAAGGTCTTTTGATTGAGTTCAAAGTTGGAGAACCAAGTGCTCCCGCTACGGCTAAAGCGGTTGAGGTTTCATGCATGTATTGTGGTGGAGGTCATGATTTCTCCGAGTGCATTACCAACGGTGGTAACACTTCGAGTGCCTACGCGGCCACGGGAACTTACAACCAAAACGGTCAAGTTACCCGCTCTAATCAATTGACTCCACCAGGTTTTGGTTCAAATCAAAATGCTAACAACAACTATCGCAACAATCAAGTTGGTTTCAAAAACAATTACAACAAGGGAAACTATGGTAATAAAGTTTCAAACAAAAATCAAAATGATTTTCAAAACAACAACAAAAGTTTGCAAACGTTGAAAGATCTTCCAAATGAATTTGTTGAATACGCTAATGGGAACGATGCTAGGTTTGACAACATTCAAAGAGAAATCATTAGCCTAAGATCCGAGTTTAAGACCGACTTGAAGAATGAGTTGAAAAATGAGTTAGCAAATTAGCTTAAAATCCATACCAATAAGATGGAAGGAAATGTAACAAGGTTACAACAAAACCAACAAAAAATGGAACAAGGGCAACATGAGATTAAACAAGAAATGATTAAAGCCGAGAAAAGGCAATCTATGTTTGAAGATAGAATCTCATCTATGTTTGAGGCAATTATTTGTAAACCGTCTTCGAGTAGCCTTCCTAGCAACACCGTATCAAACCCTAAGGGTGAGATGAAAGTGATTACCACACGTAGTGGTAAGACACTTAAGGAACCGACTCCTCAACCAATTGCTCCTACGGAGGAAGCAATTGAGGAAGAACCCGAGGTGGTGGTCCAAAAGGAGCATGTCCTAATCCCACGAAGTACCGCTCATGCCACACCTACGGTTGACCCATTACCAACATTGGAACCCGAGATTCCAAAGGCTATGCCTATGCCTCAACTCACACCACCTTTGCCCTATCCATCGAGACTTAGAAAGGAGAAACGCCAAGAGCGCGACAATTACCAATTTGAGCTTTTTATGAAAATGTTTCGTGATTTGCACTTTAATGTGAGTTTCGCCGATGCTTTGGTCATGATGCCTCGATTTGCCGCCAACTTTAAGAGTATGTTGAACAACAAGGAGAAATTGCATCAATTGTCTAGTTGTTCATCGGTTTATCTTAATCGCATACCTCAAAAGTCGGTGATCCCGGTAAATTTTTGATCCCTTGTGCAATCCAAGATATGGAAGAATGCTTTTCCTTGGCCGATCTTGGTGCTAGCATTAACTTGATGCCACTTGCAATCTTCAAGTCGCTCAATCTTCCTAATCTTACTCCTTCACTAATGTCTATCGAGTTGGCCGACCATTCCACGATTCCCGCATGTAGATTGGCGGAAGACGTTTTTGTGAAAGTGGGAAAGTTCTACTATCCCGTAGACTTTATCGTTGTCGATATTCCCACGGACCCTCAAGTTCCTCTCATTTTAGGTCGTTCGTTTTTAGATACGTCTATGGCTTTGATCGATGTTCATGCTAGAAAGATCGCCTTACGTTTCAACGACGAGGAACTTGTTATAAACGCAACTCAAAACTCTCAAATTTCTCATGTTTATTCCGTTGCAACCATAAACCTCGTTGATATGATTGACGTGGTTTGCGAGGAATTTTCACAAGAAGTTCTAGGTTTTGGTGATGATGAAAATAGTGGCAATCCCACTATGTTAGATCCCATCCTTGATAACTTGACACCAACCTTCACTCCATTTGAAGGTGGTGGTTTTACGTTGGAAGAATTCGATGTTCCACGTACTTGTAACGAAGACCTCGACAACGATGAGGACTTCTCGATTATCAAGGATTTTCTTAACGATTTCCCATTTCCTCCACCCGAGGAGGTTATGAGTATCGAGCCCAAATCTTCACTTGAGGAACCACCTATCCTCGAGTTGAAAGATTTACCTCCTCATCTCGAATATGTCTATTTGGAGGAGGGCGACAAGTTGCCGATTATTATTGCGAAGGAACTTTCGGATGATGAAAAAACCGCACTTGTCGATGTTCTAAAGGATCACAAAGGGGCAATTGCGTGGAAGTTATCCGACATTAAGGGGATCGATCCCAAATTTTGTACCCACAAAATCTTAATGGAGGAAGATTACAAGCCCGCAATCCAATGTCAAAGGAGGGTGAACTCCAAAATTCACGACGTCATTAAAAAGGAAGTCCTTAAACTCCTTGATGCGGGATTGATTTACCCTATTTCCGATAGCCCTTGGGTGAGTCCTATTCATTGTGTCCCTAAGAAGGGAGGAATGACTGTTGTGCCAAACGATGCCAACGAGTTAATTCCCACTAGACTCGTGATCGGATGGAGAGTGTGAATTGACTATCGTAAGTTGAATGAAGCCACTCGAAAAGACCATGTTGGGTCAAAAAGTTGATGTGGAAGAAACTCAAAAACGAAGAAAACATGAAGAAATTGTCCAAGCGTTGTCAAGAGTTAATCAAGCGTTGACATGTACAATTTAGGCGTTGATAGCTCAAGAGTTGTCATGTACAATGTAAGCATTGTTACATGTAATTCAAGCATTGACAAAACGTAGACAAAGAAGCTTATGGAAGCTTCTATTTAGATAAACATGCAAAAGATATTCTGCATAAGTTTATTTAAATAGAAGATTTACTTGTTTATTCATCATTATCTCTTGTAAACCCTAATATTTACACTATAAAAGGAACCAAGGGTCTTAGGTTTATTCATATAATTCATTCATAATGTAAACCTAAAGTGTGTGTCGACTAGACGTGGGATTCAATGTATACACGTCTAGTGGTTGTTGATTATTAATATAATTAACAATCCTATTGTTTTAATTCAAGTTATTCGTGCCTAAACACCTTGTTAATGATTGTTGTTCTAATTCCGCTTTGATTGTTTAATCATATGAACAATGATCATTCCTAGTAGCTTCAAAGATCCGGAAACCAAGGTTTCCACAATTGGTATCAGAGCCTCGTGGCTCGTGATGCTAGGACCAACAAGGTGTTCGTGTTTCGAGAAGAAAAGAAAAATCCGTCTAGGGTTTTTCTGGGCGATTTTGTGTGCGCAACAGTATTCAGAAGGCCATAACTTTTTATTGAACCGTTGGATCGCCACGAAATTTTATATGTGTGTTCTACATACATATATCTAGATATCCACTGGAGGGATTGTCGATAACTATTCCCAAGAAAAAGTTATTAAGCATCGAAGTCAGCAGGGGTCATATGCTGTTTTCTGTGAACAGTAATAGTAAAAACGCGATTTCTCCTTCGTTAACCGTTGGATCGTCGTGAAATTCGATCTGTAGGTTCTTGACACTTATGTTTAGGATCTCACCGAAGGGATCTTCGATCTGAGCTCTCATGAAGAAGTTATTCGATGTCGAAGTTCACTACAGTTTATGAATTTTCACATAAAATCATGATTTAGGGTTTATAAAACCCTAGATCAATTTGCCGCTGATGGGTGTTATTTAGACGCTGATACATGTTGGTGTGACGCTGACAAGGCATGGATGAGACGCTGATGACGTCAGCGTTTGGGACAAGACGCTGACAAGGTTTAAAGTTGACGCTGACGTTTGTTATTTAGGCGCTGACAGGCTTAATTTTGACGCTGACAGAATAAGTCAACGCTGATAGAGTTGACAGTGTCGTCCGATATATGAACTTCAACGCTGATAGGTATTGTCCGATATTGGACAATACATCTGCCAAAGATATTGGACAGAAGAGGATATTGGACAACACAAGGTTTGCTGCTGTTTGAGAAAATTAGTACGTTTTGAGCACACAAAAAGGAGGAAAATACACACGAAGGTACATGGAATCTCCGTTTTATTCAGAATATCATGGTGATATTTATGGCTCGGATATTTTTAAAGGGATTAATGATCTTAAAGCGAGTTAACAACTATTTGTGGAAATTTGATGGTTATTTTAAACTATGTAATTGGGGTAGCCTTGAGAGTGGCTTTTACATATGGTATGAAGATGTTATTCCATTAAATTCATCATGAAGAGGTGTTGGCTTAAGGGGAAGAATTCTTATGGTAAGTTTGATGATTGAAGAAGATTTTCGCGAGTTTGTGTTCTATCATATCTTAAAGTCATGCACTCCCAGTCATAGACTTTAAAGATAACTTGTTCGTGCTTTACATGATTGGTGATGAAGGCTTGTCATAACACTTGAAGGAGTTACATTATCGTGCTCAGTGTCTCACAAAGGATGAGAATATTGACAAGGGATCGAGGTCTACTTATATCTCCTCTATAAGTTCTTAATCACGTGGATAATACAAGACATGGAACACAAGGTTGGGTTATTCTACTTCTACATCAAAAATATTATATTAATTGTTCTTCAAGATCATTACATAGAGCCTACATATGGAGAATCTTCAAAGATTGCAACATTGTTTACTTCCTTGTTGATGTGACAAAAAGGGGAAGAAATACATGCTATACTTGAGGAGAAGCAATTTGAAGATCATGTATAACTTACAAGAGATACACATAGAGTTTTGCCACTATCAACTAGGGGAAGATTGTTGGGTCAAAAAGTTGATGTGGCAGAAACTCAAAAACGAAGAAAACATGAAGAAATTGTCCAAGCGTTGTCAAGAGTTAATCAAGCGTTGACATGTACAATTTAGGCGTTGATAGCTCAAGAGTTGTCATGTACAACGTAAGCATTGTTACATGTAATTCAAGCATTGACAAAACGTAGACAAAGAAGCTTATGGAAGCTTCTATTTAGATAAACATGCAAAAGATATTCTGCATAAGTTTATTTAAATAGAAGATTTACTTGTTTATTCATCATTATCTCTTGTAAACCCTAATCCTTACACTATAAAAGGAACCAAGGGTCTTAGGTTTATTCATATAATTCATTCATAATGTAAACCTAAAGTGTGTGTCGACTAGACGTGGGATTCAATGTATACACGTCTAGTGGTTGTTGATTATTAATATAATTAACAATCCTATTGTTTTAATTCAAGTTATTCGTGCCTAAACACCTTGTTAATGATTGTTGTTCTAATTCCGCTTTGATTGTTTAATCATATGAACAATGATCATTCCTAGTAGCTTCAAAGATTCGGAAACAAAGGTTTCCATAGACCATTTTCCCTTGCCCTTCATGGACCAAATGTTGGAGCGTCTTGCGGGAAACGATTTCAATTGCTTTTTAGATGGTTTTTCCGGTTACTTCCAAATCCCCATCAATCCTCGTGATCAATAAAAACTACGTTTACGTGTCCATATGGAAGTTTTGCCTATCGTAGAATGCCATTCGGACTTTGCAATACACCGGGAATCTTTCAAAGGTGCATGATGGCTTTTTTTCATGATATGATCGAGAAGACGATGGAAGTCTTCATGGATGACTTTTCCGTGTTTGGTAATTCGTTCACTTCGTGTTTGTCTAATCTCGAGAGAATGTTGAAACGTTGTGAGGAACCCAACCTTGTGCTCAATTGGGAAAAGTGTCATTTTATGGTTAAGAGTGGAATCGTCTTAGGGCACAAGGTCTCGAAAGCGGGGATTGAGGTAGATCAAGCTAAGGTAGACGTCATCGCCAAATTACCTCATCCCAAAACCGTTAAGGGAGTTAGGAGTTTCCTAGGCTACGCGGGCTTTTATAGTCGATTCATCAAGGATTTTTCAAAGATCTCTCGACCCATTACACATCTTCTTGAAAAAGAGGCACGTTTTGTCTTTGACGAAGATTGTGTACGAGCCTTTGAAATCCTTAAGAGGAAACTTACCGAAGCTCCCATTATTGTTGCTCCCAATTGGAACCTCCCCTTTGAGCTCATGTGTGATGCTAGTGATTACGCTATTCGGGCCGTATTGGGGCAACGTCTTGAAAAGCACTTCTTGCTTATTCACTATGCTAGCAAGACGATGACCGAGGCTCAACTTAAATACACTACAATGGAGAAGGAGTTCCTTGCCGTGGTGTATGCATTTGAGAAATTTCGACCTTATCTCGTCTTGACGAAATGCATAGTGTATACGGATCATTCGGCTATCAAGTATCTTATGGCAAAACAAGATGCTAAGCCAAGATTACTTCGTTGGATTCTCCTCCTTCAAGAATTTGATCACAAAATTGTTGACAAAAAAGGAGCCGAAAATTTAGCGGCCTATCATCTTTCTCGTTTGGAAGATCCTCACCAAAGTGTTTACGAGCCCAAGGAAATCACCGAAACATTTCCGCTCGAGACACTTGGTGTAGTGAATTCTAAGCTTGATTCTTCCACCCCATGGTTTGCGGACTTTGCAAATTACCATGCGGGCAACTTCATCATCAAGGGTATGACGACTCAAGAAAAACGAAAATTCTTTCGTGACGTCAAGTTCTACTTTTGGAACGACCCTTACTTGTTTCGAACTTGTGCGGATCAAATCATCCGACGTTGTGTATTTGGCACCGAAGCTTCTAATATCCTTAGAGCTTGTCACGAGGGGCCCACGGGTGGTCACCATGGTGCTAATATCACGGCTAAGAAGGTGTTTGATGCCGGCTTATTTTGGCCTACTATTTACCGAGATGCACAAGATCTTGGGAAATCGTGTGACTCATGCCAACGACAAGGAAAAGCCTCACAAAAAGACGAAATGCCACAAAATATCATCCAAGTGTGTGAGATCTTTGACATTTGGGGCATCGACTTTATGGGGCCGTTCCCATCATCTCGTGGTAATAAGTACATCCTTGTTTCGGTTGACTACCTATCTAAGTGGGTGGAAGCTAAGGCTTTTCCCACCAATGATGCTCGTGTGGTAGTCAAGTTTTTGAAAAGCTTGTTTTCTCGGTTTGGAACCCCTCGTGCGATCATAAGCGATCGTGGAACCAATTTTTGTAACGACCAATTCGAAAGGGTCCTAAGGAAATATGGGGTTACACATAGGCTTTCTACGGCTTATCACCCACAAACGAGTGGGCAAGTCGAGGTTTCAAACCGAGCGTTGAAGAGAATCTTGGAGAGATCCGTTGGGGAAAACCGACAATCTTGGTCGGATAAGTTGGACGATGCTTTATGGGCCTTTAGGACCGCTCATAAGACGCCCATTGGGTGCACTACCTATAAGCTTGTGTATGGGAAAAATTGTCATTTCCCAATCGAATTGGAACACAAGGCTTATTGGGCCCTAAAGCATTGTAATGATGACATGGAGACCGCGGGAAATCACCAGAAAATGCAATTAAATGAATTGGATGAATTGAGGGACATTGCTTATGAAAATTCATTGATTTATAAAGAAAAGACTAAAAAGTTGCATGATTCTAAAATTAAAAACCGGGTTTTTAACATTGGGGATCAAGTTTTGCTTTTTAATTCTCGTTTGAAAATCTTTTCCGGTAAGTTGAAATCCCGTTGGTCCGGTCCATTCACCGTGACTCAAGTATTTCCATATGGGACCATCGAGCTAGATCAAAATGATGGCCCCAACTTCAAGGTGAATGGACATAGGTTGAAGCACTACTTTGGCGGGGAAGTTCCATCCTTGAACTACCTCGACCAAATAACTTTCCCCAATGATAATTAGTATTGAGGGGATCGAGTCGAGCTCCTGACTCGGTAATCAAAAACGAAGTGCCTCGTGGGGGAGTCCCATGCTTATCCTATGTACATATTATCGCTTTCTAATGTAGTAACGTGTGGGGATTTGTGCCCTTCCAACCTTTGTTCCGTGGTTGTTTGTAAATTGTGGTTTTTAGATGATCATGATCTTCACGATTGGAGCCTCTCGTGTTCGTTTTATGGGAGCACTCGATCGTTTGCTTTGAAGACTTTCTCAATATCCATGATATATCCTTTGATGTTCTAACCTTAGGTTTTTAGCACACTTTATAAACCGCTTTAAATTTAACGGTTACACCCTTTCCATGCTAGATTAGGCATTCGACTACGTCTCTAGTATGGGGGTGTTTGCACCCCTAGACTCGAAACATTGAGGACAATGTTTAACTTTAGTATAGGGGGTGAATAGATACTTGCCTTGCCAAACCTTCACGCTTTCCAAAGTTCATCTTTTTTTTATCATTTTTGTTGCAAAATAAGGCTAAAAATGGCCAAATTTTAAAAATTTTCTCATGTTTTATAAGTGTTTGAAGACACGAATGTAGGTTTTCCGATGGCGAGAATAAGAGTAATTTTTGACTCGACCGTGCGTGTCGAGCACTTAGCTTTGATTCCTTAACTTCACATTAGGCTAAGTCTCTTAAATGAGGACGATAAATGATAGGGTTAATTATAAGTTATTATGCTAAACGTAGAGTACTCGTATTCTTTCAAAAACTCATGTGTTCTCGTTGTTTGCTTATTCTCCCTTCGCATGTAAATATTTTTTGCTTAATAAATATTGACTTAGCGGTTTAGTTGGGATTGTTGGGTTTCTAGTCTTTTCTAGTAGCTTCCGTGTAATTAAATTGGGAAGACATTAAGGTATCGCCAGCGTCACGGTTTTGAAGTATTGGCACCCGAATAATCAAAAGCTTCACCCAATAATAAGATTTCAAGTGCTCACCTAAATCAAGCAAACAATTTGAAGCCCCACAAGGCCGAAAAATCTATGCAAAATTGAAAGTGAATCAAGCCTTAATCTTTGAAGCTTTAAAGATCCAAAATTCGCCTTAGCGTGAGGATATACGTCTTTGGCTAATAAAACTACCGATGAGGTGGATAATAAAAGGCAAGGCAAGACCGAAGTCATAATAAAAGCTTCATGGCGAAGTTGAATAAAAGATGGAGGTAAACCAAAGATAATAAGGCCCTTCCGTTAGGGGGCGTATAAAAGTCTTGGTAATAAGTCTCATTTTCAAAACCGTTATAAAACCGTGTTTATCGATCCTTCGTGTTGACTTAATTTTTTGACATTGTTGTCTATTAGGAGGGGTTGTTGATTTGATGGTCTTGGTTACACCGCTAGGACTCTATTTTTAGACCTAAATCTCTATTATCGCATAAGTCAAACAATGTATCCTCATGAAACATTCAAGACAAAATAAAATATAAGAGATACAACTTAGGAAAATGGGAGGATAAGTACGTGATTAGGGCATATGAGTAGTTTTAGTATTACTAACTTATAATGACAATGATCTCGTTGCATGCTTGGCATGGAATTTGGGTGAAAATCGAGGATGATGAAATTATTTCTAACGAAGCATTCACGTGTTCTTATTCGATGAACCTAAACGTCCCATTTTGCGATGAAAATCATACATTATGTCTAAAACGCAAGTAGTAGTAGCAATAGTAGTAGTGTAGCTAGTTTATCGTTCAATAAAGTGAATACAAATTAATTTTGGAGGTGCTACGATACTTTATTCTAGCATTGCGTGAGGGCACGGCAATGGTTTAGTATGGGGGAGTGATGAGACTGCTTTTATACATAGTCTCATCGTCAAAATAGGGCTTAAATTGCATTAAATATCATCAAAATACCCATATATATGCTTGTGTTTGTTGCTTGTGTATTTTAGGTATGGATATTAAGAAAATGACAAAAGATCACAAGAATCATGCCAAAACGAACACGGGAAACGAAGCCGCACAATGAACCAAGCCCTAATGAAGAATTTCCCAAGAAAACCCTTGAAGACTTGAAGAATTAAGAAGAAGGGCCCTCCAATATGGAAGAATTGACAATTTATACCCTTGTATCTTCATAATTACAAGTTTGGTCCCTAAAGTTTGTCAATATTGCAAAAAGGGCCCTCCACTTTGAAGAATTGGCAATTTTAGCCCCTCAACAAAGCTAAAATGTCAATATTTATCCTCCTCAAAGTCAAACATACCAAGAAGGACTCCAAGTTACAAGAATTACAAGATTGGTCCTTTGAAAATATCAAAATTACCAAAAGGACCCTTGACTTTGAAGATTTGGCAAAAATGGTCCCTCATCAAACATGATTTTGCAATTTCAGTCCTCCAAAATGTCAATCATACAAGTTTAGACCATTATCATTGAAGAAAATACCAAATTAGCCCTTTAAGAATCACAAAATGGCAAGAATTACCCCTGAATTCACTTTACAAAACATTTTGGGGCAAAAGTGTGAAAAAGGAAAAGTTGCTATTAAGGATTTGGGCGTTGATAGGTTTTAAAATTGAAAAGACAAGAAAGAAAGAGTTGAGGGGCTGAATTGGGGAGACATCAACTGTTACCTAGACCAACCAACACACGCCACCTGTCCCACTCACTCCTCTCCTCCAATCACACTTCACCAAACCTCCACATCACCCTCCACTCACCAGATTAATATTACTTATTCTTGGCGCCTTAACACAAAATTTAAACAAATCCACCCCTAATCCGGATCAAACTAGCAACTATTTACCAAGAACACAATTTGGGGATTTACTAATTACTTACAATTAAACCCTAAGATTGTCCAGATTAATGATTAATGATGTTTTAATCATAACCCAACCTTAAAATACTTTGCCACCTCACTCCCTTGTCCTACACAAGATTCCCCTGCTACAAGGATGTGCATACTGCCAAAATTGGGACAACAATCCAACGTTTGAGATTGCAGCTTACTTTTTAAGCTTGTTATAAGCCTTTGGATGCAAATACATCATGCCAGCTCCACAAACAAACAAGGAAGAGTCACATGATCCTCAAGTTTTCAAAAGTTCATAAGGGCAATTCCTGGAGATCACAGTTTTAGGGTTCACGTTTTTAGGGTTTGTAGTCACTCTTGTAAGCCTATAAAAGGCATAGCACTAGTTCATTTGTAGCTTGCTCTTGAATTTTCAGTTGTTCACTTTTCTGTAAATCCTTTTCAGAATTAATGAAATGTGTTTGAAATGTTGAAGAAAGCTCAAGTGCCATCCTTTATATCTGCTTATTATATTTCTTAGTTTGATAATTCTGAATCTCAAAACCTGTTTTTAAGGAGTGTGCAAAAGTTTTCATTTTTCCTTCAAGCTTGATATTTTGCTAAGTTCTTGTTCAAACCTTGGAATTCTTGGGCTATAGGGCTGATCATAGCATCCTGATATTGTATTATCAAGATGTGGTGAGGCTTATAACTTGGGGATAATCAAGTGTGGGGTAACAAGGTTGCATTAATCAAGGCTTTTCACTTTTCTGATTTTACTATTTTGTGCTTAACTTTGTTGATTCTTAACAAGGTTGTTTAAGGAAGCTTGTACTTGTTCTTGCTAGTACATAAGCTCAAAATTCGTGGGTGTGGATGTACATCCATGAGGTACACACCCTTAATCTCAAAATCTGAAAATACTTTGGATATTTGTGATATTTGAGTGTTGCTTGTGTTCTTGTGAGTTTTGTGGCTTAATCTTGCTTGAATATGCTATATACATATGTTTTTATGTTAATTTGGGCTTGGGTGGTCTTAAATCTCACTTTTGATTTGAAAATTTTGATTTTGAAAAGTTAAAGGGGTGTTTGGGATTACCTGTTTGAGTTCATAATTGGTTATTGTGTTGTTAGAAGGTTGTATTAGTGCTTGTTATCTGATACATGCTTGGTTGAGAGTACTTTGCTGCAAGTTTTTGAGTTTGAAACCTTGAATCACACAATCTACTATATCTTGTTGAGTTTGACTGATTTTGGCCTAAGATTTTGGTAAAATCTAGAATTTGTGCATGCTTAGGGTTAAAAGTTGTTTAAACATCATTATTATAACATATGTGATAGATTTGAAGGTTTGAATCTGGCTTGTTGGTCAAGTGCATCAGCAAAAGTGAAAACTGCATGTGTTTGTGTTCATCAGTAACTTAAGGTGCTTGAATCTTGCTTAAAACTTTGAATCATTGCATGAAACCTGTTTAGACTTGCTTATTGAAGTTTAATATTTCTTGTGTATGCATTTGGTTGAGTTTAGCTGGCTGAATATTGCTAAAAGTGCATATTGAACCTCATCTGCTTATTTGTTCAAGTCTGGGCTAGAACTGGTGATTGTTTGAATTAACTGTACAAATTGGCTTGTTGGATTGTTGATTTCTTTGTTTGTATTGACTCCTTATGATCCAATGATCATTTGGGTGCCTTGTTGAAACCTGAATCTCCAAAAAAGTCACTAAAGACAAAAAAGTCACTAATTTGCTTTCAGCTTATCAATAAGCTATATTTGCTTATCCAGACCTGCAACAACTTATTTTTTGTAATAGATCTTCATTATTTGACCCATTTGATTAGACTGAAGCTTATTGGACTTTGACTTTGACTTTTTGCTAGAAAACCAACTTAATTGACTTTTTCATAAGTGCTTATTTGCTTTTTCCAGATTATTGAGTCAGCTTATTTGAAAACTTTTTGTTGAAATAGCTTAATTAAGTCATTTAAAAGCTTTAGAAACTTGAATCAGCTCTTGGGGTGGCCTAGAACTCAAAAACGACTATTTTGTCGTTTTCTATAGATTGCTTTTTGCATTTTCAGGCTTATTCCTTTAGCTTATTTCAAATTTCTTTTTACATAAGTCTTATTTAGGTCAAAAGAAGCTTGTGTGTCTACTTTGAGCTTATGGCATTAGCTTATAGCTTAATGGGCCAAAAAGCCCATTAAGAATAAGCTGTTTGGTATAAGCTTGCTTATTTCACACTTTCAGCTTTTGGGCCTTTGGAAAAAGTTGTTTAAAATCAAATTTTGAGTCAAGTAGTGCTTTTTGGGCTTATTTGGGCCATTTTTCATTTTGGGCTCAATTTGGCCCATTAAGGAGTCTGTTTTGGGTTTAGCCCATTAAGGGTATTTAGGTAATTTCAAGTTCATTTTTGTATTATTTAGGTTAAATTAAGCTAGTTTGCAACCTTTTAGAATTTTTTAGGATTTTTTATTTTTATTAATATTTTAATATTATTTTATTAATAAAAATTAAAAGTCTGATTTTCTAAGTTTTTATATTTTCCTGGATTCTAGACACTTAATTAGGAATTTTACAACTTTCCAAATATTTTTAGGGTTTTTCAGTTATTTTCTAGAATTATTTTAAGTTTTTATAGCTTTTAATAATTTTTAATTATTTAAAAATAGTTTTTGGTGGTTTTAAAAAATTGAAAAATACTTTTTAGCTTAATTAGGTTATTTTAAAGGTTTAAAAACTTTAATATCTTGATTTGGACTTTTTATTAGTTAATATTGATTTTTAGGGCTTTAATTAGCATTAAAAAATTAATATTTAATTAATTAAAAGGTTTTAACAAGTTTGGATTTTTTGTAAACCCTTAGAATATTTTATTGGATTTATTTCAATTTTTTAGGAATTTTTAGAGTAAATTTTTAAATTTGGTGCTTTTACGGTTTTACGTGTACGACTCTTTCGTCTTAGTGTAATCCGCTATCGTAACCGTCATTCTCTTCTTATCCCCTTTCTAATTTCTTTCTCATAACAATATAATCACAAAGTTAATCCTTTCATTACACACACACCAAGCCTCCTTGAGAACGATCCCCACTTTGGGTCATAACTTGTGATTTTCCTAAATCACTTGTTAACGCTTGCCCTATTTACATCCTTTTCCTAAAGGTGTGTAAAAACACTACATCATTTTTCTCAATACCCGTGTTTCAACAACTGTCGGGGCCCTCACGATATTTCTTATTGTCAACCGATGAGTTATTATGAACCAAATCCATGCTATAATTCCGGTTTTCTTAATTTCGAGCCCCCACAATACACCCTCAATCATCAACCTTCTTTGAATCCGAATGACGAAAGACAAGCCCTTCTTTTGAAAATTCATGATGGCTTAATTCAACTAAAAGAAACATGGGAGAAGGAAAAGCGACAACAACACGAGCAAGTATCTAATCTTAGTGATTATACTCCACCTGTTGTGCGTCCATACTATTATGATGATGATGACGATGAGAAGACTATTTCTTGGAATGATCTTGTTGCTCAACATCCTAGTGCAATTTTAATTCCTTCTCTCGATATCCCAAATGCGTCTAAGGATTGTGATACATCGAGTGATATTAGTGAATTTGGTCTCGATAACTTTTTTGAGGAGGTTTGTGATGTACCGACTTTTGCTAAGCTTACGGACAGGGTCGCTCTTCATAATGATTTCCAATTCGAGCCCGAGATTGAGGAAATTATCAAAC
This sequence comes from Glebionis coronaria, assembly GCA_025667525.1. NCBI lineage: Eukaryota > Viridiplantae > Streptophyta > Magnoliopsida > Asterales > Asteraceae > Glebionis > Glebionis coronaria. The sequence goes on along the minus strand of CM046882.1, from coordinate 23,925,968 downwards.
GAGAGCTAGCTCTTTTACCTCCGCTTCCTCCTACAAGCGAGGTCGATTTTTCCAACGTCGAGGCCGAGCTTGATGAGTTGGAACGTCTTATTTTTCATAATAATGACGAACCAACTCACTTGACCAATCATCTAAACCTCGAGGAGTTACCTAATCCACACTCCTCAAATGAGAATTATGATTACCACATTCGTGCGGATTTAACTTATCAACAATCCCCACAAATGAATGATGCGAGTTTCTAAAATCCTCAATGAGGGGAACGAAAAACCTTGGTTTGGCGCGCCTATCTATGATGAAGAAATCGAAGAGATTAACGTTCATGAGGATTAGTGCTTTGACCCGGGAGGTGAAATTGACCATTCTATGATTGACACCTTTATGGCTTTGCCGCTTAGTGACCATCAATTGTCTTGGGGGATAACAATTTGCTTTCTTTACCCACCCACCTCCCATGGATCAGGATTTCACATACTTCTTGTATGTTGAGAGGACCTTTTTTACCTTTCATGACATATCCTCCTGCCTCTCCTTTATTATTTTCTTCCGGGAACTATTGGGAATAAAATGTAGCCAGTCCACTTGAACGCTGACAAGAAGAAAACAAGCGTTGATAAGAAGAAAACAAGCGCTGACAGATCAAGCGTTGACAAGAAGAAGTCAAGCGTTGATAGGTTGAAGACAAAACTGATAGAAAGATATGGTCTACGCGTATTTTGTTTCTAGTTTGTTTCTAGTAAAGATAGGATCAACATTGTATTTTCTATAATTATCTTTACCTAGAATAGTTGATACGTAGACTCTTGTACAAGGCTTCTTATGTCTATAAAAGAAGACCTTTAGGTTATGTTTCATAATAAGTTTTCATACGTTAAACACTTTCATTGTAAGCAAGTTCGTTATTATCAATCAAGTGAAAGTTTGTTTTACATCTTTGTGTGTTCTTGTTTATGTGTTAATTCCCCATAACACTTGAATTACTTTATACATAAACAAAGTTTCTCTACGTGTATAACTTGATCTAATCTCGTTTACACAAGCTAAATCGATCTAAGTTTGGGATCAACAAGTGGTGTCAGAGCTTGTTGAGAAACTTTGATCTTAAAGAACACAAGAACCCTAAATCACCAAAACCCTAATTTTCACAAAACCCTAAAAACATCATGTCTACTCCAGAAGTAACCTCCTCCTCCTCAAACCACAACATCAAGATTCCTATGCTAGATGCACACAATTTTGAGCTATGGAAGTTCAACTTTGAGCAATATCTGCAAATCCATGACTATACTCTTTGGGAGATTATTGAATATGGAAACACTTTCAATAAAGCTCAAAAGATTGCAGATGCCATTGCTACAAGATCAGCTGTTCAAGGATGTTCTGAAGCAGATAAGAAAGAAAAACCTGAAGATGGTAGAGCTGTGTCTGCTGATGACATAGCAAAGAAAAGGGTTGATATGAAAACCCTAAGCATTCTGAAACTCTCTTTGGGACAAGAGAATCAGCACAAATACAGAGGTTATGAGTCTGCAAAAGACCTTTGGGTAGCCCTTGAAGTTGCATATGGTGGTAATGCTGATACTGTGGAAGAGTAAAGGAAGCAACTCTTACATGAGTATGCTGTTTTCATGTCTCAACCTAATGAGAAGCTAAGTAGTGTGAGAAGCAGACTTCTTGACATTACAAGCAAGTTGTCCTTCATGGGGACACAAATTGGTGATGTTGATATTATTGCCACTTTTCTTAAAAGCCTTGGTGATGCGTGGAAGATTGAAGCAAGATCTATAACTGCCAACAACACTCACAAAAGTTCTACTTTTGATGATGCTTACAACAAACTGAGGCTATTGGAGAATGAAACTCTTTTGGATCATGGAAGTAAGTCTACCAATAGTAACATGGCCTTCTTCTCACATAGTGAAGGCCAATTTGATCAGAAGGATTTATACATGCACCTAGTTACCGGATCAACATGTGTCAACGCTGGATCATATCCTGTCAACGCCTCACATTTAGACGCTGACACGTACAAAAATGACTCACAAAGAGTTAAGCTTGCTGGTTTGGATCTGGATACTTTGTGTGCATACATTTCTTTATTGCCCAATGGTTCAGTGATTAAATATGAGGACCTTGAGCAAATAAGTGATGAGCATTTGGAGGAGATGGATATAAAGTTGAACATGGCTCTTGCAAGTATAAGAGCGAACAGATGGAATAGAAGGTTCAAGAAGAAGATGACCTTCAATGCAAAGGACACTGCTGGATTTGATATATCCAAGGTTAAGTGCTACAATTCTCATCGTATAGGGAACTTTATGAGAGAATGCAGATCTCCAAGAAGATCTGATGTTGAGAAACCCTCAAGCCAAATTGTTAAGGCTCAGGATCCTAAGGCCATGGTGGCAGTGCAAGAAATTGATGGTTTGATGGGACTGGAGCTATTTGGCTAAGGATGAGGAAGAGGATAAAGCTTTGGTTGCTGAGATAGAGGAAGAAGAGCATGTTCAATATGCTCTCATGGCACACTCCTCATCTTCATCAGACAATGAGGTATATGATGATGCTTTTTGTAGTAAGGGTTGTCGTTTAAATACTAAAAGACTTAACAAAGAAGTTTTAAGATTGTTAGGAGATGTGAGTACTGAGAGATACAAGTTGTCTAACTATCAACTTGCTCTCACTCAAACTGAAAAGACAGTTTCTGAGTATAAGAAAATAGAGCTTGACCTAAAAGATAAAATAAATATCTTAAAACATGATTTAAATGCTAGTAATGATATTAGAAACATCATGGAAAGGGTCAATGCTGAGTTACAGGCTAAGTTAGATGAGGCTATCAAGAATAAGGATAATGAAGACCTTAAAATTCAGAGATTTGATAAGACCTCACAAACCCTAGGAGAATGTGTTAGTAAACAGAGGGATTCTAGGGACATGACTGGGATTGGGATGAAAGAATATTATGTTGTTCCACCACCAGCTGGGGACTTCTATGGTGTCCAAAGAAAGGACTTATCTTGGATTGGTTTACCAGAACTCCAAGAAGAGGAATTTATTCCTCTATCAAGAGTCCTTACCCCAGTTGAGGAATATAGGCAAAAGTTGACTGATTTGAATGAATGGAAGAAAGCCAACCCTACCTTGTTTGTCAAGGGTGACATGCTTTGTGATAGTCCAAATGAGTCGACCCCTATCAAAGTAACAAACCCAATCACTGGCAAGACTGTTGACCTTGGCGCAAATACTGTTAGAAAACCTAACATTAAGTATGCAGAAATGTATAGGAATACTAGGTCACCAAAAAGCCAAGTTAGTGATAATGGAACATGTTTCTTTTCTTCTAAACCTAGAGTTGTGTCTAGAAAAGCCTGTTACACTTTTGGTATCTTTTCACATTTAGCCTATAAGTGTGTCAACGCTTCCAAGGTCAACACTGACAAAAGGTCAAACACTGTCAGACCCAAAACTTTTGTGGAGCAAAGTCCACAAGTTGTCAGACCAGCCCCATTCTTCACTAAAGGGTCTAACACTCATGGACAAAGACCTTTTCAGAAGACCAATACATGGTCTAATAGGCAATGGGTTCCTGTAGCAAACCCTAGGTTCAACGCTGATAAGGGTAATTTCAGCGTTGACAAGACCAAATCAAACGGTGACAGAAACGTTGCCAGACCTAAATATTTGCAACCACAGGGAAAGGGGTCTACTGCTTCTTCTAGCTTGACATGGAGACCTAAGCAAGATCAAAACCCTTATTCTAATGGGATTTCTATGACCTACAACAAATTTAATTATATTTCAAAGGTCATCACAAAACCAATTGGGGTTAACTGGGTGTTTCATCTAAAAAGGGATGAACAAGGGGTTGTTATGAGAACTAAGTCTGTTCTTATTGAACAACCAGATGAATCCAAGTCTGCTCAGGCTTGGGTTCCTAAAGAAAACTAATTTGTTTTCTTTATGTGCGGGGCATTCAAAAACAGGTGAATGATTATGGATATTGGGATAGTGGATGCTCTAGGCACATGACTGGGAAGGAAGATTATCTCACTAACTTCACTCCCATTAAGGATGGTGATAAAGTTTACTTTGGAGGAGGATATGGAACTATCACATGCAAAGGAACTCTACTCGCCAACAACTTGCGTTTTGAAAACGTGTTTCTGGTAAAAGAACTTTATAATCTTTTTAGTGTATCACAAGTTTGTGATAACAAAAATAAGGTTCTGTTTACCGATACTGAATGCTTGGTGTTGAGCAAGGATTTTAAAATACCAGATGAGAAATTTATTGACTATAGAACACCTAGGCATAAGGACATTTATAATGTGAATCTTAATGGTATTAGGATGAATAATAATATGTCATGTTTCTATGCTAAAGCTTTAGTTGATGAGAGTAATCTATGGCACATGAGACTAGGGCACATTAACTTTAAAAATATAAACAAACTTGTGAGACTTGGTTTGGTTGATGGTTTGCCTGAAAAGGCTTTCCATAATGAACACTCTTGTGTTGCATGCCTTACAAGCAAACAACACAAGGTCTCATTTAAGTCTAAACAGGTGCACTCTAGTTCTAAACCACTTCACTTGCTGCATATGGACCTGTTTGGTCCAACTAATATAGAGAGTTTGAATGGTAAATCATACTACTTTGTCATCACAGATGACTTTTCTAGGTTTACTTGGACTTTTTTTTTAGCCATGAAAAGTGACACTGCTGATACTTTAATTAACTTTATTAACCAAATTGGAAAGAAGTCTGGTAATGAAGTTAAAATGCTTAGAAGTGATAATGGTGGTGAGTTTAGAAATAAACTGTTGGATGATTTTTGTGCCAAGAAAGGGATTACTAGGCAGTTTAGTGTTGCCAGAACCCCACAACAAAATGGGGTTGCTGTGAGAAAGAATATAACCCTAATTGAAGCAGCCAGGACTATGTTGGCTGATGCTCACTTTCCCATAGATTTTTGGGCTGAGGCTGTGAATACATCTTGTTATGTTCAGAATAGAGCATTGGTCAACAAGATACATAACAAAACACCTTATGAGTTACTTTGGGGAAGGAAACCTAATATTGGTTTTCTTAAACCTTTTGGCTGTCATGTAGTTGTGTTAGATACTAGTGATGCCTTAGGGAAATTTAGTGCTAAAGGTGAAGAAGGCTACTTCATGGGTTATTCAGTGCAGAGCAAAGGATATAGGGTTTACCTTAAGAAGGAAAAACGTATACTTGAAAAAGTACATGTTAGGTTTTTAGAGAGTAAACCTAGTGATCATGAAAGTGGTCCAAATTGGTTGTTTGACTTGGAACCTCTATCTAGGACTTTGAATTATATGCCTGTTACTAATCCAGACATTGTGAAGGTAACTTCAAATGTTGTGGAAGAACCAGTTGTTGATGTTTCAGGTACACAGGTTAATGAAGAGGTTAGATCACAAGCAGACAAGTCATCTCCCATACTTGAGTATGTTACAGTTCCCATATGGACAGATGCTTTTGCTGCTGTTGCTGCTGCTGGAAAGGAAAATGGTGGTCCCCAAGTATCACCAGTTAACAACATGCATTGTCCTTTAGGCGCTGACAAAGGAAAATCTGGCGCTGACAGGACAAATTCAGGCGTTGATGGCTCAAACGTTGACAACACCATTTCAGGCGTTGATGGATCAAACGCTGACAACCTTCGTTCAGGCGTTGACAACTCTTTTGAGCATATTTTCTCTTCCAATTTTGAACAAGGTGAACCTTCAAACATAAATGAAGAGGTTCATACAGATATTGATGAAAGACAGTCTGAAGAAGATATTGGTAACTTGGATGATGAGATTGAAGACAACAGACTTTTTGAGGGAGGAGTTCTTACTTCTATTATGAAGAATCACCCCACTTCTCAAATTATTGGAGATGTGATGTCTCCTAATCAGACTAGAAGATCTCATCAGAATCTTAGAGGATTTATTGCCAATATACACAAGAAGGTTGATACCCCTCTTGTTCAAGCATGTTTGTTTGCCTGTTTTCTGTCGCAACTGGAACCCAAGAAGATTTTTGATGCTCTCAAAGAACCAAGTTGGGTGGAAGCAATGCAGGATGAGCTTCACCAATTTGCTATTCAGGATGTTTGGGAGCTGGTTGATTTCCCAGATATGTCAGACCTATTGGGACAAGATGGGTTCTTAGAAACAAGAAATATGAAAGAGGCATTGTGGTCAGAAACAAGGCACGTTTAGTGGCTCAAGGATATACACAAGAGGAAAGGATAGACTATGAAGAGGTCTTTGCACCAGTTGCAAGGATTGAGGCTATAAGGATATTTCTAGCCTATGCTTCCTGCATGGGCTTCACTATCTATCAAATGGATGTGAAGAGTGCTTTTCTGTATGGCAAAATTTTTGAGGAGGTGTATGTCATGTAGCCTCCTGGTTTTGAAGATCCAGAACATCCAGACAAGGTGTATAGAGTCAAGAAAGCTATGTATGGACTTCATCAGGTCCCAAGAGCATGGTATGGCACATTGTCCACTTATCTGGTGGAAAATGGATTCAAAAGGGTCACCATAGACCAGACATTATTTACAAAAAAGACTGGTAAGGATGTCTTACTTGTTCAGGTTTATGTGGATGATATCATCTTTGGCTCCACAAATCCAAAGATGAGTGAAGACTTTTCCAAGCTTATGACAGACAAATTTAAGATGAGTGTAATGGGGGAGATAAACTTCTTTCTAGGGTTACAAGTTCAGCAGAAAGAAGATGGTATCTTCATCTCTCAGGATAAATATGTGGCAGAAATCTTGAAGAAGTTTCGATTTTCTCCATATGAAAAGAGGGCTACTACTCCTATGGATAGAGAACACCCTTGGGGAAAAGTTGGAGATGGAAAAGATGTGGATGTCAGGCACTATAGATCAATGATTGGTTCATTGATGTATCTCACAGCATCAAGACCTGAGATTATGTTTGCTGTGTGTGCATGTGCACGCCATCAAGTGACTCCTAAAGAGTGTCACCTTTATGCTGTCAAGAGAATCTTTAGGTACCTCAGATTTTATCTAGATCTTGGATTATGGTATCCAAAAGATTTACCATTGGAGCTTATTGCATATTCAGACAGTGACTATGGTTGTGATAAATTTGATGGAAAATCCACAACTGGTGGATGTCAGTTTCTTGGGAGTAGATTGATATCTTGGCAATGCAAGAAACAAACAGTGGTGGCCAATTCTACAACTGAAGCAGAGTATGTAGCTGCAGCTGCTTGTTGTGGACAAGTCTTATGGATTCAGAACCAGCTGTTGGATTATGGGTATAATTTCATGCATACCAAGATTTTTGTTGACAATAACAACACTTTATGCATTATTAAAAATCCTGTACATCATTCTAAAACAAAACACATAGAATTAGACATCATTTTATAAGAGACTGTTTTGAATAGGGTTTAATACAACCAGATAGGGTTGCCACAGAAGAGAATGTGTCTGATTTATTAACTAAACCTTTTGATGCTGGAACGTTTCAATACTTGGTAACAAGTATTGGAATGATCAATCTCACATAATATGTGTTTTGGGGTCTTAATGTACAAGTATGTACAGGATAATCCATTGTTATTGGTCTTTTTGAGAAGTTAGATTTTTCACTATATTTGTCTAACGCTGACAAAGGTTACCTTAATGCTGACAAGTGTTATCGTGACGTTGTCAGCAACAATGTTAGTTTTGTGGTTTTTGATCTAAGTGTGCATGTGGTGTTAGCATTATACCATTGGATACAGAGTTGCTTATGGATCCTTGAAGAATCATTTGAGCATGTTTTCATTTATGGTTGATGGTTGTAATATTTATATTCCTATCTTGACATAAATTTTTATATTCATGCATATTATTGGGCAACATATGTATCACAGTTTAAGGGGAGGTTTTAGGAACCTTTAGAATTTTGGGTATTCTTATAATACTCTTATCACAATTCTAGATTGTGTCCACATGTGAGTATGAGTTAGTTTACGAAATCATGAGGCACTGTAGCATGCAAAGTTGATATATTATGCATGCTGCCAAGACATTTTTGGCCTAGAATTGGATGTGGTCTGTTAGGAGACTTAGGAATGATTTATAATGGGTTTTACCTGGGATTTACAAGGAATTTTATGAGATAACTTAATTGTTAAGATTTTTGGTTAACAAGGGACACTAGAGGACTGTTTTGTCTATCTTGCATAAGCAAGTGTGCATAACTGGACAGTGCTTGCCGCCCTATAATAATTATCAATTTATAGGTTATCTTCACTAGGATAAATTACTTTGTTAAGGTCCTTTTTCATTTTTATTACTTTTATTTTTGGACGCTGACAAGTATTTTTCCAAGTGTTGTTATGACCAATTTAGACGCTGACATGGCTTTGGCAAACGTTGACAAGAATATAGCCGTTGGGAGTTGATGGGTTATTTTTGACCGTTGACACTCATTGGGACCTACCCAGTTGTTATTTTTGACGAATTTTGGGGCCGTAATTTTGGGAGCAGATAACTTTTAATTAATGCATGAGATAACTTATTTTCTTTTCAATATTTTCATCATTATATTTTGAAAATAGTTGCCTAATTTTTGACCAATCACATGTACCTATCTCTCCTATATATTTGGCTCCTATTTTTAAACAGGGTACCTCATATTCTTGTCTAACAATTTTCTTCCTATAATTCATCTTTCTAAATTCTTCACAAACAACTTTCTTCAACAATGGCACCAAAGTTTAAACCAAGTGACTTGGTATTGGGATTCAGGAGTCAACACAACATGATTGCTTATTTGGACGCTGATGACACTCTGTTTCCACAATACACCCAGATGGTGGCGTATTTGAATGCATCTCCTATTAGGTATGCTCTTTCTCATGCTCTTTTCATCTCTGTCACTCATATTAAGCAGTTTTGGAACACTGTCAGTTCCTCAAAAATTAATAATGTGACTACATTATCAGCTATTGTTCATGGGCGTACATGGGTGGTTACTGAAGCCTTGGTTCGCCAGGCTTTGCATCTTGATGATGCAGATGGTATAACCACCCTTCCCATAAACGAAATAGAACAAGGACTTTGGGCTTTGGGTTATCCTTTACCTGATGAGGGCACTTTAAACAAATATCATAAACAAGAGTTTCCCCCAGCCTGGAAGTACCTCATACATGTCATCCTACAATGTTTGAGTCCCAAATGTACTGCACACAATGAAATTAATAGATCAATTGCTAGTGCAATTGTGTGCATTGCAAATGGGCAAAAGTTTAATTATTCCAAAACGATTTTTGATGGCATGTGTAAAAACAAAGGGAATAAGATGACTTTGGCTTATCCCAGATTATTGCAAATGGTTTTTGATGTGCAAAATTACTACACAAGGGATCATGATGACTTTTATGAGATCCCTGTGCAAAATAAAGCTATTTTTACAAAGATGAACTCACCCCCTCACCGTGAATTACCCCTCACCCAAGCTATGCTTTTTGTTATTACAGCAGCACAACCCCAACCAGACCCACAACCACAACTTAACCCAATACCAGAACCTTTGCCTTCACCTTAACACATGGAAATTGACCAAGAACCCTTCGACGCTGACACATTAAATGTTGGTGTTGACACAAGTAATCCAGACGTTGACACCTTTCCTTCACAGACCCAAACACCCCTTAACCTTCCCACATCCACCCAATCCACATCATCTTCTACCCCACCTCAATATAGATTGCAAAAACGCCCAAGGACTACTGGAGTGTTCTCCTCTAGTGGTCCTAGCCATGTAGTAGAGAGAACCACCACCACAAGTGTGGTTGGTGCTATGGATGAGGCTGGGACTATTGGTTCTGGCTTAGATGCAGGCTAAGACAGTCCTAACATCTTTAAGACCTCATCCATGCCCCATGAATCTTACTTGGGAGGTCAAATACCCATTTTAGAGGAAGGCAGATTGAAACCATACACATTGATGGAATTGACGGCTGTCTGCATTAGCTTGCAAAAGCAAAATGTAGACTTGGTACATACAGTCAGTACACAAGGCCTTGAACTCAAGCAATTGAGGGAGAGGATTGTCATTTTAGAGAATGCTAACACTAGGCGTGGGATGGAGGAATCTTCCAAAGGAGAGGATGAGCAGATTAATGTGAGTGATAAAGGCTCACATGATGGAGAATCTTTGGGTGTTGCTAAAGCCCTCACTGCATTGAAGAAGCAACCAGGTTTTGATAGATCTCTGGTAACTCCTACAAATTAAACTTGTCTTTTACAGCTATGTTGGAGCAATTTACAAGAGACGTTGAGACAAGTAAGTTGGGCGTTGACAAGCAAAATTTGAACGCTGACACACCAAGCGCTGACAAGAGTAATTTGGGCGCTGACACAAGGAATTTGAGCGTTGACAGACCTGCAGGTATGGTTGATGTATTCCAGTCATCAACTATCATCAAAGAAGTGTCGTCACATGTATTACCATCATCCTTACCCATCATTGATCCATTAGATAAGGGTAAAGGAATCATGGTAGAAGTATAAGTTCCAAAGAATGCAGCACAAGTAGAGTTTGATTCAAGGTTGGCTGCACAACTTGTGGAACAAGAGATGAAGAAGGTTGGTGAATCACCATTTGTTGTCACTTCTGAGGAACAAGAAGGAAGTGATGAAGAAAGTTCAGATTCAAGTGTGATGATAATTGAACAACCAGCAAGACTTGAATATGGTGATGACTTGGCAAGGGAGAAGCTTAAAGAGTTGAAATTGAAAGTAGACTTTGATATGCCAGAAGTTGTTCAGATGTACCATGCTTGGGAGATTAGGATTATGGAGAATCCAGATTTGACTATTTCAGACCAAATTTGGGGATTGGAGATTCTTCTAAGAGTTCAAAGTGACTGCAAGGTAATTCTGAAACACAAGGATAACAATATTTTCTCATTGCTAAAGAGGGATAGAAGAGAGATCTACTACATGTTACTCATATGTCATGGAACTGGATGGACCTTCAAGAAATTGCAGGGATTATCTTTTCAAGAATTGGAGTACAAAGCTTATCCCATTTGGGCAAAAGTGCAGGAGATGAACACTCTAAGACTTCTTTCAGATGAAAGGAAACAAGAGCTTGCAGAAGATATGGAGATTCAGAAGGCAATGATTGTTCCAAGGCCTTTGAAGAAGGAGTTCCACTTGAGTTCCCTAAAGATATGGATAAATTGAATCCCAGTGAAGCTGTTATAAGAAGGAGCATCAAGCTCTCACCCATGGAAGCTTCAGATATGGTACAAGTGTTACCTCTTGATGCCAGAAACCCTATCATAAGCTATGAAGAAGATGCAAGTGGGTTTTGGAAGATTGTCAGGTATGGAAAAGAGGTACACACATTTACTACTCTTGTGTCTCTCTTTGCAAGTGTGGATAGAGAAGACTTGGTAGACCTTTGGAGGTTGTTGGAGGCCAAGTATGACACTGAAGCTCCTACTTCAGTCAATGGAATAAAACTTTGGTCAACATTCAAGAGAATGTGTGGAGCAAAAGAAGAAGATCCTACTGTTTGGAAGGATCTTGAGGATGATGTCAGTGGTCTTCAATGGCGTTTGTATTCAGCTGCTGGTGTGTATTATTTGAGCTCTACAAAGTTTGTTGAGTATCTTCTTGTAGATGGTCAGTATCCCATGTCCAAAGAAGTTTTGGAAAAGATGAAGACAACACAGCTTGAGATTGACTATTCAAGTGACGTGGCCAAAGATTTGATTAGGCATGTTTATTACCAATATGATAAGATTTGTAAGATTCCTCCTACTTCTTAATTTTTATTCAGAAACTTGATTACTAGAGTAGATATCAAGTTTAGGGGAGGATTGTTGGGAATAAAATGTAGCCAGTCCACTTGAACGCTGACAAGAAGAAAACAAGCGTTGATAAGAAGAAAACCAGCGCTGACAGATCAAGCGTTGACAAGAAGAAGTCAAGCGTTGATAGGTTGAAGACAAGCACTGATAGAAAGATATAGTCTACGCGTATTTTGTTTCTAGTTTGTTTCTAGTAAAGATAGGATCAACATTGTATTTTCTATAATTATCTTTACCTAGAATAGTTGATAGGTAGACTTTTGTATAAGGCTTCTTATGTCTATAAAGACCTTTAGGTTATGTTTCATAATAAGTTTTCATACGTTAAACACTTTCATTGTAAGCAAGTTCGTTATTATCAATCAAGTGAAATTTACATCTTTGTGTGTTCTTGTTTAAGTGTTAATTCCGCATAACACTTGAATTACTTTATACATAAACAAAGTTTCTCTACGTGTATAACTTGATCTAATCTCGTTTAAACAAGTTAAATCGATCTAAGTTTGGGATCAACAGGAACGAGGACAAGATCTTTGATCCCGATATTACAATAGAGGATACCCCATGGACTATTTAATTTAGGGTAGAGTCAGGCTCGTGACTCGTTTAACAAAAACAAGCGCTTCTCGGGAGGCAACCCGTTAATCTATCTTTTTTATCTGTTTTTCATCCTAAGTGTAGGGGGAGCCCCGTAGGAGTTTGTTGTTTTCTTTCTTATGATGTGCAGGGATTAGAGCTTCAAAGATCCACTTTTGATGACTTTTGCCGACCCGTGACTCCGTGTACCCGTCTTCTCGGTTCTAACCTAAACTCTTTTGATTCACTATTTTATATTCTTCAATATTAAAATAGGAATCACTTTAGTTGTCCTTTCCTTAGCAAGGTTTAAACAAAGTGCACAATGTCCTAAGTGTAGGGGAGGTTACTTCCACATGCTTAAACAGTGAGGACAATGTTTATATTAAGTGTAGGGGGGACTTCTCTCGAAGTTAAGTGGGATTTTCCTTGTATTTGTCCTCATTTTAACCGGAATCTTTTGACTCAACCTATAGATGACTTGATTAGAATAAATTTTGATAAATGGTTTTAATAAGTTTAGATGTCTTTAATATATTAGGCCCGTCATGAATCTTTTGACTCAACCCGAGTTTACTTATCCAAGTTTACTCTAGCTAGTATCCTTAACGTGTTTAAGTCAAGTTTTGCTAGGCTTTTATATAGGGAACTTTAAAACGCGAAAGTCTTAACTCTTACAGGTTAAGAACAAGAACTTTTCGCAAGTTCCTATAATTGATCCTAGAAAGTAGTTTATCAAGGGTACTTTAAAATGCGATTTCTAAAACTTAAAGAAGTCTAAGAAATTGCAAGATCCTATAGATGACTTGAAAACCCAAAACTTTGATTTAATTGGCTAAGCATCCACGAGTCTCATTCCTTAAGATTTTAAATTATAGAGAACGAGAGATGATAGAATCAATTATAAGTTTGGTATTCTTTCATGAATTTATGTGAGTTGATTATGAGCTTTTTCTCCCATCGCTTGCTAATAAATTTAGTTGCAATAAATAAGGTCGTATGATTTGAAAAGTTACTTAGCTTCTAGCCCAAGATCGTTTAGAAGTTGCTCGGTATTAATTAGAGTTCGTAGCCAAGGCATAACTTATTGAAGCGGGATGCGAAGATTGGCGAGTCCGAAAAGGTCCTAACAAGACATGACGGCTATATTTTGTTGCCAAAGATCAAAGTGATGTGAAGAATCATTTATCAAAAATAAATATGAAGGATCAAGACACACGACGAAAAGCAAATACTCCCCTAAAGATCATGAAGAAGTCTATCCGAAAAGACCCTAACAAGGTATGAGGATAAATAGATCCAAGTCCTAAAGGAGGCGGATCGTTGTATATCAAAATCCCAAATAAAGATTGGAGAAAAATGAAGAAGTCGTGGTCCAAGTATGAAGAATCTCTCAAAAACTTCAAGTGAAGAAATTGCTATTAAGAAGAGAAGACCATTATTTCAAGAACGTCTCTCAAGATTCCAAGTATGAAGTCGCTGCCAAATATCGGTCCGAGAAAGGTCTCAAATCGTGAAGCGAGTTATGCCAAGATATGAACTTTATGAGGTCTCGAGAAGCAGTTTTAAAAGATTTTTTCCTTTAGCTAACTATTGATTAAATCGTCCTACTTTATTTTCAGCCTTAATAAATTATCGAAATAAGTCAACACTGCATCCTCGTGATCATTAAAGACAACAATAAAATATAAGAGATACACCTAGGAATAAGGGAGTCTAAGTGAATAATTGGGCCACATGAGTTTGTATTAGTTTGCTAACTTATAATACCAATGATCTCGTTTTTAAGCTTGGTGTGGGGAACATGAAACTTAAGGGTGATAAACATTCATGACAACCAAAGCCCTAATGTAAGTCTTTGATCTCTTTACTTGTTTTCTTCCTTCATGTTGGGAATAAATTAAGGCCAGATCACTTGAGCGCTGACAAGAACAAAACAAGCGTTGACAGGAACAAAGCAAGCGCTGACAGCTCAAGCGTTGACAAGTTAAAGTCAAGCGTTGACAGGTTGAAGACAAGCACTGATGGAAGATATAAGCTACACGTTTATTATATTCTAGAATACTTCTAGTAAGGATATAAACGACAATGTATTTTCTATGTTTATCTTTACCTAGAATAGTTGATACGTAGCTTATTGTACAAGGCTTCTTAGTCTATAAAAGAAGGCCTTTAGGTTAATGTTCAATATCAAGTTTTACATAAGTTTTCGTTCATAAACATCTTTCATTGTAAGCAAGTTCGACATTGATAATCAAAGTGAAAGTTTGTTTATATCTTGTGTGTTCTTGTTTAAGTGTTAAATTCCGCATAATACTTAGATTCACAAAGCATATACAAAGGTTTCTCTACGTGATATACTTGATCTAATATCGTATACACAAAGCTAATCGATCTAAGTTTGGGATCAACAAGTGGTATCAGAGCTTGTTGAGGAACTTTTGATCTTTGAAGAACACCAAAACCCTAATTTTCTTAGAAACCCTAAAAACACCAAAACCCTAACAACATCATGTCTGAAGCAATAACCTCCTCCTCCTCAACCTTACCTAACATCAAGATTCCCATGCTTGATGCAACCCACTTTGATCTTTGGAAGTTCAACTTTGAACAATATCTGGGGATCTATGACTACACACTATGGGAGATTATTGAATATGGAAACTCATTCAATAAGGCTCAAAAGATTCTTGATGCCATTACTCAAAGATCAGCTGTTGAAGGTTGCCCTAATGAGGATAAGAAAGAAAAACCTGGAGATGGTAGAGCTGTAGGTGCTGAAGATATTGCAATGAAAAGGGTTGACATGAAAGCTCTAAATATTCTGAAAGTCTCTTTGGGACAAGAAAACCAGCACAAATATAGAGGCTATGAATCTGCTAAGGATCTTTGGGAAGCACTTGAAGTTGCATATGGTGGCAATGCAGACACTAAGGAAGAAAAGAAAAAGCAACTTCTGCATGATTATGCTGTCTTCAAAGCTCAACCCAATGAAAAACTGAGTAGTGTGAGAAGCAGATTGCTTGACATCACAAGCAAGCTGTCCTTCATGGGGACACAAGTTGGCGATGTTGACACCAATGCTACCTTTCTGAAAAGTCTTGGTGAGGCATGGAAGATTGAGGCAAGATCTATTCTTGCCAATAATACTAACAAGAGCTCCTCGTTTGATGACATCTACAACAAACTAAGATTGTTGGAGGATGAAACTCTTTCAGATCATGGAAGCAAATCTAGCACCAGCAACATGGCCTTCTTCTCTTATAGTGAAGGTCAATTCAATCAGAAGGACTCTTATATGCATCCAGTTACTGGATCATCATATGTCAGCGCTGGAACAAGTCCTGTCAACGTCTCTTTTTCAGACGCTGACACATTCATGAATGACTCCCCAAGAGTTAAACCTGCTGGTTTAGATTTGGATACTGTTTGTGCTTACATTGCTTCGTTGCCCAATGGTTCAGTGATTACATATGAGGACCTTGAGCAGATAAGTGATGAGCACTAGGAAGAGATGGACATCAAGTGGAACACGGCTCTTGCTAGTATAAGAGCAAATAGGTGGAATAGAAGGTTCAAGAAGAAGATGACCTTCAATGCTAAAGACACAGCTGGATTTGATAAATCCAAAGTTGAATGCTACAACTGTCATCGTATGGGGACTTCATGAGGGAATGCAGATCTCCTAGACGATCTGATGCTGGTAAACCCTCAAGTCAGGTTGTTAAAGCTCAAGATTCCAAAGCCATGGTTGCAGTTCAAGGAATTGATGGCATAGGATGGGATTGGAGCTATCTGCCTAAGAATGCTGAAGATGACAAAGCTTTGGTTGCTGATATTGAAGAAGAAGAGCATGTTGAATATGCTCTCATGGCACACTCCTCCTCTTCATCTGATAATGAGGTATATGATGATGCTTTTTGTAGCAAAGGTTGTAGGTTAAACACTGATAGACTTAACAAAGAGGTGTTAAAACTAAAAGATGATATGAGCACTGAAAGGTGTAAATTGTCCAATTACCAACTAGCTCTTACTGAAACTGAGAAAACCGTTTCTGAATACAAGAAAATGGAATTTGACTTAAAAGATAAGATCAATATCTTAAAACATGAGCTAGAGGGTAGCATGGATATTAGAAATATCATGACAAAGGTCAATAGAGACCTACAGGCTAAGTTAGATGAGGCCATTAAGAATAAAGATAATATTGACCTCAAGATTCAAAGATTTGATAGAGCCACCCAAACCCTAGGAGACTGTGTAGCTAAACAAAGGGATCCTAAGGACATGACTGGGATTGGGATGAATGATTACTCTCTGGTTCCACCACCAGCTGGTGACTTCTATGGTGTCCTTAGAAAGGACTTGTCTTGGACTGGTATACCAGAATGCCAAGAAGAGGAATTCTCTCCTCCACCAAGAGTTGTCACTCCAGTGGAAGAGTATCAACAAAAACTGACTGACCTAAATGAGTGGAAGAAAGCTAACCCTACTTAATTTGTTAAGGGAGGTTTGCTATGTGAAAGTCCCAATGAATCACCACCCATTAAGGTTACTCATCCAATCACTGGTAAAGCTGTTAACCTAGGCTCAAACACTGTTAGAAGACCTACCATTAAATATGCAGAGATGTATAGGAATAATAGGTCACCCAAGAGCCAAGTTAGCAATCATGGAACAGGTTTCTCCTCTTCTAGACCTAAGAGTGATCATGCTAGGAGGGGTACGGAGGAGTCTTCCAAAGGGGAGGAAGATCAAAGAAATCTGAGTGATAAGGGCAGTCAAGATGGTCAATCAATGGATGTTGCTGAAGCCCTTACAACTTTGAAGGAACAAACAGGTTTTGATACGTCCTTAATCTCTCCAACCAATCTAAATTTATCATTTACAGCTATGTTGAGAGAGGTTACACAAGGCGCTGAGGGAAAATATTTGAGCGTTGACAAGACAAATTTGGACGCTGGTAGAAGTATTTTGGGCGCTGATAGAGGAAATTTGGGCGTTGACAGACCTGCACATGAAGGTGATGTATTCCAGTCATCATCTATCATCAAGGAAGTTCCTACTCAGGTATTACCATCTACCTTACCAACCATTGCACCATCAGATAAGGGTAAGGGTAAATTGGTAGAAGAAATTGTTCCAAAGGATGCAGCCCAAGTTGAATTTGATAGAAGATTGGCTGAACAAATGATGGAACAAGGTGAAAAGGAAAAGTCACCATTTGTTGTGACTTCTGAAGAAGAAAGTGATGGAGCTAGCTCAGACTCAAGTGTGATGATTATAGAACCAGAAAGGCTTGAGTATGGTGATGAGCTTGCTAGGGAAAAGTTGAGAGAATTGAAATTGCAGGTTGACTTTGACATGCCAGAGGTGGTTCAAATGTACAATTCTTGGGAAGAAAGCTGCATGGATAATCCAGACTTGACCATTTCAGATCAAATATGGGGTTTGGAGCTTCTTCTTAGAGTCAGAAGGATTGTAAGGTGATTTTGAAGCACAAGGCAAGCAATATTCTCTCTGAGTTGAAAAGGGATAGAAGGGAGCTCTACTTTATGTTTCTCAGATGTCATGGAGTTGGATGGACACATCAGAAGTTGAAGGCTTTGACATTTGATGAGTTGGAACATAGGGCTCATGAAAGAAAGGAGCAACTTGCAAAAGAAATGGAAATCAAGAAAGCTATGATGATTCCCAGGCCAGTGAAGAAGGGATTTAAATTTGAATTTCCAAAAGATATGGATCCACTATATCCAAGTGAAGCAGTTATAAGAAAGAGCCTCAAGCTCTCCCCATTAGAAGCTTCAGATATGGTGCAGGTGTTACCATTAGATTCCAGGAATCCAATTGTGAGTTATGATGAGGATGAATGTGGATTCTGGAAGATTGGCAGATTTGGCAAGGAGGTACACACTTTTACCACTCTCATATCTTTATTTGCAAGTTGTGACAGAGAAGACTTGGTAGACCTTTGGAGGTTGCTAGAGACCAAGTATGAGGCTGAAGCACCAACTTCAGCTAATGGAATAAAACTTTGGACCACATTCAAAAGAATGTGTGGGACAAATGAGGAAGATCCTGAAATATGGAAGGATCTTGAAGATGACCTCAGTGGTCTTCAATGGAGGTTATATTCAGCTGCTGGTGTATACCATTTGAGTTCTACAAAGTTTGCTGAGTATCTACTTGTGGATGCTCAATATTTCATATCCAAGGCTATTTTGGAAAAGATGAAGGACACTCAGCTGGAGATAGATTATTCAAGTGACGTGGAAAATGATTTGATCAGATTTATTCATTACCAATATGATAAGATTTGTCAGACTCCTCCTAGTTCTTAATGCTTATTCAGAAACTTGATCATAAGAGTGGATATCAAGTTTAGGGGAGGATTGTTGGGAATAAATTAAGGCCAGATCACTTGAGCGCTGACAAGAACAAAACAAGCGTTGACAGGAACAAAGCAAGCGCTGACAGCTCAAGCGTTGACAAGTTAAAGTCAAGCGTTGACAGGTTGAAGACAAGCACTGATGGAAGATATAAGCTACACGTTTATTATATTCTAGAATACTTCTAGTAAGGATAGAAACGACAATGTATTTTCTATGTTTATCTTTACCTAGAATAGTTGATACGTAGCTTATTGTACAAGGCTTCTTAGTCTATAAAAGAAGGTCTTTAGGTTAATGTTCAATATCAAGTTTTACATAAGTTTTCGTTCATAAACATCTTTCATTGTAAGCAAGTTCGACATTGATAATCAAAGTGAAAGTTTGTTTATATCTTGTGTGTTCTTGTTTAAGTGTTAAATTCCGCATAACACTTAGATTCACAAAGCATATACAAAGGTTTCTCTACGTGCTATACTTGATCTAATCTCGTATACACAAAGCTAATCGATCTAAGTTTGGGATCAACACTTCAAATATTTTGTAATTGTCTATCTCTTTAAGTTTCCTTAATATCTTTTGTTGAATAAAGGCCAAGGTAGGTTAATTATAATGGAAAATGTAAATCTTGCTTTGTACTAATGCATTGCATGAGGGCATTGCAATGGTCAAGTGTAGGGGATTATTTACCTTAATAGAACTTGAGGCCAATAACTTTGAAGTGTATAAACAAAGTTTACACAAAACAAAGGAACACTCTTGATTGGTCTTTCGGAAATGACACATTTACAAATTGCATTGCAATGTAAATTACTTGAGTATTTAGAATGAAAGATCCAAGTTGTCAAACCGACTCCTAATACATGGTTTTTCACCAAGTATGAAAAAGATTCGTTGTTCCAGTCTTTTCGAATTGATTACTAGTTATTAGCGCGACTCAGTCGTTCTTGGTGGGAAATCAATGGTTTGATTATCTATTTTTAAACTAAATGCAAATATGAAAATGTCGTTGAGTAAAAAATAAAATCCTTGAAAATTAAACTAAAAATTACGAGATAAAAATAAATGATTAAAAACTTAAAAGGTAAATTTAAAACTTAAAACTTAAAACTTTGTAAAAATAAAAACTTATTAAAAATGCTAGAAGTTAAATTGGAGATTAAAATAAAAGAAAATAAATAGAAAATAAAAACTCAATCCGTCGGAATACCCCATCGGAATGCTGCAGTCTGAATATGATCGGAATAAACTCAAGTGAATTCTGTCGGAATACGTAGGGAAGCATCGGAATAAGGATAAACACACCCGTCGGAATAATCCGTCGGAATACAAGACAACACTATCGGAATACTGAAAACCAAAAGCTATCGGAATGTCATAAAAATCACCTCCGTCGGAATCCAGATCGGAATTCTCGTCGGAATGGAAAACCCTTTTCCGCTGCTATGTATCGGAATGCTGATCGGAATATAAAGCCCTAATCCGATGGTTCTGTCGGAATCACTCGTCGGAAAAGGGTTTACCTTTTCCGATAGAGTATAAATCGTAATAAGCAACGTATAAGCACTCTATTAACTAACACAATCTGAAACTTATCCAACTTTTTAAAGAAAATAACTAAATAAGCACAAATAAGAACTTTCAAATCTCTAAATAAGCAACTTTTTAAATCAAACTTTAAAAAGACAAAGCCTTTAAGAAAACTTTAAAACAAATAAGCTAAATACAAAATAAGCCAAAAAGCATAACAAGCTTTAAGCTTATTCGTATAAAAACTTATATAGGATTAAAAAGATAAACTTTTTAATCACACAAACATCAAAATTTAAACAAGATGCATTAAAATTCCTAATCAAAGATAAATCAAAATCAAGAAAGGTAGAAGAAGATTAAAGATGAAAAGCTTAAACTTGAACTTATATATTAATGATTCCAAAATATAAGATTAAATCAAAGCTTAAACATGAAAAAAAAGAAAAGATGAAATTCTAGTGAGAGAATGTTAAACACTTTCTCTCTCTAAAATGAAAACTACAAAAGGAAAAATGAACTAGCTAACAATTAACTAATACCCTCCTAATGTGTCATTAGGAGGGTATATATAGGAGGTGGGGAGTGCATGTGTTGCTTCCTTCTTTCTTTCTTCTCGTCTCGACTCGATTTAAATTCTTTGTCTTTCTCGACGTCGTCTCGGGATTTGTCGATATAAATAGAACTCGTCTTATAATTTTCTTCTATAATTAGACTTGAGTTCTTCGACTTCATTAAACTTCCGTCTTTAGACTTTTCCTTCGATAAAACTTCAGAATAGGCCTTGGACTTCCGTTCTTTTTACACTCTTGATCTTTTGACTTCGTCTTTTATTGGTTTCTTCGATAAAAGCCCGTGATAGCCCGTATTTTCTTCCTTTTTCATATTTTTATCCTGAAACACAATAAAAACACAACCCACGCATAATTCCGACTTTTACGACATAAAATACACGTTTTGGTCTTGTTATTATTGGAAATAAGTGGTAAAAGGATAAGTGTTTTCACACTTATTAAATCCCCTACACTTGACCATTGCAATGTCCTCATGCAATGCATTAATTTCAGAGCACATATTACATTTCTCATCATAAATAACCCACCTTGGCCTTTATTAAATACTAAACTTTAAGGAAACTAAAAAGATAGAAATATAAAAGTAAAGAAATCGAATACTTACATTGGGGTTTTGGCCGTCATGAATGTTCATCATCCTCAAGTTTCACGTTCCCCAAACCAAGCTTAAAAACGAGATCATTGTTATTATAAGTTAGCAAACTAACACGAACTCATGTGGCCCAATTATTCGCTTAGACTCCCTTATTCCTAGGTGTA
This sequence comes from Glebionis coronaria, assembly GCA_025667525.1. Lineage (NCBI taxonomy): Eukaryota > Viridiplantae > Streptophyta > Magnoliopsida > Asterales > Asteraceae > Glebionis > Glebionis coronaria. Next base: position 23,904,268 of record CM046882.1, on the reverse strand, counting down.
TCTCTTATATTTTAATATTGTCTTCAATGATCACGAGGATACATTGTTTGACTTATTACGATAGTTTATTTAGGCCGAAAATAAAGTGGGACGATTTAATCAATAGTTAGCTAAAGGACAAAATCTTTTAAAATTGCTTCTCGGGACCTCTTAAACTTCATATCTTGGCATAACTCGCTTCACGATTTGAGACCTTTCTCGGACCGATATTTGGCAGCGACTTCATACTTCGAATCTTGAGAGACGTTCTTGAAATTATGGTCTTCTCTTCATAATAGGAATTTCTTCACTTGAAGTTTTTGAGAGATTCTTCACATTTGGACCACAACTTCTTCATTTTTCTCCAATCATTATTTTGGATTTTGATATACAACGATCCGCCTTCTTTTAGGACTTGGATCTATTTATCCTCATTCCTTGTTAGGGCCTTTTTGGATAGACTTCTCCATGATCTTTAGGGGAGTATTTGCTTATCGTCGTGTGTCTTGATCCTTCATATTGATTTTTGATAAATGATTCTTCATATCACTTGGTATCTATAGCAACAAAATGTAGCCCTCATGCCTTGTGAGGGCCTTTTCGGACTCGCCAATCTTCGCCTCCCGCTTCAATAAGTTATGCCTTGGCTATGACCTCTAATTAATACCGAGCAACTTTAAACGATCTTGTGCTAGAAGCTAAGTAACTTTTCAAATCGTACAACCTTATTTATTGCAAATTTATTAACAAGCGATGGGAGAAGAAGCTTATAATCAACTCACATAAATTCATGAAAGAATACCAAACTTATAATTGACTCTATCATCTCTCATTCTCCATAATTTAAAATCTCAAGGAATGAGACTCGTGGATGCTTAGCCAATTAAATCAAAGTTTGGGTTTTCAAGTCATCTATAGGATCTTGCAACTTCTTAGACTTTTTCAAGTTTAGAATTCGCATTTCAAAGTTCCCTTGATAAACGACTTTCTAGGATCAATTATAGGAACTTGCGAAAAGTTCTTGTTCTAAACCCGTGAGAGTTAAGACTTTCACGTTTTAAAGTTCCCTATATAAAAGCCTACCAAAACTTGACCTAAACACATTAAGGATACTAGCTATAGTAAACTTGGATAAGTAAACCCGGGTTGAGTCAAAAGATTCATTACGTTTGAAAAATTTAAAACCACTTTATTGAAAATTTATTCTAGGAAAGAAAGTAAATAACGATAGCAAAGGAAAATACTACTATACAACTAGGCCAAAATAGATTAAAAGTTTTGAAAAATGTCGAAAAATCAAATTTTCCGGTTAAAACGAGGACAAATTCATGGAAAAGCCCACTTACTTCGATAAAAGTCCCCCCTACACTTGATATAAACATTGTCCTCAATGTTTAAGCATGTGGGAGTAAACTCCCCTACACTTAGGACATTGTGCACTTTGTTTATATCTTGCTATGGAAAGGTTAACTATGGTGATTCCAATGTGAACATATAAGATATGAAATATTGAATCAGGACAGTTTAGGATAGAACCGAGAAGACGGGTACATGGGATCACGGGTCGTCAAATATCATCAAAAGTGGATCTTTGAAGCTTTAATCCCTGCACATCATAAGAAACAAGGCAACAAACACATACGGGGCTCCCCTACACTTATTATGGAAAGGGTAAAGGATAGATCAACAGGTTGCCTCCCGAGAAGCGCTTGTTTTTGTTAACCGAGTCACGAGCCTGACTCGACCCAGAACTAATTCAAGGGAAACGTGGTGAGGGATGGAATCATCTCATGAGAGATGTCCTCACTAAAGTACAGCTTCACACGCTGGCCATTCACTTTAAAATTAGGCTCATTTGGCTGAGAAAGCTCAATGGTGCCGTAAGGGAAGAATTTGGCGACGGTGAATGGACCAGACCAACGGCTCTTTAGGTTGCCCGAGAAGATCTTCAACCGAGAGTTAAAGAGTAAAACTTGATCACCAACGTGGAACTCTTGGTTCTTAATCCTTGAATCATGGATGATCTTGGTCTTCTCCTTGTAGATCAATGAATTCTCATAAGCTTCATTCCTCAGTTCATTTAGCTCGTTGAGTTGAATCTTCCGAAGATCACCGTCTTTTTTGATGTCAAAATTGGCCCACTTCAAGGCCCAGTACGCCTTATGTTCCAGCTCAATAGGGAGGTGGCATACCTTCTTGTACACAAGACGATATGGAGTGCAACCAATCGGAGTCTTATATGCGGTACGGAAAGCCCACAAAGCATCATCTAACTTATCGGCCCACACGGCACGATGCTCTCCCACAGTTCGCTCTAATATTCACTTCAATACACGGTTAGATATATCAGCTTGACCATTTGTTTGGGGATGATAAGCGGTGGAAAGACGGTGATTGACACCATACATAGCCATGACTCGAGCAAATTGATCATTGCAAAAATGAGTCTCGCGGTCACTGATGATAGCACGAGGAACACCGAATCGAGCAAATAGTTGCTTCAAAAAGTTCACAACCACCCACGCATCGTTCGTAGGTAAAGCCTTTGCTTCAACCCATTTAGATACGTAGTCAACGGCTACGAGGATGTACTTGTTCTATTTAGATGACGGAAATGGCCCCATAAAGTCGATGCCCCATACGTCAAAGATTTCACATTCTTGGATGAAATTTTGAGGCATCTCATCTTTATGTGTGATCTTGCCTTGGCGTTGGCAAGCATCACAATTTTTAACCATTTCGTGAGCGTCACGATAAATGGTGGGCCAATAGAATCCCGAGTCAAACACTTTCTTAGCGGTGTAGTTGGGACCAAAATGACCAACGGTGGGTCCTTTATGGCAAGCTTCGAGAATGTCTAAAGCTGCGGGTCCATCAACACACCGAAGAATAATCAGATCAGCACATTGTTTGAAGAGATAAGGGTCATCCCAAAAGTAAGTCTTAACATCTTTAAAGAACTTCTTCTTTTGTTTGGATGTTAACCCTTCGATGAGAATACCACCTGCTAAGTAGTTTGTAATGTCCGCAAACCACGGGGTGTCATCAAAATTGGAATTGATAGACATTAAGGACTCAAGGGGAAAAGAGTCATCGATCTCTTGATTCGGATGATCCCCTTGATAAGGATCCTCAAGTCTACTTAGATGATCCACAGCTAGGTTTTCGGCTCCCTTCTTGTCATGAATTTCGATTTTAAATTCTTGAAGAAGCAGAACCCAACGAAGAAGTCTTGGCTTAGAATCTTGCTTAGTCAACAAGTACTTCCACGCTGAATGATCGATATACACGATTGTGGTGGAAAGGACAAGATAGGGGCGAAATTTTTCAAAAGCATACACTACAGCTAAAAGCTCTTTTTCAGTAGTGGTATAATGCAATTGAGCCCCCGTCATTGACTTGCTAGCATAATGGATTGGTTGGAAGTGTTTGTTCACTCTTTGGCCCAAAACCGCTCCAATGGCAAAGTCGCTAGCATCACACATCAATTCAAAAAGTAGCTCCCAATTAGGGGTAACCAAGACTGGTGCCTTAGTTAGCTTATCCTTAAGAAGATTGGAAGATTCAATACACTCTTTAGAAAAGATAAAAGGAGTATCTTTTTCCAAGAGGTGGTCATCGGGCGAGCAACTTTAGAAAAATCTTGAATGAAACGATGATAGAAGCCCACATGACCAAGGAAACTTCTCACACCCATCACGGTTGAAGGTGGAGTTAATTTGGATATGACATCAACTTTAGCACGGTCCACTTCAAGACCGGCTTTTGAGATTTTATGTCCAAGCACAATGCCTTCTTTTACCATGGAATGGCATTTTTCCCAATTTAGAACAAGGCGAATGTCTTCACACCGCTTAAGCATGCGTTCCAAATTGGCAAGGCAAGAAGAGAAGGAGTCACCATAGACCGATAAATCATCCATGAAGACTTTCATAGTCTCTTCAACCATGTAATGGAAGATAGCCATCATACACCTTTGGAAAGTCCCAGGAGCATTGCATAAGCCGAAAGGCATTCGTTTGTAAGCAAATATTACAAAAGGTAAAGTGAATGTGGTTTTCTCTTGATCTTTAGGATCAATGGGAATTTGAAAATACCCGGAGAAACCGTCTAAGAAGCAATAATAATCATTACCCGCTAAATTTTCGAGCATTTGGTCCATAAAAGGAAGGGGAAAATGATCCTTTCTCGTAGCATCATTGAGTTTGTGATAATCTATACAAACTCTCCACTCTGTAACGAGACAAGTAGGAATCAACTTGTTGTTTTCATTGGGCACAACGGTGATTCCGCCTTTCTTAGGCACACAATGGACAAGATTAACCCATGGTGAATCCGAGATAGGGTAGATCATTCCCGCATCAAGAAGTTTGATAACCTCTTTTCTGATAACGTCACGGATCTTGGGATTCACCCTTCTTTGGTTTTGAATAGTGGGTTTAAAGTCGTCCTCCATGAGAATTTTATGCGTGCAAAAGTGAGGATCAATTCCCCCGAATATCGGACATTTTCCAAATAATCGCTTTCTTATGATTCTTCAGCACGTCGATAAGTCGAGATTTTTCGTCTTCTTTCAAATCCTTAGCGATGATGACGGGTAACTTCTTATTGTCGTCAAGGAACACGTATTCGAGATGAGACGACAGATCCTTAAGCTCTAAATCCGGAGGATTTTCGATGGAAGGCGTAGTCAAATTCGGATCATCGATAGAGATTTCGTTAGGAGATGGTGGAGAAATATGGTCCTCATTGAGAAGTTTCTCAATGGTACGAATGTCTTCATCCCAATTGGAGGGAGAATCGTCATATTGTAAGTCCACATCTCCCAAAGTTGCTTCAAATTATTTCAAAATGAAATCACTTTCTCCAAATGGAGTTAGTGATGGAGCAATAGAGGCAACTGTCTCAACAATGGGTAGAAAAGAAGAACCACTTTTACAAGCGTCTTTGAAATGCTCTTCACAAGCCACATCAAGAATGTCAATGAAATTAACACTCTCGATTTCAGAAGGCTGCTTAGAAAGTTTACCCATATTGAACACGATTTTATCGTCACCAACTCTCATGATTAATACGCCCACGGCTACATCAATGAGAGTGCGACCGGTCCTCAAGAATGGACGTCCGACGATTAATGGAACACGGGGGTCCATCTCGTAGTCAACGACAACAAAATCCGCCGGAAAGGTGAATTTGTCGACACCGGCGAAGACATCTTCGGCTATCCCCACCAGATAAGCAACCGTACGGTTAGCTAATTACAAAGTCATTCGTGTGGGGACTAGCTCGGGTAGAGATAATTGTTTCCAAACACTTAATGGCATTAAGTTTATACTAGCACCTAGATCGGCTAGGGCCATACAATTCTCTACCCCGGGAAAGTTGCAAGGAATGAGAAAACGACCCGAATCACCAAGTTTGGTAGGTAATTTCCTTAAGAGCACTGTGGAGCAATTCTCGTTAAGTTGGGTCTGAGCGATATCAAGAAGCTTTTCTTTGTCACTGAGAAGATCTTTAAACATTTTAGCATACTTCGGCATGTGAGCGAGAGCCTCGGCAAAGGAAATGTTGAAATTTAGTTGTTTAAACATTTTAAGAAAGTTAGAAACCTAAATATCATCCTTGTTCTTCAACTTCTCTTTCCTCAACCTTGAGGGATAAGGTATATTGGGTTGAGATGAAGGCTTTGGAATAGAATTCTCACTCACATCCTTGGGTGATGGAGGGGTGGAAGTAGAAGGTGGAGGAATTGGTGAAATAGAGGGTGGGGGAATTCAAGAAGGGGGCTCGTTTTCCTTTGTCACAATCACCGGTGTAGGTGTAGGAAGCTCGGGTTCCTTTAAACCTTTTCCACTTCGAGTGGTGATTGCTTTCATCTCCCTTCTTGGATTAGCAACGGTGTTACTCGGAAGAGAACCCGAACCAGAGGCTTGATTACTTTGGAAGAAACTAGCCATCATATCCCTTAAGTCATTCGTTTGACTACTCAAAGAGTTTCGCATATCGGCTCGAAGATCATTCCCTTGTTTCGCCATATCTCCTTTCAAGTTGATGATTTGCCGCTGAAGATTCTGCACTATTGCGTCATTAGTCCTCATGTAAGTGTCAACCTCTTGATAAAATGCGGTGGGTTGGGTGGGAGGAAGAGCATGGTAGGCAGGTGGTTGATAAGCGGGTGGTTGGTAAACTTGATTGTTTCCTTGAGGTGGATATGGGTTTCTTTGGGTTTGATATTGATTTGGAGCTCGAGGTTGGTTTTAATTGTTACGATTGAGGTTGTTTTGGTTTTGAGGTGGAAAACCAGGTGGTGAAAGGAAGTTGTTTGAACGATAACTGGGCAAATTGCGGTCACCTTGAGGACGTGCTTGATAGCCTCCCGTAGAAAAGTTACCGTTGGCGGCATACACATTTTCCGGATTGTCATGAGTCGAAGGACAATCGGTGTATGAATGAGAACCCCCGCATATTTCACATGACTGACTCATAGCATTAAGTTGCGCATTGATGCTTTTGGTATTGTTTGCGGTTTGTAGAGCAAGTGCTTCAACAATCGAAGTAAGCTTATCAATTCTCTTGTCAGCGTCACTAGTACTAGCACTAGCCACATTAGTCCGAACACTCTTAGTTTGCACTCTAGACTTATTCTCAATAATGTCCCATGTGGCATTAGAAGACTTAACCAAAGTGTTACCCCCGAGACACTATTTAGTAAATCTTGGTCATTCATGCTTAAACCGTTATAAAAAGTATTAATTTTATGTACTTTTGTGAGACCATGTTATGGACACTTTCTTAAAAGTTCCTTAAAATGGTCCCAAGATTCACTAAATGTCTCATCGTACTTTTGCTCAAAGTTAATGATTTCATTCCGCAAAGCGGTAGTACGTGAGGGTGGGAAAAAGTAGTTGATGAATTTGGTCTCTAAATTCGACCACGTAAGAATACTTTGTGGCGGTTCCTTATCAAGCCAATGCCGGGCTTGTCCCTCTAAGGAGAAAGGAAAAAGTTTCAAGTGAATTACCTCTTGTGAAACCCCATTATACTTAAATGTATTAGTGAGTTGAAGGAACCTTTTGATATGGTCATGAGGATCATCAAGTGTACGCCCCAAGAATGGTTGAGCAGAGACCATTTGAATGAAGCCGGATTTGAGCTCAAAGTTGTTGGCTCCAATCTCGGGTATGACAATAGCATCGGTGTTGCCCTCTACTTGCGATTGCAAAACCTCGATCATTGGTCGATTGTCCATGGTGACAATAGGTGGAGTTTCGACTTCGGCTTGAGTTGCTTTCTTCTTACGAGCACGGGTATGCATACACACCTACAAAGGGAAAAGAAAGATAGACAAGAAATATTTTTGGTTTCTTATGTTTTTCTATTTTTTTGGATTTTTGAAAATTATTAATTTTTATGGATTTTTTGAAAAGTTTTGACACGAAAAATAACGTTCAAAAGTGAACGGATCCCAAAATCAAACGCGTCTCTCACAATAAACTGTTAATCTTCAGGAAAAGAGCCGGCAGCGGCGTCATTTAATACATGGTTTTTCACCAAGTATGAAAAATTCGTTGTTCCAATCTTTTCAAATTGATTACTAGTTATTAGTGTGACTCAGTCGTTCTTGGTGGAAAATAAATGGTTTGATTATCTATTTTTAAACTAAAAGCAAATATGAAAATGTCATTGAGTAAAAAATAAAATCCTTGAAAATTAAACTAAAAATTACGAGATAAAAATAAATGATTAAAAACTTAAAAGGTAAATTTAAAACTTAAAACTTAAAACTTTGTAAAAATAAAAACTTAGTAAAAATGCTAGAAAAGTTAAACTGGAAATTAAAATAAAAGAAAATAAATAGAAAATAAAAACTCAATCCATCGGAATACACCATCGGAATCCCATCGGAATGCTGTAGTCTGAATATGATCAGAATAAACTCAAGTGAATTCTGTCGGAATACTTAGGGAAGCATCGGAATAAGGATAAACACACCCGTCAGAATAATCCATCGGAATACAAGACAACACTATCGGAATACTGAAAACCAAAAGCTATAGGAATGTCATAAAAATCACCTTCGTCGGAATCCAGATCGGAATTCTCGTCGAAATGGAAAACCCTTTTCCGATACTATGTATCTGAATGCTGATCGGAATATAAAGCCCTAATCCGATGGTTCTGTCGGAATCACTCGTCGGAAAAGGGTTTACCTTTTCTGATAGAGTATAAATCGTAATAAGCAACGTATAAGCACTCTATTAACTAACATAATCTGAAACTTATCCAAATTTTTAAAGAAAATAACTATATAAGCACAAATAGGAACTTTCAAAACTCTAAATAAGCAACTTTTTAAATCAAACTTTAAAAAGACAAAACCTTTAAGAAAACTTTAAAACAAATAAGCTAAATACAAAATAAGCTAAAAAGCATAACAAGCTTTAAGCTTATTCGTATAAAAACTTATATAGGATTAAAAAGATAAACTTTTTAATCACACAAACATCAAAATTTAAACAAGATGCATTAAAATTTCGAATCAAAAATAAATCAAAATCAAGAAAGGTAGAAGAAGATTAAAGATGAAAAGCTTAAACTTGAACTTATAGATTAATGATTCCAAAATACAAGATTAAATCAAAGCTTAAACATGAAAAAAAAGATGAAATTTTAGTCAGAGAAAGTTAACACTTTCTCTCTCTAAAAATGAAAACTACAAAAGGGAAAATGAACTAGCTAACAATTAACTAACACCCTCCTAATGTGTCATTAGGAGGGTATATATAGGAGGTGGGGAGTGCATGTGTTGCTTCCTTCTTTCTTTCGTCTCGTCTCGACTCGATTTAAATTCTTTGTCTTTCTCGACGTCGTCTCGGGATTTGTCGATATAAATAGAACTCGTCTTATAATTTTCTTCTATAATTAGACTTGAGTTCTTCGACTTCATTAAACTTCTGTCTTTAGACTTTTCCTTCGATAAATCTTCAGAATAGGCCTTGGACATCCGTTCTTTTTACACTCTTGATCTTTTGACTTTGTCTTTTCTCGTTTTCTTCGATAAAAGCCCGTGATAGCCCGTGTTTTCTTCCTTTTTCATATTTTTATCCTGAAACACAATAAAAACACAAGCCACGCATAATTCCGACTTTTACGACATAAAATACACGTTTTGGTCTTGTTATTATTAGAAATAAGTGGTAAAAGGATAAGTGTTTTCACACTTATTAACTCCATTGGCATTATAAGGAATTATTAAACAAAAATAGTCTAACAATTTAAACAAGTAGATTCAATATACCATCATCAACACAAGTGTGAGTTATGATCCGATGTATATTATTAAAAATCCACATTCATGTCTACACTAAAAAACATGTCAATTAGATTCGATAATGATACCAATCATAATTTGAATAATGAATTGATATATGTTCGAAATTTTTCTTGATTCCCACTAACACTCCTTTAAGAGAAATAGTTAAGATTTTCAAAGGGTGTTTCATGTTTTATAGTGAGACATTAATCTACTCGAACTTATAACACAATGATCGAGTAAGACGACCCACATCAATAGATTTTACAAGCTCCCAAAGCTTTCAAACCTAAAAGTGCTCAAGAACATGCCAAGGTGTACAAAGTGTTTATGTAACATTTGTAAACCAAGAGATGTTAATCCTATATGAAATGCACACATAAATAGACAACTAATTAACACTACTACCAATAGTAATGAGCACTTAAGAATGTCCAAAGACAAAAGAAAAAGCACAAAAGCATTCGTCTTTGTTTCGAGTGTTATATACACCAAAGTATACATAGCTTAATTTTATTTGAAAATACTTTTTGACCCATTTCAAAAATTAATTAAGTTCAACACTTTATAAATATAACAATTTACAAAGATATATCAACAAGAGATGTCCAACTTAATAGAAAAGAGTGAAACACAAGTTTTACGACAAACCAACGCTCAATACTTTGGACAAAGTATAGAACTTAGAAAACATCCAAATTTTAAAGTTTGAACAAAGGTTTAGAATCATTTTTAATAGAAAGAAAATTCAATTACGTTCGAAATGACGGGTGGCACGACTTCTACGGACTTACGGTTGATTTTATATGATTTATCAAAGTTTGCAAAAATCTGAGTCGGACTGACTGCGGTTCCTTATTAATAAGGAACCTCGGGGAATAGATAAAGAACCGCAGTTAGTAGGCAAAAATTTAGTTTTTGGCCAAAATCATTTGGTAACATTTTGGAAGGACTTAGGACTCTAAAAAATCATTTTAGACACATAGAACTCGTATTTTAGAGTTAATTATGACACAAAAGATTTTTATACTTCCAAACATAAAAAGATTTAATTCAAGCTATTATACAACATTTATTTAACAGCAAAACTTGTACGAATGAAACAACAAAACAAATTTCATAAGTAATCACTCTTCATGAACAATTTGATACAAAGATCGCCTCTATTTTTAAAAACCGGTTTCATTTCATTTTTTTTAAACCATTTGTATTGAAAAAGAGAGCAAAGATCAATCCAAGCTTTAAAGTACAATATACTTGAAAGATCTTGAATAACCACGCTCTGATACCAATTGTAGAAACTAGAAGGGGGGGGGGGGTTGAATAGTTTCTAGTTACTTTTTCAAAACATTTGTATAACCCATTGTGCGCGGTTCTTTAAACATGTCCGCGGTTTGTTATCGTTAAAGAATCGCGTGAAACCGCCAACAGTGAACTAGACTATTTATTGCAAGTTAGACTTTAACAATCCTTTGTATCAAATTCTCGATCAAGCTTGACTAGATATGAGATGTGTTTTATTGAAAGATAAATACTACAAGTAAGTAAACACACAAACACATCAAATCAAGAGTACACCAAGCAATAGTCTAAACACTAAGCACACACGTACTAAGCATAAGCTTTTCTTCAACTAGGATGTTTAGACTAAGTGATGTACATTTGACCATAATCTAAACATGAATCACACACATACTAAGCCTTAGCTTTTCCGCAACTTAGATGTTTAGATTATGAGATACACACAGCACACAACAACAAGTATGCAACTATAAATACATCTAAAAAGGTAAAGACATAAATGTAAATGAAAGTACCGACATGATGATTTATAGTGGTTCGGTCACGGAGCTCCTCTTCGCCCTACTCCACTCCTCGAGTACACCTTACTCGAGAGTTACTTCACTAGTCAACAAACTCCTTAAGGTGGAGAAACCATACACAACACCGCTTATCCAATTTCCGACTCTAAGCTAAAAGTCGAGTCCTAATCTTAGGTAGGACCAATCTACTCAACGTCGCCTACTTCACCATTTTCCGAAACAAGGCTAGATGTCGAGTCCTAATCTTAGGTAGGACCAATCTACACCCATCTACAATCTTCACACTAGTTATGTTTTATGGCCCAACATAACAAACCTTGTGTTTTATGGCCTAAACACATAAACCATATAGATCTAAGCACACAACACTTAGATCTATGACTCTAACACTATATCCAAGTTTTACACAACTAACACCTAATCCAAGGATACCCATCACTTGGATATTCTACCCTTACAAACACATCCAAGTGAACCCAACACTTGGATCTTCTACATATACGTAGTAGGAAAACAATGACTTGATCTAGAAGGAGAGATCTTCATCATGTTGTGAACTCAACACTTCATGGTAATGAAAGTGTTCTTCTCTTTTCACTTGAGAGGATGAGAGGATTGAAGGAGATTATCACATCTTAAAAATGATTAATCTAAACTAACGAATCAAGTAGTTTAAAGATGTTTTTGAAGAAGTTGTGCAAAAAGGGTTGAAAGAAAAGCTGGAAATGATCCACTATATATAGGGCAAGAGTGAAACGGTAAAAAACACCAGCGGTTCCTGATCTCTACCCGCGGTTCCTTATCAATAAGGATCCGCAGGCTCCTTTCAGGAACCTCCAGCTTGGAGTACGTGCATTTTTGTCCTTTAGTGGGAAAATGCCATCTGGGGTAGTTTATACCCTCAAAGGATATTCCTTTGGCATATGGTATATGCCAAATTATAATTTCCATTTTCTTTTTAATAAAACATTTTCTTAAAAATAAAGTTAATTAAAAATTACTTAGTCACTTTGTATAAAATTGAGTTTTAAGAAAATATTAATCCTTATCATTTAGTTAGGTTAATGATATGTTTGTACATACCTTGAGTGATTCATGCCGAATGTGATCTTGGAGGTGTCGAGAGAAGTATACAAATGTAGTCTTGAGTGATTAAGAGTACCTTAACATTTTACATAATGTATTGCGAGTTATACGTTTGTCCCACCAAAACATAAAGGGATCATCTCGATTTAACATAGTAATGTTTGCAGTAACACATAGATATTACATTAGTCAAAATTACTAGATGTTATAATATAATCCATGTATGTGTTAAAAATTTTGGAAGGACATTTATCATTGGTAAAATTTCCCATATAACAATAGTTGTCATGCTAGAATCAAAGCAATACTATTTGAAGCACTCTATCGAAAGAAGCGTCATTTACGTATCTGCTGGGCTAAAGTTGGAGACCCAAAATAGTTCATGAAACCATTGGAAAGATTATATTAGAATGAAGCTTCGTAAAGCGTTAATTTGTGATAATTTAGTATCTGTTAGACTACACCATATTAAACATTATCTACTTAAGAAGGACTTTTTCTCTATCAATTACCCAAATTGATTTTGAATCAATTCAAGACTTTTTAATTGAGCTGTAAAATATTGACTTGAGGTTCCCAAAGAACTCAGTAATAATCACAATCCTCTTCATATTTTGGAATCTAAAAAAGATTTATGTGATTAAATTCTATGTCTTGTATATTCCATCTGGCGATGAACTAAATTCCTGTCAGATAATATGGTTATTTTGATTACTAAGACATGAAGAATACTTGATGAATAACCATTTTGATGGTAATACTGGTTAAAAAAGATTAGTTTGAAACTAAATACCAACAGTAGAGTTATTTTCTTGATATATGAATAAAATTATAAGAAAGAACTTGAGCACCTAAAAGCTATGTTTGCCTTTGATATATTATGTTACCATTGTAATCTCGGGACAAGATTTATTTAAGTGGGAGAGACTATGACAACCCATAAATTTCAGATAGATGATATATGCTATGAGTAAATGAAAGTGGAAAATTCATTGGAAATTTTTGCTTTTTATGCCTTATTTGATAAGATGAATGGTTTCTCACAACCTGATTTGCCACTTCAACATATTCCTATATGTTGGAAACACAATGTATATATCAAGTCTAAAGTACTAAAAGTGATCTAATAAGTTCAAGATCGAATAAGAACATCTTAAATATAATTATGATACCCTAAATTCCCTTAGAACCCTAGAATCCCTTTAAATGAGTTGTAAACTCAAGAATAGTAAACTATGAATGGAGAATACATATGAATAAGTCAGTATGGATTATAAACAAGTTGTAAACTATACATTAAAGACATAATAATACAAAATAATGGTAAGAAAATACTATACAAAGCTAACAACAAATAAATATACATAATAGTCTAGATCATCACCTAGAAATCCTTGGTAGATAATGTTTCAAGCAATATAACTACCTAATATCTATGTACAAGTATCAAATACAATATACTAAGTATAATCTATCATATTAAGGAAAGATAATTGATCACAAAATATTAATATTCACTAATATAAAGCTAATTACAAGTTAAGACTCAACTAAGTATCATATTTAGTTGCAAATATCAATTTAACATTGAATTAGAGTCTAATCTTTTGCAACTAAATATAAAACTCAACTAAGTGTCATATTAAGATTATACATTTAATTCAAGTTAATTTACAAGTTCATAAAGCATAAGGTACAAGTTATCAAAACATATAATCTTAAGCTCCCATAATTATACCTAGATGGTAATTACCCTATGTAAACCCTTAAACTAAGAACCTAGAAACCATAGAATTAATAAACATATCATATAAGCCCTAGAATAAGTGTTTATGAAGATACAAACACTAATCGCTCAAGATAGAACGTCATTAGGCTTAATGACCTAAAAACCCTTATATTAAGAAATCTACATAGAATCACTACCTAGTCTTTTAGGACAAGTCTACAAAAACTTGTAGCATTACATTAAGATTTTAAGATTATATTAAGACAAGGCATTTTCATCCTTTAGACATGTTTACTTAGAATACCTTAGTAGAACTAATATTTCATTTTTAGTGTAGTTGTTCTCGGTATCTAATCGAATTGATTTAACTTCTCAAGTTTGACTTTATTGGACTTGGTTATAAAATCTTGTTTAAAATATAAGGTACTTGACACAAATCATATAAAAAGGTAAAAATATTAACTAATACTACGTATACGTACTATCTAAAAACATATAAAAACGTAAAATACAAATTTAAACTACAAAGTAAAATTACAAATTTAAATTTTAAATCTAAAATCAGATTTTTATAAAAGTAAGTCTAAGTCCATTTTAAACTAACAATTCAAAATTCACTTTATATTAAGAATCAGATAAAAGAAATTAGAACTGAGATCTAAATCCAATAAAGGTCCAAAATCATAACAGCCCAATAAGAAAACGTAACTAAAGCCCATGTGACTTAAAACTGGCCCGAAATTCTCTAACACCCCCAATTTAGATTGCGTAGCGGAAATACACAATTGGGTGCTAGACATAAGCATCGTCACACAAGCTATATTGAACGACTCAAAATAGAGACGTTTACACAAAATATAAACAAGATTCTCATAATAGGTCTAAAACATAAATTTCATCCCATAATTTTACTAAAACGACACCAGAGTAAAGCGTTTAGTCCCCATGGATCTCGACCAACAACCAACACAAGTTTAGTACAATACACAACATAAAGTAAATTGTTTAATAGTAAAGGGTAGAAACAGTTTTTAGACCAATATTCTTCTAAAAACCAAGCCACAACCTCCAAAGCAAAGCTCCATGCTCCATCACTTCCTATTACCTGAAATACATGCTAAAACAAGTCACCAATAATGTTGAGCGAGTCTATAGGTTTATCAAATCACATTTGAACACAAGAAGAAAATCAATCATAATCATTTATAGAATTGTCGTACACACAATCTATGTTCAAGGCAATAATAATAAACATTGTATTTAAGCTCATGAAACCGACCACTTAACCAAATAGTCACCCACGCCAAATGCCGTCATGACTAGAATAAAACCATTTCCCCTCTAGGGTATCAGTTGCTAGAATACCACATTCTTATTCTCGTAAAATTATCCTTCCCAGCGGGTTACTTAACGTAATGCCCTGGTCTCAGATAGGGTGGTCAACCCAATAGTACTATCATTAGAATAAGCGGCTATTCCCGAATCACAACATCAAGTCAGAAGATAGTTAACGGCTCATGAATTTAGGGTCTTTAGCAACAAGGTACTCAATACAATGTAATCAACTTAGGCAACATACGGGTCCAACAATTACTCATGACTTGTGTTCATTTATTTTCAAATAGCATGTATCCCCCTCGCGGGTATAAAACATTTAGTAGCTAGCATAAAAAGCGAGGCTACAGACTCACCTTAGTATAAGAGATCTAGCGAGATGATCGTCGATGATAATGGATGCCTTTCAAACACGAGAACCGCTACCTATCAAATAAGGCGCGTTCATTAATAATGACTCGAGAAATAAATTATATATATATAACAACATCAAACTCAAACTCATAAAGTCACGGTAAACTCAAGAGTAAGCGATATAAATAACTTCATCATACTTTACTACACTTTTACTTTACCATTTTACACTTTTAACAAAGTCCGCCGATACATACTACATGTACTAGCTTATTTACCCCTTTTAAACTTGTCAACCGTTTATGAAACGACTCGATAAACTAACTTACTATATATAGAAATTCCTCCTACAAGTTTATCAAATGAAATTACTTTAAAAGTCCTTTACCTGACTCATTTTCAAACTACCAAATCCGGACAGATTTACTTTAATTTTTCATACAACCGTTTTAACTTATTAAACGACTCCGTTTACAAAACCGACACTCAGGTTTTAAAGTAAACTCAACCTCTAAGGTAAAAACCTCTATATCAGTAGGTTAAATATTTCAAAACTTCAATTTAGAGTCCCCGAGTTTCGATCCAAATATCGACAACAACTATATGTAGTGCCGATACTCGTCTCCCGGTACACGATCAATCAAAACATCATAACTTCGCGCTCGTTTGGAGCTAGAAGCTCTACCTTATATCAAATCGAAGCTAATAAAATTATCTACAACCCTAGGCTATAAGTTAAGCCATTTTCTAAACATAAAATTCTTATTTTACTGTTAACTTACTGTTATAAAATGACCATTAAAAACTGCTATAAAATCACCTTTTTGTTCAAAACCAACCATAGAAATGTTCATTCCTATACCATAACATCAACATATATGAACCATAACATTCAAATCATCATCAAAATTAAAACCTTTGAATCAAAATGAAGTTTTTAACAAAATTCTTGCAACAATCACCATTGATCATGGCAAGAACACCATGCATGATCATGGTTTCTACCTACCAACATCAAAAAATAAAAATGCCTTGCATTTAAGATTTTCTTATACCAAAATGATCATTGATCAATTATAAGAGTGGGTCTTGATTTTGTTTTGCTCAAATCATTGCCAAAATCAAGTTAAAATTGAAAATGTGTGGTGTTTTATGGTGGTGGTGATGTTAAGGAAATAAGAGAGAGAAGAGAGAGGAGGGTGAAAATTTTTTTAGTGGAAATTGTGTTGTGTGTGTGTTTGTTTTAGCTTTAGATATAGTGCATGAGGGACCTTGGTTGCAATTTTGCAATAGTTGTGGCTCAAAATGAAAATAGTTAGCTAAAAATGCGGGAAATAACTATTAGTCAATTTTGAAAATATTTACGGGGCTCGGGTTTCATAAATAAACTTGAAAAAATTTAAAACGTTCCTCAAATATAATAATATCAACTCTCAACTCGACTTAACACGTTATTTAAAATAAAACATCAAAAATGACAAAAATCGAACAACCGACAATAAGACATCAAATATTTGGCATCCATCGACATCACGCATGCTAATACTCCTTATACTTATTAAAATTAAAATATAAACCTTCCAACATCGGTTTAAACTTAAACCTCCAAAAATAGATATCATTCAAACTCATCCAAAAATTTCAAAAATAATCGTAAAGTAAGATTAAGCAATGACCTCAGTTTTGGGTTGTCACAAATTCCAACCAATCCATTAAACAAATTTTAACTCTATCCTAATATATCTCACATTGCCAAAAATACTTAATAACATCTACTAATAAAGAACAGATCACGAGTGTCCTACTGTCTACCTTATTATTGTTTTTCCTTTCAATCTTCTAACAAAATTCTTATTGATAGTTCTTACTTCTAAGAATCACACTACCAAAATACTTTTGCACACATCCTGAAACTTTACTACAGAAGAGCTAATATCTGATCTATTAAAGCAAGATCAAACCTATACTACTTAAACCAACACTACCACTACTGTGATCCTACTGAAACAATGAACTAACTCAATCATAATTATCATGAATCAAACCAAGTCAAAATATATCAAAACAACAATCTGAACTAACATCAATTCAGGAAATTCAACTTACTGCCAAACACATGTTAAACTGATAAAAAAGGAAGTACAATCAGCAAACACTATTAATAGAATATGCAGAAATTTCGCAAACTAAAAAAGATCATTAACAAGAACAAGTAAATCAATCAGGTAGTAGATTAATAACATCCAAGGGGCGGATAGTACAGTCATACGAATAAGCAGATTAAGCATGAATCTCACAAATTCATTCAACAATTTTATAGCTAGCAGATTATCTATGTTTGCAGAAAATAAAATGAGCTTAACCTTTTATCTGAAGACTAAGTCCTTTGATGTGATAGCTCAGCGCTGAGCTGGCTAGTACCCGAACATACCTCCATGTCTCACTAACTGTTCTAACTGAAACCTTTAATATCAGCGAGCACCAACTGTTCTGCCAACAGCAACACCAAAACTCGTATTTCTGCAAAACCGAATACCAAATATATTCTATCTATATTATCAGTTAACAATCCCCTCTTTTTAACTGCTTAACCGAAGCACTAATGAATTTCTGATCTCATAACAAGCTTATGAAACTTTACAACTAAAACCGAATCCAAATTTGTAAACTAACTTGTTTATCTTACACTAAAAGGACTCTTTTTATGACTGTGATCATATGAGAATCAAAACATTTACTCATCGAAAACTTTCGATCAAGAAATCATCTCACTATAACAGAATTAGGCTTTATCACTTTTAACCAACTAAAATTCACTCAGATATGAACAATTTTACCAAAACAATTGCGTGAACAGTAACAGAATAGAACAATTGCGTGAACAGTATATATGAACAATAATCAACAATCTTGACAATTAAAATCAATCTTGATGAATAGTAACAGGAGAAGAAAACTTAAAGAAAATCAAGAAAGCTTGAAGATAGAACTTTAATTCATTAATGGAGAAAAACAGAATCGGTTAAAAAATCTAACAAATTTTATTACAAAAGTTTAACAAGAAAGAAAAAGGGAATTAAACTAACTAACTGATTCATAAACTAACTATGTGAAAACTACTCCTAAGATAACCACTTAAAATGAACGTAATCTTCTTGTATTTATAGGCGTCGAAGAGGAGGAGATGACGTGCAACCTCCAGTTAGGTCGTGCCACATGTAAAATACGATGATCTTTATCAATTAGGGTTCTTCATCACCTTTTCCTAATTGGGCGTTTCTTCTTCTCTCCATCTTGATCAAATTGACTTATATCTTCTTGTAGAGGAGAGGATAAGGATCATTTTTGGTTCTTTCATTATCATCTGAATCTCCCTTGAACTCTCTTGAAATTGATTTGAAGTTTTATGGTGGAGAAGAGTTATAAGTCGACTGAAACTTTCTGATATCTTTCTTTCTCTCTCTTGTTGGTGTGATGGAGACGTGTAAATGAATCTTGACTTGGTCTTTGACCAAGTTATATATATAGGCAAACCTTGACCGAATAAAGTTAAATGATAAAGACTTTCCCATTTTTCTTTTTAGTCTCTTATTTTTATCTTTAATAAAAAATATTAAACACTTTTAAGTAAATTTCTTTTCATCCTTCGTCTTTGTAGAAATTTCACTTTAAGCCCTCGATCTTTGAAATTTTGGCAAGAAAGGTCCTTGTAGCATCTTTCGTCTTTTTCTTTGTCTTTTGTCAAATAAATCCTTGAAAACGCGTGTTTTCTCAAAAATACATCTTGTTTACCTGAAAACACAAAAACACAATTACCCACATAATTCTGATATTTTATAGTTAAATATAATGTATTTGGCTGTGTTTTAAATAGTTTTTGGATCATAATTGATGAGTGTTTTCACACTTATCAACTCCCCTCCACTTGACAATTGCCATGGCCTCATGCAATGCAGTATTTCAAAGCTCTAAAGTGCACTTTTCTCATAAATAACTCACCTTGGCTATTTTATGAGTTAATAAACTATACTGCTACATGATGAATGATTTTGAATATTAATACAATGCAAGGAAAGCAATTCTATTTATATATTTTTGGATTTTTATTGAAATGATTTTGACAGAGATAACTCATGAAGAAATCAAAGACTTAGATTAGGACTTTGGTACCATGAACACTTATCATCCTCAAGTTTCACTTTCCCCATACCAAGCTTAAAAACAAGATCATTGTTTTCCATAAGTGAAAGTGCATCAACTCATTCATATAGATTAATTATGTTACTATTATACCCCCACTTATTATGCCTCTAAGACCGGTTATTATTTGAGCAAATTGCTTGAGGGTTAATTTGTCATTATTTAAAGCGTGAAATATAAGAAGTTTAATTTGAAAATAAGGAAGCACAGTTTTAATACTAAGTAACCATCTCATCCATTACATGAAAAACCGCCCACAATTGATATAAGCCCGACCCAGAATAATAAGTCATTCATTTTATGTGTAAGATCCTTATGTCATGCATTAATAAGTAGCTACACACTCTCAAAGGAAAGAAAAATAAAACTCACACAATAATTTATATCCGCCGCCTTTTGGGGACTTTGGATCTTCAATCCCGCAAACCGTCAAGTTAATATTGGATTGGAGCAACTATTAAATCCCCGCAACCCGTCAAGGTAATATTGGAATATAATAGCTACTATAATTAACACTTCACTTCATAACCACTCAAGGGTGGCTTAGTGGCAAAAAGATTTGTGGCTATCACTCCAAAGTGTGTAAGGTCTCAAGTTCAATTCCCAGTAGGTGCAAACAACCTTGAAGTGGCCACGCCAACCTCATGAAAAGTGAGGTCTTTACCTGGTTTGAGTCTGTGTGGCGGTGGGCTCAAACCCCGTGGATTAGTCGGCCAATGAGTCGGAAATCACGGTTACCACAAAAAAATAAAAATAACACTTCACTGCCCCTCTTGGGAGTCTTGTATAATTATTTTTTTCTTTTTTTTTCTAGCCACTCATTTTTTTTTCATAAGTCGCTCTTATTTTTCTTTAATCCTCACAAAGAAAGTTGAAAATAATAAAAGGCAAAACACCCGCTAAGTATAAGCATGACATAAGTCTAGTACATATAAGACGTTCTAACTTAGAAAATTTAAGACGTACTTATACCAACCACGAATGATTAGTCAAAAATGCATAAGAGACTAAAAACCAATTAAAACCGTTTTTGATTATTTATTAACATATATACATGCGTTGACAAGAAATTAAAGGTTATGAAAGGGGATATAAAAGTCACAGTTAATTAGTATGAGGTTTATCTAGCCCTTAACGCTTACTTCAAACTCTATCATTGGATGCATAACCTAATAAATCAATAAAGGTCTACATGGTTAAGGCTACTAGCTAGAGAATGCTTAGATAAGCAAACTCGGGTTGAGTCAAAGTATCCATGGCGGGCCTAATATGTCAAAGAAGTAAAAATTTGTTAAACCATATCCTTTATTAATTTTTTTCCTTTTTATATATTTTTAATAAAAAACAAAAGAAGTAATATATACAATGCAAATGTGTTATTCAAATGAAAAACGATTAATGCAAAAATTATGAATGCATATTTTTGGTGGCCAAAGTAGATCAAAATTTTGAAAAATGTTAGAAAAAATAATTTCCAAGTTATCATTAAGGCAAAGGCAATGGTCTAGGCAAGGTCACTTCGATAGAAGTCTCCCCTACACTTAAGATAAACATTGTCCTCAATGTTTAAGAGTATTGGAGTAAACTCCCCTACACTTATGACATTACTAACTTTGCTTAACTCAAGCTAAGGAAGAGACTAAAGTGTATTCATTTTAAGCAAAAGTGTTTTGAATACCACAATAGAAAAAACTTATCGATGTGAACCGGATACACGGGCCTCCTCCATAAGATCCATGAATGAAATAAGAGAGAGCAATCCTTGAAACAAACACTAAAAGACGAAGAAAATACACCCCTCCACTTCAACTCTACTATAACACCCTCTTGTTAAACCTAACCTATTTAGATCTACTCTATGTTTTCTAACCTAGTTATTCAATGCTTGAGTTTTTTTAACCCTAAGTCTCTAGCTCTACTCGGCCGCGAATTAGGTTGTCCTTGGGGAACTTCATGGAGAATAAAGGATATCAACTTTGAAGCACATCTCACATGATACACTAAAACTTAGCACGTTGCCTTTTACTATAAGATTTACAATATCTGCCTCGATAAACAGAACGGTCCAACGTGTCTCAAGTTTGTCCAACACATAAAATCTCTTATATAGAAGTCACACCAGGATCAAATACATAGTTTCCATCTATACATGTGAACAACTCCAAAGTAGGTAGCATCAACAAAGTAAGCTCATACGAGAATCCCATATCAATTGAAAGCACACTCTTAAGTGGAGTAGATGAAAACCAAGGTGTCTCAAATATACGGATCCTAGGATCAAAAACCTTTTCCTTCATGGGAAAATAAGAAGATAAACTCGTATCAACCATATAAGATTCCCCCTTAGATATTAAAGCATCATGAGACAATGAAGGTGTAGGTATCAAAACATTAATAACAAGTATATCCATTTAGTGCTCCTCATCATCATCAAAAAGTGGGGAATCTTCCATAAAAGGCATAGTGAAAGGAGGATCAAGAGTAATAGTGTCTTGTGAAGGAGGTGTAGCTTCTATGTTCCCAAAAAGCAATATTGTAATAAGACGAACCTCCTCTTCCAAATTAGAAACACTATCATTGACCTCTATATCAAAATGTGCAAGATTAGCCTCTATGGTGGCATCAGTCTCCATAAAAGAGTCCATATCAACGATTTTGGTTCTAAATATGCCTTAGGTGAAAAAGGATCAATCTCTAAGAGTATAGGATCTTCACCAATAACCAACTCCATGGGTGAAAATGTGGGATTAGAAGGCTCAAAAGTAGGTATATCAATGAGAGAATCGCTATTGGGGATGATATGATCATGAAAATCAATAGGTGTATCCTCAAAAACTGGTGAAAATTGATCAATCGAGGATTCTTCTTCTATAGACTCGTTATGAGGTTCATCACACTCCTCAAAAATTGGGTTATCATGTCTCAAAAAGAGGGTTTGAATGCATCACTAAATCACTTGGATGGATAGGTGAAGGAGTCATAGAGGACATGGATTCATCATCAGAAGTAAAAGACTCATCACTATCATAAGGATCATCAAAGGTTTCATCATAAGATTCATAAGGTGGGAGAGGAGAAGGATCCACATTTCCTATAGGAGCAAACTCTTCATCCAAATTAGGAATGTTATCTTGACAAGACAAGTCATAGGATGATATAGCATAAGATGCTTCACTAGAATCATAATCATCATCCTCCATTTGTGGCATGTCTTGCACAAACTCTTCCTTAATCTCATTGTCCCTTTCTTTGAACAATTCATCAAGATCAAAGTCATCAAATTCACTAGTAGTAGCATGAAGGTCAACATGTGATGAAATCTCAATGTGATCATAAGGAGAAGAGGTATCAATACAAAGCTCGTCACATAGTTCATTGGAAACACTCTCAAGCTCTCTTTGGATTGGGATAAGGTCCTCAACACTAGAGGCGGTTAATTCATCCAAATTGGTGTTTGTGTTAGTGCTAAGAGGCTCGTCCCCTATGGTTAAATAGTCGGTGTGTTCCATGTGAGGTAAAGGTGATGAAGGTGTGTCATCATTAAGTGTCATAAAAATTGAAGGTCCCTCATCATCGTCATAGAAGAATCGATAAAGCATACGAGCACGAGTAGCAAAATTTTGTTCTTCTTCCTCGATCTCGATTGTATCAACCTTAAAGAGTAAATCATCTAAAGATTTCCTGAGGTGACGAGAAAATTTGTTCAACGATTCACGAAACATATCACCGAGTTCCTTATCATTAATTTGCCTAGTCTTAATTTCCGCTCCTCAGTAGACGTAATACTCTTCTTTAACCACAGACATGTATTGTGCATTTCCTTGATACTTATGTGTTCCTTACTATTAAGCTCCTTATAAACGCCATCGATAAACTCGTTTAATTTATCAAGTAAAGAATGCAACTCATTGCAAATATTAGTGGCATAGGAAGGCGGATCCCTCGTCGACAATCATAACCATAATGGGGTGCGTTTCCACAAGACTCACATGAATAAGTCGAAGAATAGGGTGGAGGTGGATTTCCATAAATAGGTGAAGTATAGGTTTGAAAAGAGTCTTGATTATGAAAGTTCTCATGATTATAACCTTGAAAATTTCCTCCATTTTGAAAACCCTCATAATGTGAAAATCCTTGATTTTGAAAAGTATCTTGATTATAGCATTAAAAATTATCATTATTTTGAAAGCCTTCATTGTTTAAGAATCCTTGATTATGAAAGGTTTCTTGATTATAGCCTTGAAAATTATCATTATTTTGAAAACCCTCATAATTGGAAAATCCTTGGTTTTGAAAGGTTTCATGATTATAGCCTTGAACATTATCATTATTTTGAAAACCTTCATTGGTTGAAAATCTGTGGTTTTGGTATGGCTCATCAAAGGGTTGATCATGAAATGATGGTTGATTTTGTGATGAAAAATATCCTATATAGTCATTACAAGTGTAGTCCGTTTGAAGGTTAGGTAAAAAATTAGGGTTCTCGGTTCCATTATAAGCATATCCCTCCGCATAATAACCATCATTTTGATCACATAAATAAGTATCGTGTGGTCCACCACAATTCTAACAAGGCGAATAATTAGCGTTGGCGGATCGTTGTTGCAAAATCTCCAACATGGAACGAGTATCCATGTGTAGCAAGGTGGCCGAATGTATATACAAGCGAATGACGTTTAAAGCTTCCCTGGGGAAGGAAGTAATACTGTTAGCCCTAAAATGTGAGCGCCCTTTACGGAATTACAGTTTATTCAGATAGGCAAAACGTGGAGGGACTACTATTGACATGTTGTCAAAGTGACCTCTTGTTTAGCCTATATATACCCCTCTATACTCACATGGAGGGGTGAGGTTTTCTCTTATTGTGTAATTCACTTCTCTCTCTAAATACACACACTACATTCAAGCTTTACTTTCTCTCTCTAAAAATGTCTAAACATTACTTTTATCCTCCCTGACCTCCGGATCATCCTCTTGTTAGCTTGAATCTTATGATGTTAACAAATACACAAAAGGTGGTATGGTTACACGTGTGCGAGTACACGTGTAAGTAAACTCGAGGAGTCAGAGATGAGCTCTCGGTCGACTTTTGAGAGGGAAGAGATTATCTCTCTCGAGGTGCAATAATTAATATCCATAAAATATATGTAAATACTAATTGGGTTTCACACCACTCACCACTATCACTCGTGAAAGACCCACAAGGAAGCGGAGTAACAAGGCGGCGCGTAGCACTTAAGAGCCTGCTTCTTTAGAATGGAAATGCACTCGCCTTATACCCCCCACACAGTGGCCTCTTTCTCAAGTTCAAGTAGATCGCAGTATTTATCTATTGTGCCTTAATTAAATTTGATCGATACACGAACTTAGGACCGGAACGCCCCCAAGCACGGTGTATTGCCTCAACAATAATTATGGAAGTAGGTAAATTAAGTGTTCGTATACGCATATGTATCTACATAATATAAAGAAAATATTTTTCTATTTATTGGGTTTTTAAGAAAATACAATATGTACGTAAAAATGATGAAAACCGATATATACAATATATTTTTGTTGTAATCTTTTAGGAAAAAGATTACTTTTTGATTTTTTTTCAATTCTTAGGAAAAGAATTGATTTTATGGTTTTTTAATTTTTATATTTTTATCTTTTTGATTTTTTTTATGTTTTTGATTTATAATATGTAAAATAACGTTCAAAAAGTGAACGGATCCCAAAATCCAATCGTCTCACTCGAAACCGTTAATCTTCACGAAAAGAACTGGCAGCGGCGGCATTTAATGTTTCGTTTTTAGTGTAGTTGTTCTCGATATCTAATCGAATTGATTTAACTTTTCAAGTTTGACTTTATTGTTTTTGGTTATAAAATCTTGTTTGGAATCTAAGCTATTTGACACAAATCATATAAAAAGGTAAAAATATTAACTAATACTACGTATACGGACTATCTAAAAAATAGTTAAAAACATAAAATACAAATTTAGACTACAAAGTAAAATTACAAAATTTAAATTGTAAATCTAAAATCAGATTTTTATAAAAGTACGTCTATGTCCATTTTAAACTAACAATTCAAAATTCACTTGATACTAAAAATCAGTTAAAAGAAATTAGAACTGAGATCTAAATCTAATAAAGGTCTAAAATCATAAAAGCCCAATAAGAAAACATAACTAAAGCCCAAGTGACTTAAAACTGGCCCAAAATTCCAACCAATCCATTAAACAAATTGTAACTCTATCCTAATATATCTCATATTGCCAAAACTACTTAATAACATCTACTAATGAAGAACAGATCACGAGTCTCCTACTGTCTACCTTATTATTGTTTTTCCTTTCAAACTTTTAACAAAATTCTTATTGATAGTTCTTACTTCTAAGAATCACACTACCAAAATACTTTTGCACACATCTTGAAACTTTAAAAAAGAAGAGCTAATATATGATCTATTAAAGCAAGATCAAGCCTATACTACTTAAACCAACACTACCACTACTGTCATCCTACTGAAACAATGAACTAACTGAATCATCGTCTAATTATCATGAATCAAACCAAGTCAAAATATATCAAAACAACAATCTGAACTAGCATCAATTCAGGAAATTCAACTTACTGCCAAACACGTGTTAAATTGATAAAGAAGGAAGTACAATCAGCAAACACTATTAACAGAATATGCAGAAATTTCGCAAACTAAAAAAATCATTAACAAGAACAAGTAAATCAATGAGTTAGTAGACTAATAACATCCAAGGGGCAGATAGTACAGTCATACGAATAAGAAGATTAAACATGAATCTCACAAATTCATTCAACAATTTTATAGCTAGCAGATTATTTGTGTTTGCAGAAAATAAAATGAGCTTAACCTTTATCCGAAGACTAAGTCTTTTGATGTGATAGCTCAGCGCTGAGCTGGCTAGTACCCGAACACACCTCCACGTCTTACTAACTGTTCTAACTGAAACCTTTAATATCAACGACCACCAACTGTTCTACCAACAACAACACCAAAACTTGTATATCTGCAAAACCGAATACCAAATATATTCTATCTATATTATCAGTTAACAGTCCCCTAGTTTTAACTGCTTAACCAAAACACTAATGAATTTCTGATCTCATAACAAGCTTATGAAACTTTACACTAAAACCGAATCCAAATTTGTAAACTAACTTGTTTATCTTACACTAAAAGGACTCTTGTTATGAGTGTAATCATATGAGAATCAAACATTTACTCATCAAAAAAATTCGATCAAGAAATCATCTCACTAAAACAGAATTAGGCTTTATCACTTTTAACCAAATAAAATTCACTCTGATATGAACAATTTTACCAAAACAATTGCGTGAATAGTAACAGAATAGAACAATTGTGTGAACAGTATATATGAACAAGAATCAACAATCTTGAAAATTAAAATCAATCTCGGTGAACAGTAACAGGAGAAGAAAACTTAAAAGAAAATCAAGAAAGCTTGAAGATAGAACTTTAATTCATTAATGGAGAAAAATAGAATCAGTTACAAAGTCTAACAAATTTTGTTACAAAAGTTTAACAAGAAAGATAAAAGGGAATTAAACTAACTAACTGATTCCTAAACTAACTATGTGAAAACTACTCCTAAGCTAACCACTTGTGTTGGGAATCTCAGTTTGTTAGATTCCCTGATCATAGATTTAAACACAAAATAAGCTGTTAGATAGTCACTTGCCTGTGCCTAGGAGACAGGCAAGTATCGCAAGACTCACAGAGATCCAAGTCTCTATGAGCAACCTCAGAGGAGTCCATGTCAGAGACATTGTCAAGGAAGTCAAAGATTACTTAAAGACATACTCTTTGGCTGTGATGGATAACAGCCAAGATGTATCAGGGACTCTGAGGGGTTGAGGGTTAACAGGGGTGGCGATACCCTGTTAACTCTCAGCACACTTTGGACATGCCATTTGTGTGTATGAGACAATGATGAAAAAGGAAACTGTCTCAAGATCTGTTTCCTTAAAGCATTGTGGCAGACTACCAAGAATAGAAGAGCATCTTGTGACATATGTTTGAAAAGTGAATGTCTTGTGTAGTCACCATCAACTAGTACTTAGGTCAACCTCGTATCACTATAAATAGGATGTGTATCCCAGCATTAACGTTCAACACTTTGAGAATATTCACACCATTAATGCTTAGAACTTATTGAATCAAACAGTTGTGACTGTATTCATAAGTTAGGGTTTATAGTTGTTCAAAGTGTGCACAACACATTGTCATCAAACGGTGTTATCCATAACACTTGTAATTCTTTATTATACAATAATAAGATTATGTTTGAAAAGTAATAACTTGTGTTGATTAGTTAACTTTAGTGTTTCTGGCATTGATTAGGGACTTTCAATTGGTATCAGAGCGGTGTTTGATATTAAAACCTTCAAGAAACATCGTTCTCAGTTTTATAATCAAGATCCACCATGCCAGAAACTTCTAACCCACCACAATCACCTTCTGGAAACAACAACAATGCATCACCATCTTCACCAAGACTCACCCCTCCACCTCCTAATGACGATGATCTACCCCAACTTCTTGACTCAAGAGGCGGATCACATGTCACCAGTGTACCAGTCTTTGATGAAGAAGATTTTGCTAGTTGGAAGAGTCAATTTCTTGTGTATCTCGATGGACTTGAACCATTTCTTCTAGAAATTTTAGAAAATGGTCCTTATGTTCCCATGGCGCTTACCTCCACTAAAGAAAACCCTCTTCCCAAACCTCTCAAACAATGGACTCCAGCTGATAGAAAATTGGCAAACCAAGATAAACGTCTCAAAAGCATCATCATATCTTGTCTTCCCAAACACATCATGAAGTCTTTCATTCAGTGTCTCACAGCCAAGCAAATGTGGACAGACCTCATCCTTGGCCATGAAGGATCCTCTGAAACCAGAGAAACCAAGATGCAGGCACTCAGACTTCAGTTCAATGCTTTCAAGTCACTTGAAGGTGAAAAGGTTCAACAAACCTATACAAGGCTGAAGATTCTTCTCAATGACCTAGCTATGAATGATGTCACCATTGGTCAAGCTGAGATTAATGCCACATTTGTCAACAGCCTTCCAAGAAAGTGGCTGAGTATGAATCAGACTCAGAGAGCCAACAACTCAATCAAGAATGACACCTTAGCTCAGCTTTATGGAAAGTATAATTATGAAGAAGGGCTGATTGATACTATATACAAGTCAGAGACTGAAAGATTTGTAGTTCAAGGAGCAACTTCCAAAGCCTTGATCTTTGCACCACATCCTCATGACAGCGACTCTGATGTTGAAGAAGACACCCGCAGCAGCCAAGAGTTCTTGACAGACCTTAATGTTGAGTTTCATGAAAGAGCCTTACTACCAATCAAAGAAGATTCTTCAAAAGATCAGGGAGAATTGGATCAACTAGTAAACAAACTGACAGATCAAAAGAAACTTGTTTTGCCTGTGGAAAGCTTGGACACTTCCAAAAAGACTGTCCTTCCACCAAGACATCCTCACCTTCCTATCCATCATCTTCCACCAAACCTTACAAATTCAAACCACAACATAACAACTCATCTCACCAATCCAACTCATCAGACAATAAGAAGAAGGATTACAAGAACAAGTACAAGGCACTTAAAGCTGAGTTAGAACAGATGAATTTGAAGCTTGAAGCTCTGTCTAAGAAGAAAGGAGGTGATAAAAAGACAGAGAAAGGGTTGGTAGCTGAAGCATATGATTGGAATGATGAGCCACTGACTTCAGATGAGGAAGATACTACTAGAGTCAGGGCTTTCATGGCTATAGCTGAGGATGAACCAGCTATTGGGAAAAGTGATGCAAGATCAGGACAATAGGTTGACATCACAATGAAAAAGGTACACAGGCTTTTATCTATGTTTGATAGTGATGAACGCAAACATGTCCTTGATTACACCATTGTTGATTTGCACTTTTTTTAGGAACAAAGAAAGAACCTACTTGATAAGTTTCACTCTGTTAAAAATGAACCGTTGATTGCTAAATCTGAATGTGAAACTCTCAAACGGGTTAATTTAGAGAAAATATCCCTGTAGAATGAAGTCAGTAGGTTAACCTTGAAAAATAGTGCCTTAAATGATCAAGTATCTAAATTAAACAAGGTTATTGAAAAATGGCTGTGTAGTAGGTTCACTATAGATCAATTGCTTAATGATGAACTGCCTGTTGACATTAAAAGGGATGTATCTGCTAAGAAAAATAAGATGAAAATTCTCACCAAACCCAAAGAGATTGTTTTAAAATCTACAGAGACTATTCATATGTCAGATCCCATTTTGACTGATGACCCTGTCTATGAAGATGTGGCTGAATTACCACCTTTACCCAAACTCTCTGGAGTTGAACCCAGCAGTTCCTCTAGAGGAGCTAAGGGTGAACTTAAAATAGTTGTTGAGAAACCAGCAGCTAAAATATTTTTGTACCTGCTAAACAATCTGTTAAGCAAGTTGCATTTAAGTCTGTCTCTTCAAAATCTATGAACATAGTTGACTCCACAACTGAAGAACGCCTGTTGTCACTAATGAAAGAAGTAGAACTCTTAAAACAACACATTAAGCCGTCCGTTGAATGCTCTACTTCTCGTGAACCTAAGTCTGTCCTAGGTGAACCCAAGGGGGAAAGGTTAGTCAAACCTTATTGCAATATATGTAAGAACTCTCATCACATGACCTTAGATCATGATAGACAAATGGATGTTAAGAGAGCTCAGACACCTTCTAGGGAAAGACAACAGGGTTCTAAAAGACAACAAGGGAACTACAGACCTTATCCTCCCTGTAAATTCTATGGATTCACAGACCATCACTCAGATGAGTGTGGTGACTTCCCAGGTTGTGATATCTGTGGAAGTTTTACCCATGAGACAGCTAATTGTCCTTCCCATTGCCAAAAGTTCTACAGGAACACAAGAATTGCTAATCAGCAATTCAGGGAACCCACTGGAAAGTGGGTTCACCATAGGAACTAACTTGTTTCTATGTATCTGTGTAGAAACATCTTAAGGAATCGGTATGGTATCTAGACAGTGGTTGTTCTAGACACATGACAAGGATTCAAGAATACCTGCACAGATACTCAAGGGAGCCAGGTCCTAAAGTGGTGTTTGGAGATAATTCTTCAGGCGACACAGAGGGATACGACTCAGTGAACTACAATGGGATAACTTTTACGAGGGTTGCATATGTGAATGGTCTTAAACACAATCTTATTAGCATCAACCAATTGTGTGATGCTGACTACAAGGTTTTGTTTACTAAGACTCAGGGAACCATATTCAACAAGAACAATGATGTTGTGCTTATTGCACCTAGAAGGAGAGATGTTTATGTCATCAACATGGCTGTTTGCTCTGAAGACAACTCAAATTGTTTTCTTGCTAAAGCCTCTGAAAGTGTCAATTGGCTGTGGCACAAAGGACTGTCTCATCTCAACTTCAAGAACATCAACAAGATAGCCACACAAAACCTGGTTGCTGGTCTACCTTCAGTGATGTTTTCTAAAGACAAGACTTGTTCAGCCTGTGTCAAGGGAAAGCATCACAGGTCTTCATTCAAGACCAGGCAATCATTCTCTATTGACAACTGCTTACATCTCCTTCACATGGATTTGTTTGGGCCTGTCAAACCTCAGATCATTAATCACAACAAATACACCTTTGTCATAGTTGATGAGTTTTCAAGGTATACATGGGTGTTCTTCCTCAGAAGGAAAAGTGATGCAGCTGATACCATCATGTCCATCATCAGACAGGTTGAAAATATGAATGATGTTACAGTCAAAGCTCTAAGAAGTGATAATGGTACTGAATTCAAGAATCATCAACTTGAATCTTTTTGTGATGAAAAGGGTAAATCACAAAACTTCTCTTCAGCTGGCACCCCTGAACAAAATGGTGTGGCTGAAAGAAGAAACAGGACTTTGATTGAAGCAGTCAGAACTATGTTGAATGGTGCAGCCTTACCAAAGCAATTTTGGAGAGAAGTTGTCCACACTGCCTGCTACACACGAAATAGATCAATCATTGTCAAAAGACATGGTAAAACTTCCTATGTAGTCTTCAAAAACAGATTTCCAGATGTCAGCTATTTTCATGTTTTTGGATGCCCTGTGTTGATTTATAACTACAGGGATAAACTTGAAAAATTCGATGAAAAAGCTGATGATGGCTTCTTCTTGGGATACTCTCCAACAGCCAAAGCCTTCAGAGTATTCAACATCATAAGACAAGAAGTAGAAGAAACATTTCATGTCAGATTCAATGAAGATGATGATGTCATACAGAGAATTGGAACAGAGGGTGATGAAATTGATTTTAATGAAAATGTGTTATTTCCAAGTGATGAATTCTCCGAACCTAGACCTGCCTGTCATCACCATCATCACTCCAACACTCTCACTCCTTATGTTCCTGCTTTTGACCCTTTGTCAACATACAACATTGAAGTTCCTACCTCTCAGGAACTTGATGAAGAAGAACCACCGTCTTCTTGCCATCCTTCTTCATCTAATGCTATTGAAGACTCACCAATTCTTCAAATCCCTAAAGAATCTCTTGCTGATAATGAACTTGTACCCCTTGATATGGCTGAAGTAGACTCAGACACTGAAGTAGTCTTTGAAGAAAGCCCTCCTAGTCAGCAGGATGAAACTCAAATAGTACCAGCTATTTCCACAAGTGTTCCTGTCCATGATTCCCCAGCTCCTCAAATAAGTGGTCAAGAGATCAACACATTCTTCTTGTCAACATCATTGGGGAACCTAATGCAGGGGTTACTACTAGACAGCAAATTCATGACTTAGAGTCTGCCTCAGCCAATGAATGTCTCTTTGCTGAATTTCTCACTCAAATTGAACCTAAGAGAGTAGCTGAGGCACTTGTAGAAGATGGGTGGGTAGCTGCTATGCAGGAAAAAATCAATCAGTTCAAAAGGAACAAAGTATAGACACTAGTGCCAGCTCCACCTGGAAAGAATATCACAGGCACTAGATGGATCTATAGAAATAAGATGGATGAAATTGGAAACATCATCAGAAACAAGGCCAGGCTGGTGGCACAGGGGTATAATCAGACTGAAGGAATTGATTATGATGACACATTTGCTCCTGTAGCTAGACTTGAAGCTATCAGAATCTTCTTGGCTTATGCTGCTTATATGAACTTCACTATGTATCAGATGGATGTTAAGAGTGCATTTCTCAATGGATATTTGGCTGAGGAAGTATATGTTGAACAACCTGAAGGATTTGAGAACAACGAGTTTCCCAATCATGTGTACAGATTACACAAAGCCATGTATGGGCTGAAACAAGCTCCAAGAGCATGGTATGAAACTCTTTCTAATTTATTAACTGAAAACAAATTTGTCAGGGGTTCTATTGATAAAACACTCTTTACCTTCAAGGATAAGAGTGTTTTAATTATTGTGCAGATTTATGTGGATGATATCATCTTTGGGTCAACAAATGTTAATCTTAGTAAACGTTTTGCTAAATTAATGACCAAGAAATATGAGATGAGTATGATGGATGAATTAACTTACTTTTTGGGTTTTCAAATTAAACAATGTCCTAAGGGAATTTCAATTTGTCAAGAAAAGTATGTTAAAGATTTAGTTAAAAAATATGACTTAGCTGATTGTGCATCAGTGAAATGCCCCATGATTCCACCCAACAACTTGGGTCCTGATGAGTCAGGGGTCTCTGTTAATGAGACTTTATACAGAGGCATGATTGGGTCACTTATGTATCTAACAGCTAGTCGTCCTGATATCCAATTCTCCACATGTCTCTGTGCAAGGTACCAAGCTAACCCAAATGAATCCCATCTAGTGGATGTTAAGAAAATTTTCAGGTATCTCAAAGGAACACCCTCCCTAGGTCTATGGTATCCCAAGGAATCAGGCTTTGATCTCAAGGCCTATTCAGATTCAGACTATGCAGGATGCTGTATTGACAGGAAAAGCACCTCAGGTAGCTGTCAAATCCTAGGAGGAAAATTGGTTGGATGGAGTGCTAAGAAGCAAAACTCTGTGGCCATGTCTTCAGCTGAAGCAGAATATGTCACTGCTGCCAGCTGTTGTGCTCAGGTGCTCTAGATGAAAAGTCAATTGGCTGACTATGAAATCTTATATGACAAAGTGCCAATCTTTTGTGACAACACCAGTTCCATTGACATCTCCAACAACCCTGTTCTTCACTCACGTACCAAACACATTGATATCAGGTATCATTTTATCAGGGATCACATAATGAAGGGAGATACTGAGCTGCACTTTGTTCCCACAGAGCTGCAACTAGCTGATATTTTCACAAACCCTTTGGCTGAACCTTCATTCAACAGGCTAGTTGTTGAGCTAGGGATGCTCAATATCTCAAAGCCTGTGGCTTGATAATAAATATGTTCATTAAATGACTGATTTCAGTATTAAATTTTTTTCACATGAAACTAGGTAGTTACTTTCCAAGTAAATGCTAAAAACATTCTCAATATTTAATCATTTATTTTCGAATAACGAGGAGACAAATAAGTTTTGAAAGGTCAAGGGACCCACATGAGCATTCATTTTCCCACTTTACATTAAATGCGGTTGAATAACTGTTTTCATATTTGAATATATATATATATATATATATATATATATATATATATATATATACATACATATATATATACATATATATATATATATATATATATATATATATATATATATATATATATATATATATATATATATATATATATATATATATATATATATATATATATATATATATATATATATATATATATATATATATATATATATATATATATATATATATATATATATATATATATATATATATATATATATATATATATATATATATATATATATATATATATATATATATATATATATATATATATATATATATATATATATATATATATTGTCTCTCGTCTCTCCTCACCTACCACTATTCTCATTTCACAAATCTCTTTCTCTCTCTAAGCTTTCTCTCTCTAAA
This sequence comes from Glebionis coronaria, assembly GCA_025667525.1. Lineage (NCBI taxonomy): Eukaryota > Viridiplantae > Streptophyta > Magnoliopsida > Asterales > Asteraceae > Glebionis > Glebionis coronaria. The sequence continues at coordinate 23,869,371 of CM046882.1, read as the reverse complement.
CCCATCCTCCATTTTCGTTCTTCTTCGACCTTGAATCCATGGCATTCCCAGTTTCCAAGGCAGCAAACGTCAACTTTGAACTTAACGAAAGCATTCTTGCATCAAACAACTCCATTGGATGGATCAAGGCTCCAAACGAATCCTACTCAGATCTGGTTAACTTCATGCAAAATTGTGATGCAAGTGAAGCATTCATAAAATCCCCAACCACCTTCTACCAAGAATACCTTAGGGAATTCTGGTACTCTACTGAAGTCGTTGATGACACCATTACATTTAGCCTCTCTTACAACGAACACCCATTTGCCTTCTCACTCAAAGATTTCTCTAGTGTGGTTGGGTTAAAACATGGTGATGAATGCCTAAAGGTAGTTGAAAAAAAAGGCTGTTAAGGATGCCCTGGCCACACTTAAACCCTTTCATGATGTGAACCCTTCTCGTACACCCGTTGAGGTCCTCTCTAAGTCTCCTCTGAAGATCAAGTATTTTACCCCTATGTGGCGTGTGCTCTTCACCCACATAGTCAAATCCCTGGGAGGAATGCAGGGATCCCAAGATCAGATGTCCTTCAACCACCAATCTATTGCATATGGGCTGATCTGGGGAGCTAATGTTGATGTAGGAAGTATTCTCTTCTCCAATCTAGTTAAACAGCTGAAAGGAAGGAACCAAGTCAGGGAAAAGAACATTTGCTACGTTCGCTTTCTATCGCTGATCTTCGAAAGCTTGTTGGGGGTCAACTATCATAACTCTGCACTCACTTCTCTGAAGCCCTATCGCATCACAGGTGCCATCTACAAGGAAACTGGAGCTGAAGATGTCCCTGTCACCTCCCACATGATGAACATTGCTAACAAACAACCCTCAGCTGAGAAGTCCTTGCTCCCTTCTTCAGAGAAGGTGATTACCTCTGGTGTGTCTTACAAGTCTAAGTGTTTGACCTCTGGGCAGCACACCACGACGTCTAAGGCTTCAACTAGCAAACAGCCTAAGAAGAAGAAAAACCCATCTTCTTCCCACACCAAATCTGTTGGAAAGGCCAGGGGAAAGAAGACTGTGAACCTCGACACCTCCTCTGTTCCAGATGCTCATGTGGAATCAGAGACTTCAGCTAACCAACAACAAGGGTCTAGCGTCTCGATGTCAACCGAGACAACGGGGAACCAGCCAAATTCTGATGATATCACACAGGTAATCAGTGTAAATTTTTAGAGGTCCACAAGCAGCCACTCTCAAATGTCTGTAGGTGAGAGTGGTGAAGTTAGGGTAATCCTCGACCCATAGAAGTCTGTCTATGCACTTAGAACTCTTTAAGACTTCTATACACCCTGTCTATGCACCAGGGAATGATTCATTTGTGTTTATAAAGCAACCCGATGACCCTGCACCCTCTAGGCAGTATTCAGGCAAACAACAGCCTGAATACATATATGTCTCAACCTTGATCAGCTGTACCTCACACAACCTCTTGGTTCCCTCAGAAAAAGAATCCCAAAAGTTTTAATTTTAGGGGAGCTGAATAACCATCCTCAGCTCTTCTAGGGACAACGTAATAAGACGATCTTAACCCATATCTTTTTCACCTTAAAAGAATCCCAAAGGATTTATCCTTTTCAGGGGGAGCTGAATCATCACCCTCAGCTTTCCTAGGGACAGCGTAACAGGCGACGTTCACCCACATATGTTTCATTATTAAAAGAGTCCCAAAAGTTTCTAAACCTTTTGGGGGGGCTGAATAATCACCCTCAGCCTTCCTAGGGGCAGCGAATGGTGATCCTTAACAACATATGTTTCACAGTCAAAAGAGTCCCAAAGGTTTTAACCTTTTGGGGGGGCTGAATAATCACACTCAGCTTTCCTAGGGGCAGCGAATGGCGATCATTAACCATATAATTTTCACTCTTAAAAGAATCCCAAGGATTTATCCTTTGGAGTGGCTGATTAATCACCCTCAGCCTCTCTGGGACATCGAAATGGCGACCATTCCCCTTACTTATTTCCCTGTTACTAATAAAAACAACTTGCAGGCTAAAATTGTACAGCCAGATACAAAATCCCTGAAGCAACAGGATAAAGAGGCTGATACAATTATTCAGGATCAACCAAATTACGAAGAGCCCCTGCTTGATATTGAAGAAGAAGTGCTATCATTAGTTGATGATGTCTCTGATCCTGAATCCATGCCTGAGGATGAAATCCCTGTGGGGATGCTTGAGGAGGAGGATGAAGAAGAAGAAGATGATAAAAAATTTGTCTCTCCTCCCAAGGAAATAGCCGTGTCCACTCTAGCTGATAATAATACTCCTCCTCCCAAGGAAGCTGTTGTCACTCCCACCTCCGCTACCTCCACCACAACAGTCTTCCAAAGACCTGCTTATGATCCAACTGCTGAATTCCTTATGTTTGATCATCCTGCCCAAACCAACTTTGATCTTTTACCAAGGGGGGGGATGATTATGCTCAACAAAGCCTGAACATCCATAATCTTGATCCTGTTCATCATCAATCAGATATTGAACGCCTCTCAAGAAAGCTGGATGTAATCAAGTCTGAGATGCATAATTTCACTGTCACATTTCCAGGGATTATCAAGAAGGCAGTCGAGGATGCAGTCACTGAACCTATCAAGGATGGTGCAAGAAGAGGTGTATCACAAGGACTTAGTCATTTGTCCACAAGAATCAAGGATGTCATTGACACAGAGGTCCCTGCTCTTTTTCATGAACATGAGTTAACTATGCACAGAGAGTTTGAAGCTGTTCGAAGCAGGCAGTATCGTCATACAAACTTCATCATTAATCGTGTTCAGGGCAACATAAATGGAAACTACAACCTTCTGCTGAAGATTGCCAGAGCTTCAAGGACAAGGCAACGTGCTATGGCTGCCTCTGTTGAACAGATTGCACGGCACTTTCAAACACGTTCATCCAAACGTCTGAAGAGACAGCCTGAACGTGAGGGGGAGAAGGAAAAGGTACTTAACCTTGAATTTCCTAAACAGGGCTCAACATCTGCTGACAACACCATTTCTTCACTTGTCCCCCTCCAAGTCATCACACATGTTATCATACCTGATGATGAGGATAACACTAAGGGGGAGCAACAGAATAATGATGGAGTTGATTCATCAAAGTCCCTGACTTTGGTTAACACCAGTGAGTCTAGGGATGATGGTGAACCAGCTGCCAAGAAGCTAAAGTTCACTGTTAGCTCCCTACCAAAAGCAATACAAACTCAAGCACAGTCAGCGTTTATCAAAAGAGCTGAGGAGTTGAAAAATATGAGTATGGAATCCTCTGTCTCGAAGAAAGGGAAGGAGATAGTTTTGGTTGACTCAAACACCAAACTAAAGAAGATAGCTGCGATGCTAGAGACAGGAGGATCCACCACAGACCTTTCCCAATTTTCAACCTTCACACCTTCTAATGAGAATCCCTTAACACCTGAAGAAATAGAGAAACAGGCTGAGGAATTCAAGAGATTAAATGAAATCAAGAAAGCCAATGAACTAAATGAGGCAACTCTGAGGAAAATGAATCCACCAGAAAGGGAGAAGCAGAGACAAAGGTTGAGGGAAATGGAAGCTAAACACACAGAGGCACTAAGAAAAGTAAAAGTTGATTACGATGCATGCGTTAACAACAAGTATGCACCTGGCAAGATAACCAAGTTCAAATACACTATTCACAAGTCCACCAACACACTACAGATGATTTTGTGGAGAGATAATTAATAGGGTAATATGAATGTACTTGAGGACTTCAGGCTAAAGAAACTTGGGTTATCTGAATGGTTTGAACTTGAAGCTTTACCTGCCAAAAGAACTTGTCAGGCAAATTTCCTTCTGCTTAAAAATCATAAGGGTAAGTTCATCTGGTTCAAAGAAACAGCAGCCAAACTCAAAATAGATCCCCCTCCACAGCTTTTTGAACAAGAACCCCCAAAGTCTGGCAAGAAAAGAAGAAGGGTTTCTCAACTTGTTAAGGAAACTTTTGTCACAGATGATGTTCTAGTGGATGGAATGCACAGGGATTTGATCCTACCAAATGGAATCGTTGGCCCTGTTGATGGTCAGACCTACACAGAGCCTGAAAGAGGTATGACATTCATGAACAGAGCTTGCCAGTATGCATTTCAAAGAGAAGATGAGCTTGGCTTAGCGTCAACAATTCAGCTTTGTGTCTCAAAAAGGGACTCAAGATTAACTCAGAGTATTCCAAAGTTTTTGCAAAAGGTTTGCAGGCAGAATTGGATACTAGAACAGACATAGCTGAAGCTGAAGAAAAGATCAAAAATGATGACTGTTGAAGAAATTCACAGCTCAATTTTACCTTCACATTTTACTTCACTTTTGTAATGTTATTGTAATTTTTCTTTAAGTATGAATAAAATCATGAGGTATGTTTGTTTAGATCTGTTATGAGTAAGAAGAAGCTGTTATCTCACTTACCTTAACTTAGATAGATCTAGCTATATTTATGTTTAAATAGGGGGAGATTGTTGGGAATCTAAGTTTGTTAGATTCCCTGATCATAGATTTAAACACAAAGTAAGCTGTTCGATAGTCACTTGCCTGTGCCTAGGAGACAGATAAGTATCGCAAGACTCACAGAGATCCAAGTCTCTGTGAGCAACCTCAAAGGAGTCCATGTCAGAGACATTGTCAAGGAAGTCAAAGATTACTTGAAGACATACTCATTGGCTGTGATGGAAAACAGCCAAGATGTATCAGGGACTCTGAGGGGTTGAGGGTTAACAGGGGTGGCAATACCCTGTTAACTCTCAGCACACTTTGGACATGCCATTTGTGTGTACGAGACAATGATGAAAAAGGAAACTGTCTCAAGATCTGTTTCCTTAAAGCATTGTGGCAGACTACCAAGAATAGAAGAGCATCTTGTGACAGATGTCTGAAAAGTGAATGTCTTGTGTAGTCACCATCAACTAGTACTTAGGTCAACCTCGTATCACTATAAATAGGATGTGTATCCCAGCATTAATGTTCAACACTTTGAGAATATTCACACCATCAATGCTTAGAACTTATTGAATCAAACAGCTGTGACTGTATTCATAAGTTAGGGTTTATAGTTGTTCAAAGTGTGTACAACACATTGTCATCAAACGGTATTATCCATAACACTTGTAATTCTTTATTATACAATAATAAGATTACGTTTGAAAAGTACTAACTTGTGTTGATTAGTTAAGTTTAGTGTTTCTAGCATTGATTAGGGACTTTCAACTTGAAATGAAGGTAATCTTCTTGTATTTATAGGCGTCAAAGAGGAGGAGATGACGCGCAACCTCCAGTTAGGTCGTGCCACGTATAAAATACGATGATCTTTATCAATTAGGGTTCTTCATCACCTTTTCCAAATTGGGTGTTTCTTCTTCACTCCATCTTGATCAAATTGACTTATATATTCCTGTAGAGGAGATGATAAGGATTATTTTTGGTTCTTTCATTATCACCTGAATCTCCCTTGAACTCTCTTGAAATCGCTTTAAAGTTTTGTGGTGGAGAAGAGTTATAAGTCGACTGAAACTTTCTGATATCTTTCTTTCTCTCTCTCATTGGTGTGATGAAGATGTGTAAATGACTCTTGACTTGGTCTTTGACCAAGTTAAGTATATAAGAAAACCTTGACAGAATAAAGTGAAATGATAAAGACTTTCCCATTTTTCTTTTTAGTCTCTTATTTTTATCTTTATTCAAAAAGTGTTAAACACTTTTAAATAAATTTCTTTTCATCCTTCGTCTTTGTAGAAATTTCAAATTAAACCTCGATCTTTGAAATTTTGGCAAGCAATGTCCTTGAAGCATCTTTCGTCTTTTTCTTCGTCTTTTGTCAAATAAATCCTTGAAAACGTGTGTTTGCTCAAAAATGCATCTTGTTTACCTGAAAACACAAAAACACAAATACCCATATAATTCTGATATTTTGTAGTTAAATATAATGTATTTTGCTGTGTTTAAATAGTTTTTGGATCATAATTGATGAGTGTTTTCACACTTATCAACTCCTCTCCACTTGACCATTGCCATGGCCTGATGCAATGCAGTATTTCAAAGCTCTAAAGTGCACTTTTCTCATAAATAACCCATCTTGGCCATTTTATGAGTTAATAAACTATACTGCTACATGATGAATGATTTTGAATATTAATGCAATGCAAGGAAAGCAATTATATTTATATATTTTTGGATTTTTATTGAAATGGTTTTAATGGAAATAACTCATGAAGAAATCAAAGACTTAGATTAGGGCTTTGGTACCATAAACACTTATCATCCTCAAGTTTCACTTTCCCCATACCAAGCTTAAAAACAAGATCATTGTTTTCCATAAGTGAAAGTGCATCAACTCATTCATATAGATTAATTATGTAACTATTATACCTCCATATATTATGCCTCTAAGACCGGTTATTATTTGAGCAAATTGCTTGAGGGCAAATTTGTCATTATTTAAAGCGTGAAATATAAGAAGTGTAAAATCTGAAAATAAGGAAGCACAGTTTAAATCCTAAGTAACCATCTTATCCATTACTTGAAAAACCGCCCACAATTGATATAAGTCCGACCCAAAATAATAAGTCATTCTTTTTATGTGTAAGATCCTTATGTCATGCATTAATAAGTAGCTACACACTGGCTAAGGAAAGAAAAATAAGACTCACACAATAATTTATATCCGCCGCCTTTTTGGGACTTTGGATCTTCAATCCCGCAACCCGTCAAGTTATATTGGATTGGAGCAACTATTAAATCCACGCAACCCGTCATGGTAATATTGGAATCTAATAGCTACTATAATTATCACTTCACTGCCCTTCTTGGGAGTCTTGTATAATTATTTTTTTTCTAGCCACTCATTTTTTTCATAAGCCGCTGTTATTTTTCTTTAATCCTCACAAAGAAAGTTGAAAATAATAAAAGGCAAAACACCCGCTAAGTATTAAGCATGACATAATTTAGTACACATAAAACGTTCTAACTTAGAATCTTAAGACGTACTTATTGTTGGGAATAAATCCATGCTTATTTGTTTCCCCTGCTAGTTGATTATCCATACCCCTGCTAGAGTAAGTCCCCCCTGCTAAATAACAAAGGCAAGGGGATTGGTCCCCCTGCTGAAGTCAAAGGCCCTGCTGACAAGGATAAACATGGAATAGATTTTTACGCGTTTCAATTATTATTCCTTAATACTTTCCAAGTTTGTTAGTAGTGATCTTGTACGTGAGTCCTTATGGCTATAAAAGGACTCACTAGGTTAGCATGCAAAGTATGTCTTTCTCATTTGTCTTTCATTATTATACTTTAAGGTTTTGTAAACATATATTAAAGTTCAACGTTTCAATTATATTTGTTCTTGTGCTAAACATTATATTCTGCATCTTGTTTAGTTCCTTTGCTTTGCAAAGTTTCTCTAGTGTTAGATTGAATTCTTTCTCTCTATCACAACCCTTAAACAAGCTATTAAGGTTTAAGATCTGACTTTGGGATCAACAAGTGGTATCAGAGCTTGTTGAGAAACTTTGTCTAAATCAAGAACAAAATCCTCATAGCAAACATGTCTTCAGATTCATCCTCAAACAGCAACAACCACAATAACCTCAAGTTACCCATGTTGGATCCTGAAAACATTGAATTATGGGAATTTAGAATCCAACAATACCTGAAAATGGAACACTATGTTCTTTAGGAGATCATAGAGTTTGGTGATCAATTCACCAAAACAATGGCTGTTGAAGATGGCAAGGAAGAAGAAAAAGGTGAAAGCTCCAAAGGTAAGGACAAGAAGAAATCTGCTGCTCTGTGTGACAAGGAAATACTAGCTAGAAGGCATGATGTCAGGGCTCACAGCTCATTGCTGTTGGCTCTACCTGATAGACATCAACTCAGATTCAGGAAATACAAAACAGCTAAGGATCTATGGGAAGCCATAGGCAAAACATTTGGAGGAAATGAAGCCACAAAGAAGAAGAAGAAAAATCAAATGCTGAATGATTTTGCTTCTTTCAAAGCAATTTGGTGATGAATCAATTGGAGCTATTTACAATAGGCTTCAAGATATGGTGGCCCAGTTGGAATTCTTTGATATTGAGGTATCAAAAGAGCAGGTGAATACCAGGTTTCTTAGAAGAGATGGATATCAAGTGGAATATGGCTCTGCTCAGCATGAGAGCCAATAGGTTCTACAAGAAGTATGAGAACCAAAGCAGTTGAAATTGGTCAATCTCCTAGGGACAAAACAGGGTTTGGGATTAAAAATGAGCATGCCACCATACCACCACCCCCTGCCAACATCCATGCACCTTTTCCTAGAAAAGACCTGTCCTGGACTGGTCTCCCTTGTTTTCAAAAACAGGATGATATTGAGTTTGACCTAAGTTCTTATATACCTAATAATCTTGATACTGAAGAGTCCCTAGTAAAAAATAGTGCTATTAGGGATTTTGAAAAGGAACAGGTTGCTTTAAAACAATGGAAAATTGATAACCCTGTTCTATTTTCAAGAGAAGGAATTTTTGGTAGTGACTCTAGCTCTAAGAGTAGCTCTCCCAAATCTAGGTCCAAATCACAGTCTCCTAAGTCCACCATTAAATATGATGGTATGTACAGGACTGTAAGAGGTAATCAAAGAAATTGGAATGACCAAAAGTCTCACCAATTAGGAGAAGACTTTGTGATTAACACCAAACCCTGCTTCACATGTGGCAGTTTTGAGCACACTTATCAAGAGTGTAAAGCACCAATGGAGATGGTGGCTGCAAATCCCTTAAAGGATATGCAACCTAAAACCATTCTCCTAAATGCAGGGGCAAAATCCTTTTCCCCTACCAAGTATGTTGCCCCAGCCTTGAGAAACAGGGTGACTGACAAATATGTTATTCCTGCACTTAGAAAGGAGAAAGATGTTCACACCAAGCCCAGCACTTCTGTGACCATCCCAACACCTCAGAATGAATATAAATCTGGCTCTAGACCTTACCAACACATGAATAGAGGCCAAAACAAAAGGTGGGTTCCCTCTGCTAAGAATAGGGATTCCCCTGATAAAACTGGGGTATCCCCTGCTAGCAAAATTTTGCCTTCTAGGAACATGGGAAGATGGGGAAAAGCTGTGAAAGCCTCAGCTCGTTGGGTGTGGGTACCCAAAAGAGGTACTCAATCTAATGGTGTATCTTTAGTTTTTGATAAGCTATCCTACATTGATACACGAGGTAGATCCAAGTCTGTAATGGCTTGGGTCCCCAAGAAAAACTAATTTGTTTTTCTTTTTGCAGGTAACAAAGAATACAAGGGATGATAGAGCATATTGGGATAACGGATGCTCAAGAAGTATGACTGGACAGAAAGCTTACCTGTCTAACTTTGTGCCCCTGCATGACAATGATGGTGTTTCTTTTGGAGATGGGCATGGAACTATAACAGGAAAAGGAACTATTGTCACTAATGGGATGACTTTTGACAATGTCTACTTGGTGAAAGAACTCAAGTACAACCTCTTTAGTGTGTCACAGATGACTGATAACAAGAATTTTGTCTTGTTTACTGACACTGAATGCTTGGTGTTAGGAAAGGAGTTTGTCTTGCCAGCAGACACTCCTATTGTACTCAGAACACCCAGACAGAAGAATATGTACACAATTGATCTCAAGGACATATCTCTCCAAGACAATGAAACATGTTTAATTGCCAAAGCTTCAGTAGATGAATGTAAGAAATGGCATAGAAGACTTGGTCATCTTAATGTCAAGAACATGAACAAACTAGTAAAGTATAATCTGGTTCATGGTCTTCCTTCCAAGTCTTTTGCCAATGAACATACTTGTGCTGCCTGTCTGAAAGGGAAGCAACACAGAGCATCTTGCAAATCAAAAACAAGTATGTCCACCACCAAGCCATTGGAATTACTGCATATGGATCTCTTTGGTCCTACTTCTGTGGCAAGCATAATGAAGAAATGGTACTGCCTAGTGATTACTAATGATTTTTCAAGGTTCACATGGACATTCTTTTTATTTGAGAAGAGTGACACAGCTGATGTACTCATTGGGTTCATCAATCAAATTGAACTATCAAAAAGCATGAAGGTAGTCACCATGAGATCAGACAATGGTGGTGAGTTCAGAAATCAGAAACTGGACTCTTTCTGCATAAACAAAGGCATCAAGAGGCAATTCAGCATTGCAAGAACACCTCAACAGAATGGAGTGGCAGAAAGAAGGAATAGGACACTCATTGAAGCTGCAAGAACTATGTTGTCTGATTCCAAACTTCCAGTTATCTTTTGGGCTGAAGTTGTATCTACTGCTTGTTATGTACAAAACATGGCCTTGGTTGTTAAGGCACACAACAAGACCCCTTATCAGCTGTTCAGTGGAAGACCTCCCTTAATTGACTTTTTCAGACCTTTTGGATGTCATGTGATCATCTTGAACACTATTGACAATCTAGGTAAGTTTAGTGAAAAGGGTGACGATGGATACTTTGTGGGTTATTCATTAAACAGCAAGGGATATAGGGTCTTCAACAAGAAGACAAGCAAAATCACAGAAAATCTTCATGTGAACTTTCTTGAAGACAAACCCGAAGATGTTCAAACAGGTCCTGACTGGTTCTTTGATATAGAAGTACTTTCAAAATCTATGAACTATGTACCTGTTGCTTTGTAGAACACTAACATTTCAGGTACTCAAGAACCAACTGGTGCAGAGAAGTCACCCCTGAGGTACATGAATGTACCCTCATTATTTCCTATGGAAGCTGGTGATCAAGAAGATAGTTCCTCTCTAGGAAAAGAAGTGCCAATCTTATCCCCTACTATGTCACCTCCTGAAAGCAGCAGAATGGCTAAAGGTAGTGGAATCTAGGATTCCCCTGCTAGACCAATTGCTTCCTCTTCCACAAAGGATCCTATGGCTAATGATACTAATGATGCAGAAAGAGAATCCCCACTCATCTCATCATCTACACCCATAACTGATGGTCCTATTAAATCCAGCAGTGGAAGCAGAATCATCAAGAGTGGAGGTCCCAGTTATTCAGAGCTTCATTCTGCTCACCAGCACCCATCTCTAGGTCATGCTGTATCATTTGGAAGTTCCTTTGAGGACTTCTTTCCTAATCAAGATAGCCCCATCAACTTTGATTTGGAAGAAGATGAAACAGAAGTAATCATGCAGCCTACCTACAGAATCAATAAGGATCACCCTATCTCTCAAATCATTGGTAATCCTAAAGCCCCTAGACATACAAGGTATACAGCAAAGGAGCACAACTTCATTGCTAACATCACCATGAAGTTCAATCATGAAAACATGCAATGTTGTCTATTTACTGCATTTTTGTCACAAGAAGAGTCAAAGAAGATTTTTCAAGCCTTAAATGACCCAAGCTAGGTTGAAGCCACGCAAGAGGAGCTCTTACAATTTGACATACAAGAGGTTTGGATTCTGGTGGACTGTCCCAAATGGGCAAGGCCCATTGGGACCAAGTGGGTGCTCAGGAACAAAAAGGATGAAAGGGGAATAGTTGTCAGGAACAAAGCAAGACTAGTGGCACAAGGGTATACTCAGGAAGAAGGAATTGATTATGAAGAGGTATTTGCTCCAGTTGCCAGGATTGAGGCCATTAGATTATTCCTTGCTTATGCTTCATTCATGGACTTCACTGTTTTTCAAATGAATGTGAAAAGTGCCTTTCTATATGAAACCATTGATGAAGAAGTCTATGTTATGCAACCTCCAGGGTTTGAAGATCTAGAACATCCTAACAAAGTATACAAGGTGAAAAAGGCTATGTATGGACTTCACCAAGCTCCTAAAGCCTGGTATGGTACTCTCTCTAAATATCTCTTAGACAATGGATTCAGCAGGGGGAAGATTGATCAGACCCTGTTTACCAAGAAACACAAAGGTGACCTTTTGTTAGTACAAGTCTATGTTGATGACATCATCTTTGGATCCACTAACTTTATGCTTAGCAAAGAGTTTGCCAAACTGATGTAGGATAAATTCAAAATGAGTGCCATGGGAGAACTAAACTTCTTTTTGGGGTTGCAAGTTCAGCAGCGGAAAGATGGGATATTTATCTCACAAGACAAATATGTGGCTGAGATTGTGAAGAAGTTTGGCATGTCTGATGGAAAGAAGGTGTCCACTCCAATGGACAAGGATCATCCATGGGGTAAGGATGGTCCTGGAAAGCCTATAGATGTCAGGAATTACAGGTCTATGATTGGATCTCTTATGTATCTCACTGCTTCAAGACCTGACATCATGTTTGCAGTCTGCTTATGTGCAAGATACCAGGTGTCACCAACAGAGTGTCACTTATTTGCTGTGAAAAGAATTTTTAGGTATCTAAAGTGTCATCCCACCTTAGGACTTTGGTATCCAAAGGAGTCACCATTTGAGCTGATAGCCTATTCAGATAGTGATTATGCTGGTGACAACAATGATAGGAAATCTACAACAGGGGGATGCCAATTTTTGGGAAGCAGACTTATATCTTGGCAATGTAAGAAGCAGACCATCATGGCAACATCCACAACTGAAGCTGAGTATGTAGCAGCTGCTGCATGTTGTGGTCAAGTACTTTGGGTGCAAAATCAACTGCTTGATTATGGGTAAAACTTTCTTAAAACCAAGATATTCATTGACAACAACAGCACCATTTGCATTATTAAGAACCCTGTTTTTCATAGCAAAACTAAACACATTGAAATTAGACATCACTTTATCAGAGATTGTTTTGAAAAAGGACTAATTGTCCCTGAGAAAATTGATACAGAACTTAATGTTTCTGATCTTTTAACAAAAGCTTTTGAAGTATGGAGGTTTCAGTATCTGGTTGCAGGTATTGGAATGGTTACCCCTTAAAAAAATGATGTCTATTTTGTCATGTATGATCAGGGTTGCTTCACTGCTGTTGTTGTCTAACTGTTAGTCCACTTTTCCATCACTTTTTATTCCACTGCTTTTTAACACATATTCCCTTGCTGGGGGTTCATTCCCCTGCTAAGAGAATTTTTCTCTTAAGCTGGGTGTGTTCTTTTTACAAAAGTGGTTATATGTGGTTTTAGACTAACAATGCAGAGGTTCATATGGTGCATATTATTCTCATTGGTGGATCAGGTATATACTTTATGTTTCAGGGGAGGTTAGGTCACACCTTTAGGACTCAGGGTATCCTTAGGATACTCATATATGATCTTAGATCATATCCACTGGTGAGTGAGGGTTCAGGGTAATGAGGACTTGCTGCAAAGCTTGTCAGAACTCTGAAACCTTGAGGCACTGTAATGAGTGCTTACATTTCTCTATTAAAACAGCTTGCTGTTCAAATACAGATGTGTGGTACACATTGCCAAGACTCACTGACCATAAGTAAGGGACAAGGTAGGGATGGTGACTGGGGTATACATGTTTTCTTGGGTTAACCTGGTGTAGGGGGACTTATGTATTGAATTTTTGTATTGGGACCATTGCTGAATAGAGGACTCTTGAGTTTCTATGTATCTATCTTGTGTATACAAGTGTGTGCATTAGAGCAAAGCTAGTTAGCATTGGTCTCTCCATGACTAGTCCAATATCCCTAGGAAAGTTTCCCCTGCTTTCATCTTGTTATTCCCCTGCTTTCACAACATTCCCCTGTTTGACCATTGAAGAACAATACCGTTACCCTGTTCATAGCCGTTGGGCCTGCTTGCACAAATTTTGGTTAGGGAATATTTTATTGTTTTTAAAAGATATTTAAGGCGCTTTCTTCGCTGATTGGTAATCTTTTCTTTATTATTTCAAATAAATTACTTTTTTGTCAAGATTTATCTTTGATATTTTTGCAATTTGAAAATTTTGGTCCAATCATAGCTCTTCAATTCGCCTATAAAAACTTAATTCCCTTCACCAGCAGGTCCATCTCTCTCTCTCGACTTAATCCCACCTACCTCTCACCTCTATAAACCTTCAAACTATTTTCAAACTTTATCATGACTCTCAAAATTGCTGCCAATCATAACCAAATCGCTTTGTTACATGATGAACCAGCCGAGTTTGCTGATGCTGTGGCCTTTCTAAAGTCTTCATACTTTAAAGTGGCCCTCCTCATCAGTCCTCGCATCTATACCTCACACATTCAGCAGTTTTGGTCTAAAGCCATGACCAAAACAGTGAATGGAGAGGTTACAATTCAAAGCACTGTTGATGGTCATCCCAAGGTGATTACACTTGCCTCCATCAGGGAGAATCTTCTCCTTGATGATGAGGATGGGATAACCAACTTTTCTGAGGCTGAAATTTTTGCAGGTCATGTTAAATTGGGGTACAAACTTTCTAAAAATCAAAAATGTAAGTTTGCTAAAGGCCAGTTTGCCCCTCATTGGAAATATTTGATTCATACAATTATGCAATGTTTGTCACCAAAAACCACTGCTTTTAATGAGGTTGGTAGTGAGATAGCTTCTGCCCTGATCTGCTTTGCAACAGGGAGGAAGTATTGTTTTTCTCAAATGATTTTTAAAGGAATGGTTAAAAATGTTTCAAGCAACTCAAAGTTTTGTATGTACCCAAGGTTTATAGAACTTCTGCTGAATATGAGTGATCATGGTCCAATTAAACACAAAAGCTATTTTTCAGCAACCCAACATACCACCAAACTCTTCACCACACTACTTGCACCATCACCCCTGTTTTCTGGAAAAAACATTCCACACACTTCAATTATGATGGACCAAATCAGACGGGAAGAAGCCAAGAATCAAACAGCTAAACACCAACCTTCTGATTCCCCTGCCAAGAACCCACACCCTGCTAGTCATTTACCCCCTGCTGATCCACAACAAGAAAGGCGTTCAAAATCTAGGTTTGCCAGGTCTCCCTTGCCAGGTGAATCTTCACAAGCAGCAGAGAGGAGAGTCTCCAAGGGATTAGAGCAAACTGAGGGTTTGGCTGCCACTACTGTCTCATCCTCAAGGGGTAAGCAGGACAGTGACACCATCAGTAAGTCCTCTCCCTCACTCCATGATATCCAACAAGGGGAGAAATTCCCTTCTAGGATTGAGAGCAGTATGAAACCTTTGACTAATTTGGAATTGAAGAAAATGTGTATGAGTCTGAAAAGGCAGAATGCACAACTGGTACAAGATGTCAAAAAGCAAAGCCTGGTTATCAATAACTTGGAACCAGACTTGCTGTTCTTGAGGGGAGGAGAAAGCCCAGACTGATTATTTCAACAGATGAGGATGCTTCCAAAGGGGAGGAAGTTCCACATACAGAAGGGTCTACTGAGTACTATTCATATCCTGGTGGTGTATATGGAAAGATAGCAAGTGCTGAGAAAGGGATGGAGAAAGGAAGTGCTGAAAAGGGAAGTGACAAGGGGAGTGCAACCAAAGATATTGCTCAAACATTGCTCAACATGGGCGATCCAGAAGAAGCCCCTGCTTCAAAAGTTTCCCCTGCCATTGCTGATCCCACTGCTGTAAGTAATTCCCCTGCAAAGAATATTACTCCAACTTTTGTTAGAAAGAACAGAAAGCCACCAGCTCAGAAGGGGATTACAATCCAAGAACCTGCATCTAAAGTGAAACCAGCACCAACAGTGGATCCAAAAGACAAAGGAAAAGGAATCATGGTGGAACAACCCAAGAGAAAATACAAGCATCTAACTCCTGAACAGCAAAGGGCTCAAGAAGCACATGATGCACAAGTAGCTCTCAGGCTACAACAAGAGGAGATGGATATGCATGACCAAAGGATGCAAGAGATGAGGCCCAAATATATGCTCAAGCAGTTTGAGATCATGCATAGAGAACTAGATGACAGGGTACCTCATGTAGGAGAGTTTCTTGACCAATGGGAGAAGGAGTTAATAAATGCTCCTTTGGAAGACAGGTATGAGTTGACTTGCCTTGTTTACAAATATCAAACTGAGTATCTGGAAAGAAGGGCAAATCAAATTCAGAGAGAGAAGTATTTGACTTCAGAGAAAGGGCAACTTGATCATTACAAAGTTTTGCTTAAAAGACATAGGAAGTGGAAGAATAGTGACTTCAGAGATATGAGTTTTGAAGCTATAAAAAGAGTAGTCAAACTAGTCCTAAGATTGTATGATGTGGAGGATTGGATGACTATCAACACTCCTGAGGAAGCTGAGTATCTTAGGAGACAAAGTGAAGTGCTACAAAAAGCCAGGGAATCTAAGAAAGAAAAGCTGGAGAAACAACTTTGGAAACTACACAAGTAGGTGCATCTGCCCAAGCAGGTGCATCATCACAAGCAGGGGCATTACATCAAACAGGTGGAAGTTTTCCAGAAATTGAGAAGTCTGTACTTAATGTACAAAGAGCAGCCAAAAGGCTCAAGAGAATGGAGAAAGTGGGCACAGTTACTAAAGAGTCTCAAAGGCCTTCAAATGATGAAATTGATAAACAGCTAATTCTGCAGGAAAATGATGATATCTCACCCAGTGAACTTGGAAAGAAGTTTGCTATCATAGAATATGCTGTTTATGAACACAAAGGGAGGACTTGGTGGAAGCTTACAAGGGCTGACGATACAGCACAGACATTTCTAAGTCTAGATGTCATGTTTCAAATTTTGGATACTGAAGACTTAGAAGATCTGTGGAAAATATTGAAGAAAACGTTTGCTGCAAAACCTCCTACCATGGATGGTGTGGAGAAGGATTGGGTAATCTGGGAGTGCATGCATAGGATGTATGAGCATGAGTTATTTGATCCTATATTTGATGCAGTAAATAAAGGAGATTTGTTGTATTGGAAGCTGTTTACAAATTCTGGGGTCTATGAGGTAGTGATGGAAGGCGTGAGTGTGTACTTGCTCAATCATAGGTATTATCCCTTCTCTCAGGATACCTTGAAGAAACTAGCACAGGCTAACTTAATTGTAGATGCTAAAAAGCCTGTTGCTTATGATCTGGTAAGGATGGTTCATAGTCAGATTTGGCCAGAAAGTTTGTAAGCATCCTCATCAACTAGTATTTATTCAGAAACTTGTCTTTAGGGGAAAGCACAAGTTTAGGGGAGGATTGTTGGGAATAAATCTATGCTTATTTGTTTCCCCTGCTAGTTGATTATCCATACCCCTGCTAGAGTAAGTTCCCCCTGCTAAATAACAAAGGCAGGGGGATTGGTCCCCCTGCTGAAGTCAAAGGCCCTGCTGACAAGGATAAACATGGAATAGATTTTTACGCGTTTCAGTTATTATTCCTTAATACTT
Organism: Glebionis coronaria; assembly: GCA_025667525.1. Lineage (NCBI taxonomy): Eukaryota > Viridiplantae > Streptophyta > Magnoliopsida > Asterales > Asteraceae > Glebionis > Glebionis coronaria. Next base: position 23,852,118 of record CM046882.1, on the reverse strand, counting down.
TCCAAGTTTGTTAGTAGTGATCTTGTACGTGAGTCCTTATGGCTATAAAAGGACTCACTAGGTTAGCATGCAAAGTTTGTCTTCCTAATTTATCTTTCATTATTATACTTTAAGGTTTTGTAAACCCTAATGGGTATTCGTATATCTTTGATATATTAAAGTTCAATGTTTCAATTATATTTGTTCTTGTGCTAAACATTATATTCCGCATCTTGTTTAGTTGCTTTGCTTTGCAAAGTTTCTCTAGTGTTAGATTGAATTCTTTCTCTCTATCACAACCCTTAAACAAGCTATTAAGGTTTAAGATCTGACTTTGGGATTAACACTTATACCAACCACGAATGATTAGTCAAATATGCATAAGAGACTACAAACCAATTAAAACCGTTCTTGATTATTTATTAACATATATACATGCGTTGACAAGAAATTAAAGGTTACGAAAGGGGATATAAAAGCCACAATGAATTAATATGAGGTTTATCTAGCCCTTAACACTTACTTCAAAATCTATCATTGGATGCTTATCCTAATAAACCAATAAAGGTCTACATGGTTAAGGCTACTAGCTAGAGAATGCTTAGATAAGAAAACTTGGGATAAGTCAAAATATCCATGGCGGGCCTAATATGTCAAAGAAGTCGAAATTTGTTAAACCATATCCTTTATTAATTTTTTTTCCTTTTTATATTTATGATGAAAAAAAAGAAGTAATATATACAATGCAAATGTGTTATGCAAATGAAAAATGATTGATGCAAAAATTATGAATGCATATTTTTGGTGGCAAAAGTAGATCAAAAATTTGAAAAATGTTAGAAAAAATAATTTCCAAGTTATCATGAAGGCAAAGGCAATGGTCTAGGCAAGGTCACTTCGATAGAAGTCTCCCCTAAACTTAAGATAAACATTGTCCTTAATGTTTAAGAGTATTGGAGTAAACTCCCCTACATTTATGACATTGATAACTTTGCTTAACTCAAGCTAAGGAAGACAACTAAAGTGTATTCATTCTAAGCACAAGTGTTTTGAATATCACAATAGCAAAAACTTATCAAGGTGAACCGGATACACGGGCCTCCTCCATAAGCTCCATGAATGAAATGAGAGAGAGCAACCCTTGAAACAAACCCCAAAAGACGAAGAAAAGCCACCCACCACTTCAACTCTACTATAACACCCTCTTGTTAAACCTAACCTATTTAGATCTACTCTATATTTTCTAACCTAGTTATTCAATGCTTGAGTTTTTTTAACCCTAAGTCTCTAGCTCGACTCGGCCCCGAATTAGGTTGTCACTGGGGAAATATTCTGGAGAATAAAGGCTATCCACTGTGAAGCACATCTCACATGATACACTCAAACTTAGCACATTGCCATTTACTATAAGATTTACAGTATCTGCCTCGATAAATGGAACGGTCCAACGTGTCTCAAGTTTGTCCAAGATATAAAATCTCTTATATAGAAGTCACACCAGGATCAAATACATAGTTTCCATCTCTACATGTGAACAACTCCAAAGTAGGTAGCATCAAGAAAGTAAGCTCATACGAGAAGCCCATATCAATCGAAAGCACACTCTTAATTGTAGTAGAGGAAAACCAAGGTGTCTCAAATATACGGATCCCAGGATTAAAAACCTTTCCCTTCATGGGAAAATAAGAAGATAAACTCGTATCAACCATATAAGTTTCCCCCTTAGATATCAAAGCATCATGAGACAATAAAAGGTGTAGGTATCAAAACATATGTAGTGCTCCTCATCATCATCAAAAAGTGGGGAATCTTCCATAAAAGGCATAGAGAAAGGAGGATCAAGAGTAATAGTGTCTTGTGAAGGAGGTGTAGGTTCTATGTTCCCAAAAAGAAATGTTGTAATAAGATGAACCGCATCTTCCAAATTTGAAACACTATCATTGACCTCTACATCAAAATGTGCAAGAGTAGCCTCTATGGTGATATCAGTCTCCATAAAAGAGTCAATATCAACGATTTTTGGTTCTAAATATGCCTTAGGTGAAAAAGGATCAATCTCTAAGAGTATAGAATCTTCATCAATAACCAACTCCATGGGTGAAAATGTGGGATTAGAAGGATCAAAAGTAGGTATATCAATGAGAGAATCGCTCTTGGGGATGATATGATCATGAAAATCAATAGGTGTATCCTCAAAAACCGGTGAAAAATTATCAATCAAGGATTCTTCTTCTATAGACTCGTTATTAGGTTCTTCACACTCCTCAAAAATTGGGTTATCATGTCTCAAAAAGAGGGTTTGAATGCATCACAAATCACTTGGATGAATATGTGAAGGAGTCATAGAGGACATGGGTTCATCATCAGAAGTAAAGGACTCATCACTATCATAAGGATCATCAAAGGTTTCATCACAAGAATCATAAGGTAGGAGAGGAGAAGGATCCACATTTCCTATAGGAGCAAACTCTTCATCCAAATTAGGAATGTTATCTTGACAAGATAAGTCATCGGATGATATAGCATAAGATGCTTCACTAGAATCATAATCATCATCCTTCATTTGTGGCAAGTCTTGCACAAACTCTTCCTTAATCTCATTATCCCTTTCTTTGAATAATTCATCAAGATCAAAGTCATCAAAATCACTAGTAGTAGCATGAAGGTCAACATGTGATGAAATCTCAATGTGATCATGAGGAGAAGAGGTATCAATATAAATATCGTCACATGGTTCATTGGAAACACTCTCAAGCTCTCTTTGGATCGGGATAAGGTTCTCAACACTAGAGGCGGTTAATTCATCCAAATCGGTGTTTGTATTAGTGCTAAGAGGCTCATCCCGTATGGTTAAAGAGTCGATACGTTCCATGAGAGGTAATGGTGATTAAGGTGTGTCATCATTAAGTGTCATACAATTCAAAGGTCCCTCATGATCGTCATAGAAGCATCGATAAAGCATTCGAGCACGAGTAGAAAAATAATGTTCTTCTTCCTCTATCTCGACCGTATCAATCTTAAAGAGTAAATCATCTAAAGAGTTCCTGAGGTGACGAGAAAATTTGTTCAACGATTCACGACACATATCACCGAGTTCCTTATCATTAATTTGCCAAATCTTAATTTCTGCTCCCTCAGTAGACGTAATCCTTTTCTTTAACCACAGACATGTGCTGTGCATTTCCTTGACGCGTATGTATTCCTTACTATCAAGCTCCTTATAAATGCCATCGATAAACTCGTTTATTTTCTCAAGTAAAGTATGCGACTCATTGCAAATATTAGGGGTATAGGAAGGCGGATCCCTTGGTCGACAATCATAACCATAATGGGGTGCGTTTCTACAAAACTCACATGAATAAGTTGAAGAATAGGGTGGAGGTGGATTTCCATAATTAGGTGAAGTATAGGTTTGAAAAGAGTCTTGATTATGAAAGTTCTCATGATTATAGCCTTTAAAATTTCCTCAATTTTAAAAACCCTCATAATGTGAAAATCCTTGATTTTGAAAAGTATCTTGATTATAGCATTGAAAATTATCAATATTTTGAAAGCCTTCATTGTTTGAAAATCCTTGATTATGAAAGGTTTCTTGATTATTGCCTTGAAAATTATCATTTTTTTGAAAACCCTCATAATTGTAAAATCCTTGGTTTTGAAAGGTTTCTTGATTATAGCCTTGAAAATTATCATTATTTTGAAAACCTTCATTGGTTGAAAATCCATGGTTTTGGTATGGCTCATCAAATTGTTGATTATGAAATGATGGTGGATTTTGTGATGAAAAACCGGAATATCCTATATAGTCATTACAAGTGTAGTCCGTTTGAAGGTTAGGTCTAAAATTAGGGTTCTCGGTTCCATTATAAGCATATCCCTCCCTATAATAACCATCGTTTTGATCACATAAATAAGTATCGTGTGGTCCACCACAATTCGAACAAGGCGAATAATTAGTGTTGGCGGATCGTTGTTGCAAAATCTCCAACATGGAACAAGTATCCATGTGTAGCAAGGTGGCCGAATGTATATACAAGCGGATGACGTTTAAAGATTCTCCGGGGAAGGAAGTAATACACCAAAGGTGAAATGGTTACACGTGTGCAAGTACACGTGTAAGTAAACTCGAGGAGTGAGAGATGAGCTCTCGGTCCACTTTTGAGAGAGAAGAGTTTATCTCCCTCGAGGTGCAATAATTAATATCCACAAGAAAATATAATATATGTAAATACTAATTGGGTGGCACACCATTCACCATTATCACTCTTGAAAGACCCACAAGGAAGCGGAGAAACGAGGCGGCGCGTAGCACTTAAGAGTCTGCTTCTTTAGAATGTGAAATACACTCGCCTTATACCCCCCACACAATGGCCTCTTTCTCAAGTTCAAGTAGATCGCAATATTTATCTATTGTGCCTTAATTAAATTTGATCGATACACGAACTTAGGACCGGAACGCCCCCAAGCAGTGTATTGCCTCGGCAATAATTATGGAAGTAGGTAAATTAAGTGTCCGTATACATATATGTATCTACATATAATAATATAAAGAAATTTTTTTTGTATTTATTGGGTTTTTAAGAAAATACTATATGTACGTAAAAACGATGAAAACCGATATATACAATATATTTTTGTTGTAATCTTTTAGAAAAAAGATTACTTTTTGATTTTTTTTATTTTTTTGGTTCAATTCTTAGGAAAAGAATTGATTTTGTGGTTTTTTAATTTTTATATTTTTATCTTTTTGATTTTTTTTATGTTTTTGATTTTTAATATGTAAAAATAACGTTCACAAAATGAACGGATCCCAAAATCCAATCGTCTCACTCGAAACCGTTAATCTTCACGAAAGAACCGGTAGCGGCGCCATTTAATATATCGTCTTTAGTGTAGTTGTTCTCGGTAGCTAATCAAATTAATTTAACTTTTTAAGTTTGACTTTATTATTTTTGGTTATAAAATCTTGTTTGGAATCTAAGCTACTTGACACAAATCATATAAAAAGGTAAAAATATTAACTAATACTACGTATATGTACTATCTAAAAAACATTTAAAAACGTAAAATATAAATTTAAACTACAAAGTAAAATTAAAAAATTTAAATTGTAAATCTAAAATCAGATTTTTATAAAAGTAAGTCTAAGTCCATTTTAAACTAACAATTCAAAATTCACTTTATACTAAAAACTAGTTAAAAGAAATTAGAACTGATATCTAAATCCAATAAAGGTCTAAAATCATAACAGCCCAATAAGAAAATGTAACTAAAGCCCAAGTGACTTAAAAATGGCCCGAAATTCCAACCAACCCATTAAACAAATTGTAACTCTATCCTAATATATCTCATATTACCAAAACTACATAATAACATCTAATAATGAAGAACATATCACGAGTCTCCTATTGTCTACCTTATTATTGTTTTTCCTTTTAATCTTTTAACAAAATTCTTATTGATAGTTCTTACTTCTAAGAATCACACTACCAAAATACTTTTGCATACATCCTGAAACTTTAGTGTAAAAGAGCTAATATCTGATCTATTAAATCAAGATCAAGCCTATTCTACTTAAACCAACACTACCACTACTGTGATCCTACTGAAATAATGAAATAACTGAATCATCGTCTACTTATCATGAATCAAACCAAGTCAAAATATATCAAAACAACAATCTGAACTAGCATCAATTCAAGAAATTCATCTTACTGCCAAACACATGTTAAACTGATAAAAAAAGGAAGTACAATCAGCAAACACTATTAATAGAATATGCAGAAATTTCGCAAACTAAAAAAAATCATTAACAAGAACAAGTAAATCAATCAGGTAGTAGAATAATAACATCCAAGGGTCAGATAGTACAGTCATACGAATAAGCAGATTAAGCATGAATCTCACAAATTCATTCAAGAATTTTATAGCTAGCAGATTATCTATGTTTGCAGAAAATAAAATGAGCTTAACCTTTTATCCGAAGACTAAGTCCTTTGATGTGATAACTCAGCGCTGAGTTGGCTAGTACCAGAACACACCTCCACGTCTCATTAAATGTTCTAACTGAAACCTTTAATATCAACGAGCACCAACTGTTCTGCCAACAGCAACACCAAAACTCGTATATCTACAAAATCAAACAAAAACCGAATACCAAATTATTCTATCTATATTATCTGTTAACAATCCCCTCGTTTTAACTGCTTAACCGAAACACTAATGAATTTTTGATCTCATAACAAGCTTATGAAACTTTACACTAAAACCGAATCCAAATTTGTAAACTAACTTGTTTATCTTACACTAAAAGGACTCTTGTTATGACTGTGATCATATGAGAATCAAAATATTTACTCATCAAAAACTTTCGATCAAGAAATCATCTCACTAAAACAGAATTAGGCTTTATCACTTTTAACCAACTAAAATTCACTCTGATATGAACAATTTTACCAAAACAATTGCGTGAACAGTAACATAATAGAACAATTGCATGAACAGTATATATGAACAAGAATCAACAATCTTGACAATTAAAATCAATCTCGATGAACAGTAACAAGAGAAGAAAGCTTATTAGAAAATCAAGAAAGCTTGAAGATAGAACTTTAATTCATTAATGGAGAAAAATAGAATCGGTTACAAGATCTAACAAATTTTGTTACAAAATTTTAACAAGAAAGATAAAAGGGAATTAAACTAACTAACTGATTCCTAAACTAAGTATGTGAAAACTACTCCTAAGCTAACCACTTGAAATGAAGGTAATCTTTTTGTATTTATAGGTGTCGAAGAGAGGAGATGACGTGCAACCTCCAGTTAGGTCGTGCCACGTGCAAAATACGATGATCTTTATCAATTAGGGTTCTTCATCACCTTTTTCTAATTGGGTGTTTCTTCTTCACTCCATCTTGATCAAATTGACTTATATCTTCTTGTAGAGGAGATGATAAGGATCATTTTTGGTTCTTTCATTATCATCTGAATCTCCCTTGAACTCTCTTGAAATCGATTTGAAGTTTTGTAGTGGAGAAGAGTTATAAGTCGACTGAAACTTTCTGATATCTTTCTTTCTCTCTCTTGTTGGTGTTATGAAGACGTGCAAATGACTCTTGACTTGGTCTTTGACCAAGTTAAGTATATAAGCAAACCTTGACCGAATAAAGTCAAATGATAAAGACTTTCCCAATATCCTTTTTAGTCTATTATTTTTATCTTTAATCAAAAAATGTTAAACACTTTTAAGTAAATTTCTTTTCATCCTTCGTCTTCGTAGAAATTTCACTTTAAGCACTCGATTTTTGAAATTTTGGCAAGCAAGGTCCTTGAAGCATCTTTCGTCTTTTTCTTTGTCTTTTGTCAAATAAATCCTTGAAAACGCGTGTTTGCTCAAAAATGCATCTTGTTTACCTGAAAACATAAAATTACAAATACCTACATAATTCTGATATTTTATAGTTACATATAATGTATTTGGCTATGTTTCAAATAGTTTTTGGATCATAATTGATGAGTTTTTTCACACTTATCAACTCCCCTCCACTTAACCATTTCCATGGCCTCATGCAATGTAGTATTTCAAAGCTCTAAAGTGCACTTTTCTCATAAATAACCCACCTTGGCCATTTTATGAGTTAATAAACTATAATGCTACATGATGAATGATTTTGAATATTAATGTAATGCAAGGAAAGGAATTCTATTTATATATTTTTGGATTTTTATTGAAATGGTTTTGATAGAAATAACTCATGAATAAATCAAAGACTTAGATTAGGGCTTTGGTACCATGAACACTTATCATCGTCAAGTTTCACTTTCCCCATACCAAGCTTAAAAACAAGATCATTGTTTTCCATAAGTGAAAGTGCATCAACTCATTCAAATAGATTAATTATGTTACTATTATACCCCCACTTATTATGCCTCTAAGACCGGTTATTATTTGAGCAAATTGCTTGAGGGAAAATTTGTCATTATTTAAAGAGTGAAATATAAGAAGTGTAAAATCTAAAAATAAGGAAGCACGGTTTTAATCCTAAGTAATCATCTTATCCATTACTTGAAAAACCGCCCACAATTGATATAAGTCTGATTTAATGGGTTTAGAATATGTGTACTCAATTGTTCTCGGTATCTAATCGAATTGATCACGGTTTACGGTAGAATTATTGGTGTTGGTCACTAAAAGGGGGAGCTTGATTAACTAAGTTTATAAACGTTAAAGCTATTAAACATAAAAATAAAGGAATGATATCTAACCTCGATTGCTTGTCCAGAATGAAGGCTGCACAGTAGATCAAAGTGGAAATAACTAAAGGTAATTATCTATTTTAAAAATAAAAGTGAAAATGTAAATGTCGATGAGTGAAAATGAAAGCTTTAAAAGTTAAACTAAAAATTAAGACTTAAATATAAATGACGAAAAAATAAAACTTTAAAAGTAAATTTGAAACTTAAAACTTTATAAAAATGTAAACTTTATAAAATCGTAAAATTGAAAATTGAGCTAAGATAAAATAATTAAAATAATACTTAAGAAAAATGGCGGGAAAAATTAAAGTTTGAAAATTAATTCGAGAAACTCAAACTGAATATAAGTCGGGAAATCAAATCTTGAACTAATCCGGAATCCCAAACTACACACAATCTGGAATGTGTGTGATGTACTTAGTTCGGAATACCTTAATTTGGACCTAATCCAAAATCGAATTCCCACACTCAATTCGGAATATGATGATACACCTTATCCGGAATCCCGTTCCACACGTAATTCGGAATATGACCAAGTTTGAACTAATCCAGAATATGAGTACTAAAACGTAATCCGGAATGTATTTGCTTCACACAATTCGGAATCTAGTTCCACACGTAATTCGGGAAACAACAATTAGCACATAATCCGGAATCCAATCTCAGTACCTAGTTCGGAATGTTGTTCCTATACGTAATCCGGAATACCTGTCACATATGTAATTCGGGAAAGCTGGTCCAACACCTAATTCGGAATATGCAAAACTAGTACAATCTGGAATCCACGCCAATCACACTTAATCCAGAATACCTAAACAGAACTTAATCCGGAATCCAAAGCATACTACTAATTCGGAATATGGTGCAAAGTATAATCCAGAATAACATGCATATACCTAATCCGGGAAAAATTTTCTTAACAAGTAATTCGGGAAAGGGATCTCACACACTATTGGGGAAACTAGGGTTTACAAACCCAGATTAACTCAAAATAAGCAAAAAAATCAAATAAGCAATTACCAAAATTTTAACCAAATCAAATTTTAGAAAAAGCTAATAAGACGCAATTTGAAAACTTTTAAGAAAACTAAATAATCAAATTATATAAAATCAAATTTTTATAAAAATATTAATCTACCAAAATCAACTTATTTAAAAACTAGAAAACATAAAAATTAAGCAATAAGCACAATACTCTAAAAAATCTCAAACACACCAACTCAATAAGCACAATCCAATAAGCAGATCAATCACCCAATCAACAAGATTGAACCAACTACATGATTAATAAAGCAAAATAATAGATTATGATTAAGAAAGGTAGAATGAGAATTAATTCAAATGCTTGATTAGATTGAAGATTAAGATCCAAAATTACAAGATTAAGATGAAAGTTTAATAAGCTTGAAAGAAAAGCTAGAGAGAAAAAGTAAAACACACACTAAAAATAAAACTAACTAAAAATTAAAAACTTCTCCCTAATGACATGTTTAGGAAACTATATATAGGTGAAGGAAAAGGTGTTGTTTCCTCCTTCTTTCTTCTTGTCTTCTCCTCTTTTAAATAACTCGTCTTTCTCGACTTTGTCTCGGGATTAGTCGAATGATAACTTGAACTTGTCTTCTAATTTTCTTCTTTTAGTAGACTTGGTTCTTCGACTTCGTTAAACTTCCGTCTTTAGACTTTTTCTTCGATAAATCTTCACAATAGGCCTTTGACTTCCATTCTTCTTGCACTTTTGATGTTTTGACTTTGTCTTTTGTCTTTTTCTTCGATAAAAGCCCGTGAAAGCCCGTGTTTTCTTCCTTTTTCACATTTTTGTTCTAAAACACAATAAAAACACAAACCACACATAATTCCACCTTTTACGACATTAAATACACGTTTTGGTCTTGTTATTATTAGTAATAAGTGGTAAAAGGATAAGTGTTTTCACACTTATTGAATCCCCTACACTTGACCATTGCAATGCCCTCATGCAATGCATTAATTTCAAAGCACAGTTTACATTTTTCATTATAATTAACCCACATCGGCCTTTATTAGATATTAGACAATAAGGAAACTAAATAAAAATAGAAAAGTACAAAATACTTGAAGGAAGAACAAGTAAAGAGATCGAAGACTTACATTAGAGATTTGGTTGTCATGAATATTTATCACCCTCAAGTTGCACGTTCCCCACGCCAAGCTTATAAACGAGATCATTGTTATTATAAGTTAGTAAGCTAACATAAACTCATGTGGCCTAATTATTCGCTTAGACTCCCTAATTTCTAGGTGTATCTCTTATATTTTATTATTGTCTTGAATGATCACGAGGATGCATTGTTGACTTATTTCGATAATTTATTAGGGCAAAAAATAAAGTAGGACGATTTAAACAATAGTTAGCTAAAGGACAAAATCTTTTAAAACTGCTTCTTGGGACCTCATAAAGTTCATATCTTGGCATAACTCGCTTCACGATTTGAGACCTTTCTCGGACCGATATTTGTCAGTGACTTCATACTTTGAATCTTGAGAGGCGTTCTTGAAATAATGGTCTTCTCTTCATAATAGGAATTTCTTCACTTTGAATTTTTTGAGAGATTCTTCATACTTGTACCACGACTTCTTCATTTTTCTCCAATCTTTATTTTGGATTTTGATATACAACGATCCGCCTCCTTTTAGGACTTGGATCTATTTATCCTCATACCTTGCTAGGGTCTTATCGGATAGACTTCTCCATGATCTTTAGGAGAGTATTTTCTTTTCGTCGTGTGACTCGATCCTTCATATTGATTTTTGATAAATGATTCTTCACATCACTTTGGATCTTTAGCAACAAAATGTAGCCCTCATGCATTGTTAGGGCCTTTTTGGACTTTCCAATCTTCACATCCCGCTTCAATAAGTTATGCCTTGGCTATGAACTCTAATTAATACCGAGCAACTTTCAAACGATCTTGTGCTAGAAGCTAAGTAACTTTTCAAATCGTACGACCTTACTTATTGCAATTTAATTTATTAACAAGCGATAGAAGAATAAGCTCATAATTAACTCACATAAATTCATGAAAGAATACCAAACTTATAATTGACTCTATCATCTCTCGTTCTCCACAATTTAAAATCTTAAGGAATAAGACTCGTGGATGCTTAGCCAATTAAATCAAAGTTTTGGGTTTTCAAGTCATCTATAGGATCTTGCAACTTCTTAGACTTTTTCAAGTTTAGAATTCGAATTTTAAAGTTCCCTTGATAAACTACTTTCTAGGATCAATTATAGGAACTTGCGAAAAGTTCTTGTTCTTAACCCATAAGAGTTAAGACTTTCGCATTTTAAAGTTACCTATATAAAAGCCTAGCAAAACTTGACTTAAACACGTTAAGGATACTAGCTAGAGTAAACTTAGATAAGTAAACTCGGGTTGAGTCAAAAGATTCATGACGGGCCTATTATATCAAAGACATATAAACTTATTAAAACCATTTTATTTAACTTTATTTTTCTCTTTTGACTTTATTTTTGAATGAAATATATACATACGATGCGATAACAAAAGGAAAGAACATAAAAGATAATTAATGAAAAACACTACTTGGCCAAAATAGATCAAAAGATTTGAAAAATGTCGAAAAATTGGATTTTTCGGTTAAAATGAGGACAAATTAATGGAAAAGTCCACTTAACTTCGATAGAAGTCCCCCCTACACTTGATATAAACATTGCCCTCAATGTTTAAGCATGTGGGAGTAAACTCCCCTACACTTAGGACATTGTGCACGTTGTTTAGACTATAGTGATTTCAATGTGAACATATTAAGATATGAAATATTGAATCACAATAGTTTAGGATAGAACCGGGAAGACGGGTAAACGGGATCACGGGTCGTCAAATATCATCAAAAGTGCTCTTTGAAGCTTTAATCCTTGTACATCACAAGAAACAAGACAACAAACACCTATACAGCTCCCCCTACACTTATTATGAAAACGGGTAAAGGATAGATCATCGGGTTGCCTCCCGAGAAGCGCTTGTTTTTATTAACTGAGTCACGAGCCTGACTCGACCTAGAACTAATTCAAGGGAAACATGGTGAGGGATGGAATCATCTCATGAGAGATGTCCTCACCAAAGTACAACTTGACACGCTGGCCATTAACCTTAAAGTTTTGCCCATTTGGTTGCGATAACTCAATGGTGCCATAAGGGAAGACTTTGGCGACGGTGAATGTACCAGACCAACGGTTCTTAAGCTTGCCCGAAAAGATTTTCAACCGAGAGTTAAAGAGTAAAACTTGATCACCAATTTTGAACTCTCGGTTTTTTATCTTAGAATCATGAATGAGCTTGGTTTTCTCCTTATAAATCAACGAATTTTCATAAGCTTCATTCCTTAGTTCATTAAGTTCATTGAGTTGGATCTTCCTAAGATCACCGGCTTTGTTGATATCAAAATTAGCCCATTTAAAGGCCCAATAAGCCTTATGCTCCAACTCAATGGGGAGGTGGCATGCCTTTCCGTACACAAGACGATATGGAGTGCAACCAATAGGTGTCTTATATGCGGTATGGAAAGCCTACAAAGAATCATCTAACTTATCGGCCCAAGAGGCACGATGCTCTCCCACAGTTCGCTCTAAGATTCTCTTAAGTCCACAGTATGAAATCTCGGCTTGACCATTTGTTTATGGATGATACGCGGTGAAAAGTCAGTGATTGGCACCATACTTAGCCATGACTCGAGCAACTTGATCATTGCAAAAATGAGTCCCGCGATCACTAATGATAGCACGAGGAACACCGAATCGAGAAAATAATTGTTTCAAAAAGTTCACAACCACCCTCGCATCATTCGTAGGTAAAGCTTTTGCTTCAACCCATTTAGATATGTAATCAATGGCTACGAGGATGTACTTGTTCCCTTTGGATGATGGAAATGGCCCCATAAAGTCTATGTCCCATAGGTCAAAGATTTCACACTCTTGGATGAAATTTTGAGGCATCTCATCTTTATGTGTGATCTTGCCTTGTCGTTGGCAAGCATCACAATGCTTAACCATGTCGTGTGCATCACGATAAATGGTGGGACAATAAAATCCAGAATCAAAAACTTTCTTCGCGGTGTAATTGGGACCAAAGTGACCACCGGTTGGTCCTTTATGGCAAGCTTCCAAGATTTGTAAAGCTACGGGGCCGTCAACACACCGACGAAGGATCAAGTCAGCACATTGTTTGAAGAGATAAGGGTTGTCCCAATATTAAGTTTTCACATCCTTGAAGAATTTCTTCTTTTGTTGGGACGATAACCCTTCGATGAGAATTCCACCCGCCAAGTAGTTTGCAAAGTCCGCAAAACATGGGGTCTCATCAAGATTGGAGTTAATAGACATCAAGGCCTCAAGGGGAAAAGATTCATTAATCTCTTGATTTGGGAGCTCCCCTTGATAAGGATCCTCGAGTCTACTAAGATGATCCGCGGCTAGGTTTTTCGCTCCCTTCTTGTCACGAATTTCATTTTTGAATTCTTGAAGGAGTAAAACCCAACGAAGAAGTCTTGGTCTAGAATCTTGTTTTTTTAACAAGTACTTCAACGCGGAATGATCGGTGTACACAATGGTGGTTGAAAGGACAAGATAGGGGCGGAATTTTTCAAAAGCATACACTACAGCTAAAATCTCTTTTTTGGTAGTGGTATAATGCAATTGAGCCCCCGTCATTGTCTTGCTAGCGTAATGGATTGGTTGGAAATGTTTGTTGATTCTTTGTCCCAAAACCGCTCCAATAGCAAAATCGCTAGCATCACACATCAATTCAAAAGGTAACTCCCAATTAGGGGTAACTAAGACCAGTGCCTTAGCTAATTTATCCTTAAGAAGATTGAAAGATTCGATACACTCTTTAGAAAAGATAAAAGGAGTATCTTTTTCCAAGAGGTGGGTCATCGGGTGAGCGATATTAGAAAAATCTTGAATGAATCGACGATAGAAGCCCGCATGACCAAGAAAACTTCTCACACCCTTCACGGTTGAAAGAGGAGGTAATTTAGAAATCACATCGACTTTAGCACGGTCGACTTCAAGACCGGCTTTGGAAGTTTTATGTCCAAGAACAATGCCTTCTTTTACCATGAAATGGTATTTTTCCCAATTTAGAACAAGACGAGTGTCTTCACACCGTTTGAGCATACGTTCTAAATTGGCAAGGCAAGATGCGAAAGAATCACCAAAGACCGAGAAATCGTCCATAAAGACTTCCATAGTTTCTTCAACCATGTCATGGAATATAGCCATTATACACATGTGGAAAGTCCCAGGAGCATTGCATAAGCCGAAAGGCATTCTTTTGTAAGCAAATGTTCCATAAGGACAAGTGAATGTGGTTTTCTCTTGGTCTTTTGGATCGATAGGAATTTGAAAATACTCGCATAAACCGTCTAAGAAGCAATAATAGTCATTACCCGCTAAACGCTCGAGCATTTGATCCATGAAAGGAAGAGGAAAATGATCCTTACGAGTGGCATCATTGAGCTTGCGATAGTCTATGCAAACTCGCCAACCCGTGACAAGTCGAGTAGGAATCAACTCGTTGTTTTCATTGGGAACAACGGTTATTCCGCCTTTCTTAGGCACACAATGGATGGGACTAACCCATGGCGAATCTAAAATAGGGTAAAACATTCCGGCATCTAGAAGTTTGATAAATTCTTTCTTGATGACGTCATGAATTTTTGGATTAACCCTTCTTTGGCTTTGGATTGCGGGTTTAAATTCATCTTCCATGAGAATTTTATTAGTACAAAAGTTAGGATCAATTCCGCGGATGTCAGAAATTTTCCAAGCAATTTATTTCTTATGATTTTTTAGCACATCGAGAAGTCGAGATTTTTAATCCTCTTTTTAAGTCCTTTGCAATGATGACGGGTAACTTCTTATTGTCTTCTAGGAAAACGTATTCTAGATGAGACGGTAAATCCTTAAGTTCTAAATCCGGAGGATTGTCGATGGAAGACTTAGTCAAATTCGAATCATCGTTTATGATTTCCATAGGAGAAGGTGGAGAAATATGGTACTCATTGAGAAGTTTCTCAATGGTACGAATGTCTTCATCCCAGTCGGAGGGATAATCGTCATATTTTAAGTCCACATCCCCTAAACTTGCTACAAATTCTTTCAAAAGAAAATCACTTTCTCCAAATGGAGTCAGTGAGGGAGAAATAGAGGCAAAGGTCTCAACAATGGGAAGAGAAGAAAAAACACTTTTACAAGCGTCTTTGAAATGTTCTTCACAAGCCTCATCAAGTACGTCAATGAAATTAACGCTCTCTTGTTCATAAGGTTGCTTAGAAAGTTTACCCATGTTGAAGACGATTTTGTCGTCACCAACTCTCATGATTAATTCGCCCGCGGCTACATCAATGAGAGTGCGACCGGTCCTCAAGAATGGACGTCCAATGATTAATGGAACACGGGGGTCCATCTCGTAGTCAACGATAACAAAATCCGCCAGAAAGGTGAATTTATCGACACCGACGAAGACATCTTCAGCTATCCCCACCGGATAAGCAACCGTACGGTTAGCTAACTCCAATATCATTCGTGTGGGGACTAGCTCGGGTAGAGACAATTGTTTTGAAATGCTTAATGGCGTTAAGTTGATACTAGCACCTAGATCCGCTAGGGCCATACAATTCTCTACCCCAGGAAAGTTGCAAGGAATGAGAAAGAGACCTGGATCACCAAGTTTGGTTGGTAATTTCCTTAAAAGAACCGAGGAGTAATTCTCATTAAGTTGGGTTTGAGCAATATCAAGGAGTTTTTCCTTATCACTGAGAATATCTTTGAACATTTTAGCATATTTAGGCATGTGAGCGAGAGCCTCGGCAAAGGAGATGTTGAAATTCAATTGTTTAAATATTTTTAGAAAGTTTGAAACTTGAATATCATCCTTGTTCTTCAACTTCTCTTTCCTCAACCTTGAAGGATAAGGTATATCGGGTTGAGACGAAGGCTTTGGAATGGAATTCTCACTCACATCCTTGGGTGGTGGAGGGGTAGAAGTAGAAGGTGGAGGAATTGGTGAAGGGGGCTCGTTATCCGTTGTCACAATCACCAGAGTAGGTTTAGGAATCTCGGGTTCCTTATAACCTTTTCCACTTCGGGTGGTGATTTCTTTCATCTCCCCTCTTGGATTAGCAACGGTGTTACTCGGAAGAGAACCCAAAGCAGAGGGTTGACTACTTGGGAAGATACTAGCCATCATATCCCATAAGTCATTCGTTTGACTGCTTAAAGAGTTTCACATGTCATTCCTAAGCTCGGCTCGTAGATTATTCCCTTGTTTGGCTCTGAAGATTCTTTACCAGCGCGTCATTAGTCCTCATGTACGTTTCAACCTCTTGATTATATGTCGTGGGTTGGTTGGGATAAGGAACTTGGTAAGCGGGTGGTTGATAAATGGGTTGTTGGTAAACTTGATTATTTCCTTGAGGTGGATATGGGTTTCTTTGGGTTTGATATTGATTAGGAGCTCGAGGTTTGGTTTTGATTGTTGCGAGTAAAGTTGTTTTACTTTTGAGGAGAAAAACCGGGTGGTGAAAGAAAGTTGTTTGAACGTTAACTTAGCAAATTTTGGTCACCTTGAGGACGAGCTTGATAGCCTCCCGTGGAAAAGTTACCGTTAGTCGCATACACGTTTTCCGGATTGTCATGAGTAGAAGGACAATCGGTGTATGAATGAGAACCCTCGCAAGTCTCACGAGAAGGTGTTACAGCTTTGACTTGTTGAAATTGGTTTGTATCCATTGTTAAGAAATTTTTGTTCATCTCGGCTATTTGGCGGGTAAGTTCGGTTAACTCGGGGTTTGTTGAAGTAGAAGAAACATTGGCCCTCGGGTTATTCCTTGAAGATGCGGATGAATCCCAATTTTTGTGATAAGTGGTCATGTTCTCTATAAGCTCTCTACACTCCTCGGGTCTTCTCTTCATGAATGTACCACCGGCGGCAGCATTAATCGTATCACGATCACTAAAAGTTAAACCACTGTAGAAAGTATCAATAAAAGTGACGGGGAGTATATTATGGTTAGGACAACGGTCGATCAAGACATTATAACGTTCCCAAGCATCGAAAAGCGACTCATCAGGTTCTTGAGTGAAACCACTGATTTGATTACGAACACTAGTTACCATGGATGGTGGAAAGTAGCGCGACAAAATTTTTTGAGTCATTTAGTCCTATGTATGAATTCAGTTTTTGGGAAGACGATCAAACCATTTTTTGGCATGGTGGGATAAAGTGTTTGGAAAAAGATGAAGGCGAAAAAAATCCATGGAAACACCGGGCAATTTCATGCTTTGAATGACAGTTATGAATTTATCGAGGTGTTTGTTGGCATCATCATCCGGTAATCCGCGAAATGGACAAGCATTTTGAACTTGTTGGATCATATGATGCTTCAACGAAAATTCGGGAGCCGTGATTTGCATCAGCGCAATCGGTCCTCCACGTCCATTCATTGTCGGTTGACAAAGCTCCTCCATCGTACGAAGGTCGGGTTGAGGGACATGGTTTTTATTGTTGTTATTATTCAAATTGGGGTGAGGTGGGTTATTATTATTATGCACACCGGCCATATCTAAGTCTCTACGAGTCTCGGGCTCAGAATAAGACGTAGATCGAGTACGCATACACTAAAATGAAATACAATATTTTTGGTTTTTTATCTTTTTTTTGGATTTTTGAAAATTTTATATTTTTTAGGATTTTTTTGGAAATTGTTATGCTTGAAAATAACGTTCCCAAAAGAACGGATCCCAAAATCCAATTTTTCTCACTAAAAACCGTTAATCTTTACAAAAAGAGCCGACAGCGGCGCGATTTGATTTAATGGGTTTAGCATATGTGTTCTCAATATATGGCGGGAAAAATTAAAGTTTGAAAATTAATTCGGGAAACTAAAACTGAATATAAGTCGGGAAACCAAATTTTGAACTAATCCGGAATCCCAAACTACACACAATCCGGATTGTGTGTGATGTACGTAGTTCGGAATACCTTAATCTGGACCTAATCCGGAATCGAATTCCCACACTCAATTCGGAATATGATGATACGCCTTATCCGGAATCCCGTTCCACACGTAATTCAAAATATGGCCAAGTTTGAACTAATCCGGAATATGAGTACTAAAACGTAATCCGGAATATATTTGCTTCACACAATTCGGAATCTAGTTCCACACGTAATACAAGAAGCAACAATTAGCACATAATCTGGAATCCAAACTCAGTACCTAGTTCGGAATGTTGTTCCTATACCTAATCCGGAATACCTGTCACCCATGTAATTCGGGAAAGCTGGTCCAACACCTAATCCGGAATATGCAAAATTAGTACAATCCGGAATCCACGCCAATCACACTTAATCCGGAATACCTAAACAGAACTTAATCCGGAATCCAAAGCATACTACTAATTCGGAATATGGTGCAAAGTATAATCAGGAATAACAAGCATATACCTAATCCGGGAAAAATTAGTTTAACAAGTAATTCGGGAAAGGGATCTCACACACTATTCGGGAAACTAGGGTTTTCAAACCCGGATTAACTCAAAATAAGCAAAAAATCAAATAAGCACTTACCAAAATTTTAACCAAATCAAATTTTAGAAAAAAGCTAATAAGACACAATTTGAAAACTTTTAAGAACACTAAATAATCAAATTATTTAAAATCAACTTTTTATAAAAATATTAATCTACCCAAATCAACTTATTTAAAAACTAGAAAACATAAAAACTAAGCAATAAGCACAATACTCTAAAAATCTCAAAACACCAACTCAATAAGCACAATCCAATAAGCAAACCAATCACACAATCAACAAGATTGAACCAACTACATGATTAATAAAGCAAAATAATATATTATGATTAAGAAAGGTAGAATGAGAATTAATTCAAAAGCTTGATTAGATTGAAGATTAAGATCCAAAATTACAAGATTAAGATGAAAGTTTAATAAGCTTGAAAGAAAAGCTAGAGAGAAAAAGTAAAACACACACTAAAAATAAAACTAAATAAAAATTAAAAACTTCTCCCTAATGACATGTTTAGGAAACTATATATAGGTGAAGGGAAAAGTCTTGTTTCCTCCTTCTTTCTTCTCGTCTTCTCGTCTTTTAAATAACTCGTCTTTCTCGGCTTTGTCTCGGGATTAGTCGAATGATAACTTGAACTTGTCTTCTAATTTTCTTATTTTAGTAGACTTGGTTCTTCGACTTCGTTAAACTTTCGTCTTTAGACTTTTTCTTCGATAAATCTTCAGAATAGGCCTTTGACTTCCGTTCTTTTTGCACTTTTGATCTTTTGACTTCGTCTTTTGTCGTTTTCTTCGATAAAAGCCCGTGGAAGCCTGTGTTTTCTTCCTTTTTCACATTTTTGTCCTAAAACACAATAAAAACACAAACCACGCATAATTCCGCCTTTTACGACATTAAATACACGTTTTGGTCTTGTTATTATTAGAAATAAGTGGTAAAAGGATAAGTGTTTTTACACTTACTAAAGTCCGACCCAGAATAATAAGTCATTCGTTTTATGTGTAAGATCCTTATGTCATGCATTAATAAGTAGCTACACACTCGCAAAGGAAAGAAAAATAAAACTCACACAATAATTTATATCCACCGCCTTTTTGGGACTTTGGATCTTCAATCCCACAACCCGTCAAGTTAATATTGGATTGGAGCAACTATTAAATCCCCACAACCCGTCAAGGTAATATTGGAATATAATAGCTACTATAATTAACACTTCACTGCCCCTCTTGGGAGTCTTGTATAATTATTTTTTTTTCTTTTTTTTTTCTAGCGACTCATTTTTTTTTCATAAGCCGCTCTTATTTTCTTTAATCCTCACAAAGAAAGTTGAAAATAATAAAAGGCAAAACACCCACTAACTATTAAGCATGACATAAGTCTAGTACACATAAAACGTTCTAACTTAGAATCTTAAGACGCCATAGGCAGTACAATCAGAAGAGAAATGATGGAGCTAGAGCTGCGACTAACAAGAATGGTAATGCTGATCATAGGGGACCAGCCCATAAATGTAAGAGTTGTGGTGCTTGTCACTTTGGTAATTGTCCACCAAGGTGCACTAAATGTGGAAAGGTTGGGCATGCTGCGGAGAAGTGCAAGCCATGGATTCCTGCCACTAGAGCAAATGCTATTCCGATCAGGACTTGCTTTGAATGTGGAGAACGTGATCATGTTCGTCCCAAATGCCCGAAGTTGAAGAACATGAAGGCAGGTGAAGCTGCTGGGGCAGTTTATGTTGTTAAGGATGCGGATCAGGCACAAGGTCCAAATGTGGTGACGGGTACGTTCTTACTCAACCATCGTTATGCTAGTGTGTTGTTTGACTGAGGATCTGATATGAGCTTTATAAGCACTTCCTTTAGTCGTTTAATTGATGTTGAGCCTACAAGCCTAAATGCTAGTTATGAGGTGGAGTTAGCTGATGGACAATTAGTTAGTACTACCACTATATTTAAGAAGTGTCCTTTGAAAATAGCAAATCACTTGTTTGAAATTGATTTGATGCCGATTGAGTTGGGTTCGTTTGATGTGATTGTTGGTATGGATTGGTTGGTTGCACATGATGCGGTAATTGTATGTGGGGAGAAAGTTGTTCACATACCGGTTAAGGGTAAGGTGTTAGTAGTTAAAGGTGATGTCGGTAGATCTCGTCTGACGGTGCTATCTTGTATCAAGGTGAGGAAATATGTAGAAAGAGGTTGTCACCTGTTCTTGGCTCAAGTAGTGGAGAAGGAACTACCGGTTAGGCGTGTGGAGGATGTTCCGGTTATTCGTGATTTTCCTAAAGTATTTCCCGATGACTTGCCAGGGCTTCCGCCTCAGCGAGAAGTCGAATTCAAGATTGATCTAGTGCCGGGAGCTGCACCGGTGGCGCGTGCACCTTATCGTTTGGCACCGTCTGAGTTGAAGGAGTTGGCAGATCAGTTGAAGGAGTTAATGGAGAAGGGGTTCATTAGACCAAGTTCGTCACCTTGGGGAGCTCCAGTATTGTTCGTGAAGAAGAAGGACGGATCGTTCAGAATGTGCATAGACTACCGAGAGTTGAACAAGTTAACTATCAAAAATCGTTATCCACTTCCTAGGATCGATGATTTGTTCTATCAACTTCAAGGTTCGTGTGTGTACTCGAAGGTCGACTTGAGGTCGGGTTATCATCAACTTCGTGTTAAAGAGGAGGATATACCTATTACAGCTTTTCGGACGCGTTATGGACACTTTGAATTTCAAGTGATGCCGTTTGGGTTAACTAACGCACCTGCGGTATTCATGGACTTAATGAATCGTGTGTGTAAACCATACCTCGACAAGTTTGTGATTGTATTTATCGACAATATCCTGATTTATTCCAAAAGTCGGGAGGAGCATGAAGGTCATTTGAAGATTATTTTGGAGTTGTTGAAGAAGGAGAAGTTGTATGCGAAATTCTCCAAGTGTGATTTTTGGTTGGATTCAGTCCAATTCCTTGGGCACGTGATCGATAGTAGTGGTGTTCATGTTGATCCTTCCAAAATTGAAGCTATTAGAGATTGGGATAGGCCTACGAGCCCGACTGAAGTTAGACAATTCCTGGGATTAGCTGGATACTACCGGCGATTTATAGAAGGGTTCTCTTTAATTTCTAAACCTCTTACTAGACTTACCGAGAAAACAAGAAGTATGAATGGGGTTCAGAAGAAGAAGAAGCATTCCAAACTTTGAAGCTGAAGCTGTGTTCTGCACCAATTTTGGCTTTGTCCGACGGATCTGAAGACTTTGTGGTATATTGTGACGCATCGCGTAAGGGTTTTGGTGATGTGTTGATGCAAAGGGAGAAAGTGATCGCGTATGCATCTCGTCAATTGAGGAAGCATGAGGAGAATTATACTACACATGATTTGGAATTAGGAGCTGTTGTCTTTGCTCTTAGACTTTGGAGACACTATCTCTACGGTATAAAGAGTGTGGTATATACCGATCATAAAAGCCTGCAACATATTTTGGATCAGAAGGAGCTCAATATGAGGCAGAGAAGATGGGTAGAATTGTTGAGTGATTATGACATTCAAATTTGCTACCATCTCGGCAAGGCGAATGTAGTTGCCGATGCACTTAGTAGGAAGGACAGAGAAATAACCAAAAGGGTTAGAGCTTTGGCTATGAAAACTTATTCTGATTTATCTAATCGAATACTTAAAGCTCAAACTAAGGCGGTGGAGGAAGAGAATGTGAGAGATGAAGACTTGGGAAGAAGGATGACACCTATATTCGAAATTCGTGATGACGGAATTCGGTATTTCGAGAATCGTGTGTGGTTACCGGTGTATGGAGGACAGAGAGATCTAGTTATGCACGAATCTCATAAGTCTAAATATTCGATTCACCCAGGATCGGATAAAATGTACCAAGACTTGAAGAAATGTTACTGGTGGCCGAATATGAAGGCTAACATTGCTACTTATGTTAGTAAATGCTTGACGTGTGCGAAAGTGAAGTTTGAGCACAAGAGACCTTCAGGATTACTGCAACAACCTGAAATTCCAGAATGGAAATGGGAGAAGATCACTATGGAATTTGTTTCGGGACTTCCGAGAACTTCTAGTGGTTATGATACGATTTGGGTGATTGTTGATCGGTTGACTAAGTCGGCTCATTTCTTGCCGATAAAGAAAACTGATGACTTAGACAAGCTTACTCGGTTGTATTTGAAGAAAGTTGTTTGTAGACATGGGGTTCCTTTGTCAATTATTTCTGATCGAGATAGTCGGTTCACATCTGAGTTTTGGAAATCGCTTCAGCGAGCTTTGGGGACTCAGTTGGATATGAGCACTGCGTATCATCCGGAAACGGACGGAAAAAGTGAGAGGACTATTTAGACCTTGGAGGATATGTTACGAGCGTGTGTAATAGACTTTGGAGGTAGTTGGGATCGACACTTACCATTGGTGGAGTTCTCATACAACAACAGTTATCATGCAAGTATTAAGGCTGCGCCTTTTGAAGCACTTTACGGGAGAAAGTGTAGATCACCAATTGGTTGGTGTGAGGTTGGAGAAAGTCAGCTGACGGGTCCTGAATTGATTAGAGAAACGAATGAGAAGATCGTGCAAATTAAGAATCGTTTATTAACAGCTCGTAGTAGGCAGAAGAGTTATGCGGATAAGAGGAGGAAACCATTGGAGTTTGATATTGGCGATATGGTTATGTTAAAAGTATCACCTTGGAAAGGAGTAATTCGATTTGGCAAGCGAGGAAAGCTTAGTCCACGTTATATTGGTCCATTCAAGATTATTGATCGAGTTGGTCCTGTGGCATATAAGTTGGAATTGCCAGAGAAGTTAAGTGCTATTCACAATACTTTTCACGTTTCTAATCTTAAGAGGTGTTTGGCGGACGAGAATTTGATAATTCCACTTGAGGAGATTCAACTGGACGACAAGCTGCATTTTATTGAAGAACAGGTGAAGATTATGGATCGAGAGGTGAAACGGCTTAAGCAAAGTCGGATCCCGATAGTGAAAGTGCGATGGAATTCCTGACGTGGACCCGAATACACTTGGGAGCGAGAGGACTACTTCAAGAGCAAGTATCCACATTTATTCGTAGACGGACCTAAGGAGAAGTAAGCCCCGGGACGGTGCTCTCCTACGGTGGTGAGGATGTAAAACCCGCAAAATAAGGTCATTATTTAATTCTTACTTTTCGATTATTTTTGAAGTATTTTATAATCATAAATATTATTATGTTTAACGGTTTAAGTTGAAATCGATATTAAATATTTTATTTTAATATTTTGACGAGCAATGAGGACTGCTAGTGATTGCGATACCGACGGATGCCCATAATTTTATATTTCATTATCGATCGTTTCGATATTTAATATTTTCGACGATATCGTTTTAATTACGTGTCGAGTCGTTGTATTTTTATTTTTCGTGTGCGTTTAAAACTTTTTAGTATTTTTACGAAACCCGAGTCCCGTAAATATTTTCAAAAATTGACTAGTGACAATTTCCCACTTTTTAAATAGCTATTTACAAATTTTAACCAAACTCTTGCCAAATTGCCATTTGGTCCTCACCCCACTAACAAAAATTTAAATAAAAATAAACACACACACACATACACTTTTCACTTCCAAAATTTTTTTTTTCTCTCTCTATTCTTTCTTCATTTTGCCGAAACACCCAAACCCACACCATATCCACACATTTTTCTAATTATCTCAAGATTGAGGTTTAATCTAGCTAAACCAAGCTTAGACCCATCTCTATTTTTGATCAAGGATCACATAGTTATAAAATTTTACACATGCAAGCACTTTTTATTTTTATGATGTTGGTAGGTGGAAGCCATGGTCATGCATGGTGTTTTTAGCATGATCCATGGTGGTTCTTGCTAGAAATCTTGTTAAAAATTATATTTTGATCAAAAGATTTTTATTTTTGTTATGATTTTGATGTTATGATGGATGTATGATGATATTAGAGTATAGGAATGACCATTTCTATGGTTGGTTTTGGTCAAAAAGTTGATTTTGTACAAGATTTTGGTACCCATTTTATAGCAGTAGGTAAACTGAGAAATCCGAATTTTTATATTTTGAAAATGACTTAACTTATAGCCTAGGGTTGTAGATAATTTCCTTAGCTTCGATTTGATATAAGGTAGAGCTTCTAACTCAAAACGAGCGCGAAGTTATGATGTTTTGAATGATCGTGTACCGGGAGACGAGTATCGACACTACATATAGTTGTTGTCGATATTTGGATCGAATCCCGGGGACTCTAAACGGATGTTTTAAAATGTGTAACCTACTGATAATGAGGTATTTATTTATTAGGTTGAGTTTACTTTAAAACCCGAGTGTCGGTTTTGTTAACGAAGTCGTTTATATAAGTTAAAACGGTCGTATGAAAAATTAACGCAAATCTGTCCGGATTTTGTAGTTTGAAAATGAGTCGAGTAAAGGACTTTAAAAGCAATTTCATTTGATAAACTTGTAGGAGGACTTTCTATATATAGTAAGTTGGTTTATCGAGTCGTTTCATAAACTGTCGACAAGTTTAAAAGGGGTAAATAAGCTAGTACATGTAGTATGTACCGGCGGATTTTGTTAAAAGTATAAAATAGTAAAGTAAATGGGTAGTAAAGTATAATGAAGTTATTTATATCGTTTACTTTCGAGTGTATTGTGGTTTTATGAGTTCGAGTTTGATTTTATTAAGTATCATTTATTTCTCGAGTCTATTATTAAAGTACGCACCTTATTTGCTAGGTTGCAGTTATCGTGATTATCGGGCATCTACTATCGTCGACGATTGTCTTCAACTACTATAAGTACTAAGGTGAGTCTATAGCGTCGTTTGAGCTCATTCAAATATTTTAAAACCCGCGAGGGGGAATACATGTTTTGTAAACTTAGAACACAAGATTTTTATGGTATGCTTGTCCCTCTATGAATGGACCCGTGGTTGCCTTTAAATTGCATTAAGTGATTGCCTTTATTAAAACCTCAATTATGGACCATTAATTAACCTATGATGGGTTAACCGCTAGTACAATTAATAGATCTATGGGGGAAGCCGCCCCGGTTCAGTTTTTGTGGACTTGTCATAGAAGCTTAGGCCTGACCTCCACACTGTTTGAGCATATTGTATTGAGAAGTCATGTATACAGCAATGTACCAATAATCTGGAGGTAACTGAAAATTAATAAATCTTTCGTCTTATTAGACTGATATGGGAGTGTCTAAGGGCTCGGTTCCATGAGCTTATTGCAATTTATGCTATATACAATTATTATTGTTGATGCAAATTATTATTAGAAGCATGTTGCCTTCAAGTATGCCACAAACTTATAATCTTGGCTTGTGTTCAAAAATGATTATATAAACCTATAGATTCACTCGGCATTTTGCTGATGATTTTCTCACATGTATTTCAGGTAATCAGGAAGGCTGAAGCTTGGAAGCCACAGGAATGAATGTTGTGCACTACTTTGTATATAAACTCTTTGAATGTTTGTCGTTCCTTTTGTTCAAAATAATTTAAATCTTTTGTTTTGGTTGTACTTCGGTTACGATGTCTTGGGACTACGCTACTCTAACAAATATTTTGGGAACGATAAATTTAAAACGTCTCTTTTGAGTCGTTCTTTATAAATTATGTGTTGTAGTATCATTGTTTAGCACCCAAAGATGTATTCCGCTGCGTGTAAATTTGGGGGTGTTAAACACATCCCACATGGGCGAAGATCCCCCACACACCCATATTTAGCATAGTCTTCATGTATCAATCCACACCATCCATCATAAAATGATCTAAGAGCTGTAATTAAACCTAACTTGTTTATAGCCTACCTTTATTTTTCAAAAAAAAAACAAAACAACGGATCATCGACCTCATCTCCCACCTCCACCAAAACAGCCTCCACCTAACCGCCGACCACCACAACAACCTCATCTCTCACTTTTTTCCGGCGACCACCACAACAAACCCACCTTCATCCCGCGACCACCACAACAAACCCACCTTCTTCCCGCAACCATCATAATATACCCACATTTTTCCGACGACCTCCACACCAAACCACTCTTTTCCAGCGATCTCCACTCCAACCTACCTTTTCCATACATATATGAAGCTGATGCCGATGTTATTGAAGATGCATATGTAGTTGTTGTTTGCAATATAGTTAAAGTACATGCTATGATATTTGATGCACACCATGTGTTTGATGAAATGAAACAATGATAATCACATGTGATAGCAAGTTCTAAGTTATGAATGAGCATTTTTATTGAATTTTGGTCGATTTTTGTAGTTGATAGGCTGATTACAAAAGTGAGATTTATGATTAAATAAATGAAACTATGACTCGTATATGAGTCGTTGTGACTCATATATGAGTCAGTGTGACTCATACATGAGTCACAGTGACTCATATATGTAAAAGTGTTGAGATGGTTAAGGTTTGAGACACGAGAGCATGTACTTATAGAACACTGTATATAGAAGAAGACAAAGAGATGGTTATACAGGAAGATGACAAAGTAATAACCTACAAGGTTAGTGAAACATTTAACTGAGAATGACTCATACATGAGTCACTGTGACTCATGTATGAGTCACTATTACTCATGTATGAGTCACTGTGAGTCATGTATGAGTCAATGTGACTCATACATGAGTCAATGTGACTCATACATGATTTATGCTCACTAATTAACTTGTTTCATGTTTATGTTCAAGGTTCTTCGTAATCCTGGAGATGGATCAGTTGAGTGTACGTGTGGCATTTTATGCGGTTATGGTTTTCTTTATCGCCACATATTATGTGTTTTGAAGAAACGTGATATTGAAGAGATACCGAAGAAGTACATTTTAAGGCGTTGGAAAAGGGATTTGATACCGCTTTCATTAAGAAGAAACACAAACAGATACGGAGAGAAGAACAAAACAATTCAGAGACTAACAAATGTGGCTAACTTCCACATAGACGAGTGCTTGTTTTGGTTGAGTAAAGATGCAGAAAAGTAGGAGAATCAAATACAACAACTACTTCAAGTGTTGAATATCTAATTTAATTTTTTGTTTTTCTTTTATTAAAGTGTTGAAAACATGTGTTGACTATTTGATTTAAATTTATGATTTCTTTTATTGAAGTGTTGAAAACATGTCTTGAATATGTGATTTGAATAATATGTATTGAATATCATGAGTCACCTATCTCATGTATTGAATATGTGATTTGAATAATATAAATTTGTAAGTGTTTATAAACACTTGTACATTTGATTGTTGTCATTTCTACACTTAATACAGTTTTATAAATACGTAAAAGTGTTTTTGTAAGTTAAAACATATTCTGAGTCATTATGAATCATGCATGAGTCATATAATTTTGCAAGTGTTTATAAACACTTGTACATTTGATTGTTGTTATTTTTACACTTAATATAGTTTTATAAATACGTAAAAGTGTTTTTAACAGTTAATACATATTCTGAGTCATTGTAATACATATTCTGTCATTATGACTCATGTATGAGTCATACTGACTCATACATGAGTCATGTGACTCATGTATGAGTCACATGACTCAAGTATGAGTCAAAGACACTTATGATTCTTACTCACCCAAAAACACACTACTATGATTTTTAAAACATACTACTTAAAATCATAAGTATGATTCTCAAACACTGAAAAACTATCAACGGAATTAAGTACTATTATTAGTTCTATTACAGTATAACACTTTTCTTCTGCAGGCTCTGCTTGTTTCTTATTGGCAGATGGGTTATTGGCAGCTGCTTTCTCAGTTACTTCTTTCTCAGCTGATGGTTTTTTGGTTGATGGTATCTCGGCATTAAATGACTAGCATCCGAAACCTGCAACTAACTAACAAGTCTCGATTTAAAAAACCTTTGAACATAAATACGTCATTTATTGGGCATATTAATATATCTTCCACTACTAAAAATATAGAATATAACTCATTTTTATTAAAGTCTGATCGATTTTTGTAGTTGATAAGCTGATTACAGAGCTAGGACTTATGATTACAGAATTGGAACAATGTATGACTCATGTATGAGTCACAATAGAGTTACTCATATATGAGTCAGAGTGGCTCATATATGAGTCAGAGTGGCTCATACATGAGTCATAGTGACTCATGCATGAGTCACAGTGACTCATGCATGAGTCACAGTGACTCATGCATGAGTTACAGTGACTCATGCATGAGTCACAGTGACTCATACATGAGTCACAGTGACTCATACATGAGTCACAGTAACTCATACATGAGTCATAGTCCCAGTTCTGTAATCATAAGTCCTAGTTCTATAATCAACTTATCAACTACAAAGATTGATCAGACTTTAATAAAAATGCACATTCATAAATATGAACTTGCTAAATCACGTGTGATTGTCATCGTGTCATTTCATCAAACACATGGTGTGCATCAACAATCATAACATGTGCCTAACCTAAAAACATCACTAAACACCATCTAGTAAAGTGATAATCTGATTATCAACACGTGATGCCACTATGGTGATGCTCAGGCCAAACTGTCAAACCCATTACACTACATACACAATATTTACAAACATGAATACAAACACTGGTACAAATATATGTTTCTTTGACTTTCATTTAAGTGAGATTCTGCATGCAAAACGATCTGACATTCTTAATTTAGAACTCAAATACTATAAACAATTGGTTGCATGAAATTCATAAGCTAGTTTGTTTGTGTTATGTTGACAACTGGGTTTGTTGTTAAACTTGCTAAAAAATGGTGGATTCTTGTAGATCTCGTCGAATAATAGTGGATTTTTGTGGGGTGCCCGGATTTAATGGTGATTGATCGACTGTGTGTCTGACTGTGTGTGAGGGGCTGCTGGTGGTGGTTGAGGATAAAAAATAAAAAGTCACGGTTGAAGTATTGGGAGGGGAGATTGTTAATTTTTTATTTTAATTTTGGCCATTAGTTGAAAATGGATTGGATGGTTTTGATGAGTCCATCAAGCCTTTGATAAATATAAGGACTTTATTGAACTTTTGACCATCCCACACATACGCACACAAAAACCTTATACCCTAATACATGAAAAAATACTGCCGCCACCATCTCTTGGCGGTATACCTGGGTTGATTTGAATTTCATATTTATTAGACTGCATTGCTTTCATTTCATTTTGTGTAATTTTTTTTAGGGTGTAGAAGATACGTATTATGTGTGTCCTGTAGATTTGCTTTGTTTTGTAATCTAATCTAATTTATAATATTTGATTTTTTTTTGCTCAATTTATGGATTCTAATGTATGATGTTTCTATTTCTTTGATGAATGTGAAGGTGATTTAATGAAAATGTTGTGGTTCATGGCTCGATGGATTCATGCCTACTATATGTTTGATGAAATCCTTACTGAATTTACCTTGGGTATGTATCAACTTTTTTCTTTTCTTTAAACTCAAATCGAGTTTTTAAACTCAGGTTTCCGGACATGTGTCTTCGGGTTTATAGTGTTTGCTTGAAACGACACTCTTCTAGGTTAGGATGCTTGGGTATATGTGAAGCATTTCAAATTGCAAATAGGGCATTTTAAGGTGAAATCATAAACAACTGAAAAGATGTTTGTCTTGGTCTCATAAATAGGGAGTTTTGTTGATTTTGCTTTCATAAAAGGGGATTTTTTGTATGATATCCACTATCATAAGTGGGTGCTTGGTATATACCTTCTTGTGGTTTTGAAAATATGGCGCTTGGATATGTTATTTCCTATTCAAAACAAGGGTTCAAGGCCCTGATTTTGTTGTCATAAACGGGGGCTTTTGTGTGTGCTATCTACTATCATAAATATGGTGTTCTTTAAAGTTTTTTTCTCTCGAAAATAGGGTGGTTTAACATGCTATTTCCTGCCCAAATTAGGGCTTTAAGGGTGTTAAACGATTACATATATCTCAATATCCGATTTCTTACACAAAAATAAATGAAAATCACAAATAGATGATAATGCGAAATAGTAAAAAATGAGTATCACAAATTTTATGTCATAATGTAGAGTTATAGGCACACATCCGAACATCCTTTTGTAATGTTTTGTTTCTTACACAAAAATTTATGTCGTTAGAAGATTTGTGCTTTAAAATTATATGTTTCAGTTTTTGACTTGAAGTCTCAGTACTCAGTTTATAAAATGATAGTGCTTCATTCACATGATTCTGTTAGTGAGGAGTCACATTTGGCGATTGATAAAAATGTGGTCATGGAGCAACAAAGGATAAATAAAGGTGTATACATGGTTTCCCTTTTACATCTTTGTATTTGTAAAGAATGTGTATGCTAGAAAATGTTATATATACGGAGAAAGTTCTCACTTTTTTGGTGTTGGTACTTTTCATACTGAAGAGCTTTATCCATATGTTCTTAATGTAGTCAAAATGGTAAACGTAAATCTCTCTTAACTGAAATGTTACATATGCAGTTTTTATCACCGATTTATTAGACAAAATTTTAATAAGCTAGACCATTACTAATCTGAAAGCGAAAAGTGAAAGATATTTGACCCGGAACTGACTTTTCGGTGGTTTTGGGCGTGTTGGAGATGATGTTAGTCATCCAATATCTTCCACTCTCCCATGCTCAGATGTTGGTTCTGGCTTGATCAATATGCACTTAATGATTTCAGTCCTGTCTTCACGGCCCAAATCTTCCAGCCTAAGGGATTGCTATAGACCTCAAATCCCGACAACAAGTTGGCTTTGATACTTAGTGAACTCAAGAAGGGAATGATATTGAACACATGATAAAGGGAAAACTGGATTTTCCATCTGTTTCACTTGGCCAATTTGTGGCTCCACTGTCAAATTTTCAACTGTATCTATAAGCGAGAACTTAGCAAGTAAAGATCTGATGTTTATTGACTCAAGCCGAACTATTTTCAGTTTTTCAAACTCTGTGACGACAAAACTGGATGCACTACTAATGTCAAAATGTAAGTGAGACAACGCAGAAGCTTTACATGTCCACAAACTCTAGACAACCACGTCTTGATATGCAATTTTGCAACTGGTTAGCATCCTTATTCCCTAATCTGTGAGGCGAAACATTCTAGTGAAGTAATTTGAGTGTATGATTTTCTTCTTGGCCTTACTGCCTCTACCTTATTTCAAGTTTTCTTATTTCATGCATGGGTCAATAGAAGCAGTTGACTTTCTCAATGGTCTTTGTCTTCTGTGTGTCTTTCTTTCCGATAGTTCGCATACATTGACAGAAAGACATTTGGCGCCTTATTTCAAGTTTAGGTGAACTATATCACTAAACCTTACACATATGTTACACAATGCTTTTTTTAACAGAAGTTAATCGGTTTTACTTTAACAGACAACTCGATATTTTTACAGTTACGAGTTAGGTTTGTACTATTTTTATCTTTTCGGGTCAACCTGATACTTTTAAAAAGTTCTTTTTACATGTAGCTTGGTCCACATTCGGTAGCTCATTAAGCAACCATAGTTTTTTTTATCTATTGCTTGATTCGAAATATACTTAATAGAACTAAAAAAAAGATGCCACTTTGAGTACAATTTTTGTAATCCATATTCAACATTGTGCCACATTTCTTTAATAAGAACTTTATTTGGATTGACCATGTTATTATAACTCTGAGCCTTACATTCTGTTCAGAATATCACTGGATTTGCAGGTGTTATGTTTTGGCCGGGAATGACCTGTTTTGCCTGGGTCTGACACATTTTGACTGGGTCATATCGAGTCTGACACTTTTTTGAGCGTTTGGCCCGTTCAGAGATGTTTTGGCCAGGCCTGAGATGTTTTGGTCGAGGCCTGAGATGTTTTGGTCGAGGCCTGAGATGTTTTGGTCGAGTCTGATCCGTTTTGGCCGGGTCTGACCCGTTATTATCGGGCCTAAGATGTTTTTGCCGAGTTTGAGATGTTTTAACCCGTCGGGTTTGGGCGGGTCTTGATTTTTTCGGGTTTTTTATAAAAAAAATGTAAATTTTACATATTTGCGACATAATTTTATTTTTACATATTATATTGATTGTTAATCAATTTATATTTTCAATATACGGGAATATTATTGGTTTTATATATAATTTTTGTTAATTATTACAAATATATATTTTTTTTTAAATCGGGTCAATTCGGGTTGACCCGGACCTGATGACTCGACCGGGTCAATTTGAAACCCGGGTTTTAAAACATTGGTATAAAGTATAAATAATATTACTGTACTAGTCCGACAATAGTTGCTGAAATATTTATAAATGAAGGTGGTTGTGATTCACAATTAGGTAAGATTAATAGTACTGTTTGTTACATAATTGTACACACAATTTAATTTGCTTTCGGTCCAATAAGCTAGAAGTTGGTTTATACATGTGTGTAATAGGGTTATAGCAAGTCAATATGATACTTCTCAATCTTATTTTAACTTTCTAGGTCATATAACTATTAGCTTTGTTAATATACATGAAACTTGTTTGACGAAATAAAATTATAAGTTATTTAATCAAGGGCGGAGTTAGTAGAAAGATTAATGGGTGCTATGCCACCCCAATCAAACAAATTCGTTTATTATTTATGTGTATTAGAAACCATTTTTTTACTATTTTTTACATTCAACCTTCTCCAACACTATAAACTTTTGCCCTAAACATGGTTATCCTCCTTAAACTAAAAATCTTGGCTCTATCTACGTACTTATTTGACAAAATAAATTAGATTGAATTAAATGAAACTAAGAATTTTTTATATTTTTAATAACTTAAAAAAAATAACCTTAGACTTTATACCCTCTAAAGTTTACACCATAATGTATAAAATCTATTTAAACACTCATATTAATACATAATAAACTTTTTTTATGAAAACCCGCCGCTGTTACAACATCTTATTTTTTATACTTTTAATGTTTTTCCTTTGACAAGTAGATAAGTTTTCATGACATACGGTAACTAGCTCAACTCCACATGTCGTTTCAAATCTATTTATAAACTATACAACCGCTCCAATGTTAGTAACAACATTATGTCATTATATTTTTTTCTATACTTGATAAGCTCAAAATAAGGTGACAATAATTATTGCTCTATGAGTGAATGAGAGTTTTTCTTACTTGATAAGCTTAAAATAGGTGACAATAATTTATTGCTTGTTTTTCGTTTATTCAATTAAACAAACATAAAATGATGTTAATATTTGTTTATTTAATTTATAAACAAATATAAACGAACTTTTAACAAAACAGTTTATAATATATTAAATAAACGAATATAAACGAATTTTTAACGAAACAGTTTATAAAATATTCACCAAAAGTTCAACTCGTTTATAGCTCGGTGACCCATCAACAATAGCTACACGTCCATTTATGACCTAACGAACATTAAAGTATGGCAATCTTGAACTCTTGATGGATTGTTGGCACCCATTTTTGACTTGCATCAAAAAAATTTAATGAGTTTAATAAATGTAAAAATAAGAAACTTTTAACAAATGTTAAAATGAGAATAATCTTAATTTTTAAATATTTTGGTTACAAGAGAGCACACAAGGACCAGATCAAACCGAACCGTAAAACCAACCGATCCAATACAGAACCTGATGTCTAAAGAATCTAAGCCCGAAACCCTCGTTTATGGTTCGACATGTTATTGTAGTTTTGTGATACAACATTAGTTGTCACTTTTACAGTTTTATCTAACAATGTAGTTATACATTACGAGTCGATTTCACGTAGTAAAATTAAGAACATTGCAAACATATATTTTTACTTTACCAATGAGCAGTTGAGCTTCCTTAGGGACTATATTTGCAAAAACTAAAATAACTTCAATTTTCATGTGCTTATAAAAGGACAAACTTCACTAACAAAATATTTTGTAAAACAACAAAAACAATGGAACCAGAAAAGCCAACTGAACCCAAAGGCTTATTGCAAACTCATGACTTATACAAGGTTTGTTCATAACTCTATGTTGTGTTTGTTTCAGCTTATATAGCCGGGTATGACTTATTTGGTTTTACGCTTATGTTTCATAAGCTCATCGTAGCTTATTTTGAAGAAACTTTTCGGATTGTATAAGTTCAAAATGACATCATAAACTTATATAAGCCGAGAAGTTTGAAAATAAGCCATAAAAAAGAGCTTATGAAACATAAGCGGAAAACCAAATAAGCTATAAGGCGGCTATATAATCCGAAACGAATTATTTTGCCTCAAATATTCAAAACTTACCAATATTTTTATGTGTTCTATGTGTAGTATATATTAGAGACTAATGTGTATCCTCGTGAACCCGGATCGTTGAAGGAGCTTCGAGCTCTCACTACTAAACATCCATGGTGAACATCATGTTTTCCGAACCAAAATATTTGTTTTCCATATATAGCACGTTACTTGTTGAGACTGATAGAAAGTACGGGGGTGTTTTATTTTTGTTGTAGGGCTGTGATGAGTACAGCACCAGATGCAGGCCAAAAAATATCGATTTTGTTAAAGATGACTGGCGCAAATAAAGCATTAGAGGTTGGAGTTTTTACGGGTTACTCGTTGCTTTTAACTGCTTTAACGATTCCTAAGGATGGCAAGGTTTGTGATTTTGGTCATGGTAAAATATATATTCAAGAAAAATTGTTACATATTTACTACTAGCGTAGTAACTTTTTTTAAAGTTTGGTACAGATTGTAGCCATAGATATGGACCGGGAGGAATATGAAATTGGTCGTCCGGTTATACAAAAGGCCGGGGTGGAGCACAAGATTGATTTTATCGAATCTCAGGCTCTACTGGCTCTTGATAAGTTGCTAGAAAATGTAAGTTTTTTAAATTTTGTAATATACAAATTTTAAGGACTTTGATAATTAACTATCTTTTCCATTCGATTAGCCTAAAAATGAAGGAGGTTTCGACTATGCTTTTGTTGATGCGGACAAAATAAACTACATCAACTATCACGAGAGAATAATGAAACTAGTGAAGGTGAATGGGATTGTCGTATACGACAACACGCTTTGGTTTGGATCAGTCGCGCAACCTGAGGAAATGGTTCTTACAGAATTCAAACAGGGGAGAGTGAGTACTATAGAGTTTAACAAATCACTCGCAGCAGACCCTCGTGTCGACATCTCTACAGTTCCATTAGGTGATGGCATCACCATTTGCAGACGTCTCTACTAGAATTCCGGACATTGGTTTAATGTTTTCCGTTATGCATAAAGTATGGTTATTCTAAGTCTTGAATATTTGTTTTCTTCGATAGTTCAGATGGTGAAATGTGTTCTAATTTCTTGTTGTGGTTGCTAATGAAATAAAAATGTTTTATTTTGTTGAATGATTATAATTTTCGATTCTTTTGTTAATGCAAGAAACTATTTTTCGATTTTTTTAGTGAACTTAGACCATTTACATATTCATTACTAATCTTATGTTTCCAATGTTAATTTGTTTTTAAAAAAAAATCTTATATTTCCAACACCTGCATTGTAATGATCCACTTGGCCAATTTCATGACACGATCGTCAAACTCTGTGACTTTGAAATTGGAGCTTCAACATGAACTTCTGTGGAGTTTTTACATTCGAGTCTGAGTGTACTGAGGAAAAGTGTAATTAGAGCCAAAGAAGATACGCGAGTAAGTATGATCCAATGACTCGATCACCCTAAGTAAGTTATCTAAGAGTGTAACTGTAAACCACATCTGTGTAGTTTCTCTTTGATTGATTACCTTACTTGACAACTAGGATACAACAAGAATATATGTTTGACCGGTAGAAGGCGTGCATACATACAGAATACAAGAATCTAATTTCTGCCTAGTAAAAAGCTTTAATGGCGCTACTGATCCTGTTAGTAATATGGGCCTCTCGTGTCATCGATGTCATCAACTATGTGATACTATCTCAAGCATTTTACAGCTGAGACTTGGCGTGGCTATGTGTCACAGTTGTTAGGTAGATTTTTCATTTAGTTGCTGTAAGTCTTGACTCGCTCGGCCTGTATGACCTGCAACCTGTTTTGGCCAGGCCCGACCGGTTTTTGACCGGGTGGGACCTGTTTTTCACTGGTTCTGACATTAAAGATAGTATCAATTAAAAAATAATATGATGAACTGAGATATATTGCTGGTTATGTTGTGTATATGACTAATCTATGTAAACTCACTTAAAAATCAGGAATATATAAGGTCCAACAGAAAGTGCACAAAGATACTCGTGTTATCTTACTATACACAATGAGTTGATATTTTCATTTCTTGGGTACCCGTCAGTTAGAACACGGTGACTACAGAGGAGCAATACATTGACGGTTGGCTCAGCTGGTCATGTAATTTAGCTGCTAAGCAGATGCTTTGGGGGCCATTTACAAGTATCTATTTTTCTTTTATCACTGTTTTTTCTTTGTATTAAGAAGTAAGCTATTAAACCTGAAGGGCATTAAAGTAACTTAGCTAAAGATGGAGGGGGAGTATTTGCATTGGAATGGAAGAAGCTATATTCTTGAAGGGCTGATTATGCCAACATGTGAAACTTGAAGACAGCTGTGCGAGTGGGAGTATATAAGCCACCTAACTAACTCGTTTCATTCGTTCATTCAGTTTTCATCTTTTCTTGTGCGTGTAAAAAGTGTGAGAGTTGTTATATTGTGTTCTTGATCGTGTTGATCAAAGGTTCTCTAGTTTTCTTTTCTGTTTGTAAAGATTGTGGCTATCTAGCCGTATCATTGATATATACTCTAAAAGTGAGCCAAGGGAAGGTTGGCTGGGTTCACTCATAAGTTTGTGTTGTTGATTCTGAGTTGGTTTATAAGTTTTTTACATGGTATCAGAGCCTGGTTGCTCTGAATCGTGATTAAAATCATTTTTTAAAAAAAAATAGGGTTTTCGAAAATTGGGGGTTTTGATCTATTTGTGTAGATCTTGACTTCTTGGTGAGTGGATTGTTATTGTTCATATCAATTCGTGTTTTTCTCAAACTTAATTGGTTTTTTGAAATTAGGGTTTCAGTTAATTTTTGGGGGGTTTTTGGTTAAAACGTTTTCTTGGTCTAATTGATGAACTGTGGGTTCATTAATTGGGTTTAATTGTTGTTTTTTGCTGGTTAATTAAAAAAACCCTAAAATCAGATATTAGGGTTTGTTCTAATCTTGGTAAGTTTTTTTGTCTTTATTGTATTGGTTGGTTGTGTTTGCTCTTGTGCAGGTTGTTTTTTTCGCTGCGTTGACTCTTAGATCTTCTTGATCTATTGTGTTTGTGGTGTTGGTTTTTCTGAATAGGCTTTATTCAGAGTTCTTGCTTGGTTTTGCTGCGCGTGCTACGTAACACCTCTCTCACCTTCTTGATAGTTTTAGGTTTTTTTTGTTTTAGAGGGGTTATTTAGGTGTCGATGGGATTAGTTAGTCACTGGTGTTGATTGATTGAGGCTTTTTTGTGGTAGTTGTTTGTTTGGTTGTAGAGGAGTTACAAGGTGGTTTTGTGTTTCTTTTTGTTCTGTTTGTTCTTGTTTAGATCACTTTCAGGTCATTGCTCTTGACCTACCACCTATTGAGTGGTTTGGAAGCCTGAGAACTGCATTTTTGACCTGTTGTGTGTGTTCTTGTTTTCTTGGGTTGTTATTGTTATTCTCTATGTCTAGGTCTGGTCCTAGTTCTCCTAAGGGTGATGGTCCACCTAAAGGGGGAGCTGAAGTGGTTAAATTTGATGTTTATGATCCACTTTACTTACACCCTCAAGATATTGGTTCTCAATTGATTACCTTTAAACTTGAGGGTACTGAAAATTATAAAGTTTGGTCTGCTGCTGTTAAACTTGCATTGCAAAATAGAAACAAACTTGGATTCATTAATGGTAATTGTGTGCAAGATACTAATGATGGTCATGCTAGAGATCAGTGGGATAGGTGTAATGCTGTTGTGCTTTCTTGGTTACTTGGTTGTGTCTCACCTGATTTATATAAAGGACAAATATTTTCTAAATATGCTCAAGATGTTTGGGATGAATTGGAAGAAACTTATAATAAGCAAGATGGTTCTGTCATATATAATCTTCATCATAAGATATACACTTTAACTCAATCTGGTATGTCTTTATCTGAATATTATCATGAGTGTAATTCTTTGTGGAGACAATTTGATGCACTTGTTGAATTACCTGATTGTACTTGTGATGGGTCTGAAGCCCTTAAAGAACATGATCAGCTTCTCAGACTGATGCAGTTCTTGATGGGGCTTGATGATTGTTATAATGTTGTGAGAAGCCAGATTCTCACTTCTGATCCCATACCAGATTTGAGAACTGCTTTTGCTACTTTGTCCAGGGATGAATCACATAGAAATGGATCTAAAAATAATAAGACTAGTCCTTCTGCTTTTGTTGTTAAGTCTGGTGGGAATTCCAATAATTGGAATTCAAACAGAAATAATAATAATGGAAATTCTGATACTGGGAATTCTAACAGAAATAATAATAATTGGAGTGGTAATAGGACTGGGTCTAATGGGTATAGAAATGGTAATCTTTTGTGTACTCATTGTAACATGAAGGGTCATACAGTTGACAGGTGTTTTGAGCTAATTGGGTATCCTCCTAACTTTAAAAGAAATAATAATAATACAGCTCAAAACAATGTTCATAATGTTAGTGTTAATGATGGAAATTGTAATCAGGGTAAGAATATAGCTCATAATCTTACTCCTGATCAATACCAAAGGCTCATAAAATTGCTGAATGTTTCTGGAGATAACTCAATGGGTTCTGCAACCATTGCAGGTACCTTTAGAGTGAATAATTGTGTTGTTAGTTTTTTATCTTGTAGATTTTTTAACTACAATTCCAACATTAGTACTTATTGTACTTATGTTGGATGGATTATTGATTCAGGAGCCAGTCAGCATATAACTTTTTCTGAAAAATTGTTATTTGATGTTATTGATGTGTCTTCTTTGCACATAAGTGTTGCTCATCCTAATGGGACTTTAGAATATGTGAAAAAAATTGGATGTTTTAAAATTAATAATTTGGTGATTAAAGATGTGCTGGTTGTTCCTGGATATAAAGTGAGTCTTTTGTCTGTTCAGAAACTGTCTAAAGATAATAAAGTTAATGTTAGTTTTAATGAATATTGTTGTGTGATTCAAGATTTAGCTCACAATGTCCTAATGGGGACTGGTAGTGAAAAAGATGGCTTATATTTTCTTGATGAAGGTAGGCCTGTGTTTAATAAAAGTGTTAGAAGTTGTAATATGGCTAGTTCTATTTGGCATAATAGGTTAGGACATCCAGCAGATCAAGTGCTAGATGTTCTAAGAAAAGATAATTAAGAGATTAAACTTAAAGGTTTGTAACCTTGTGATGTTTGTCATAAGGCTAAACAAACTAGAGAGTCTTTTTCTTTGAGTGATCATAAAACCAAACAGCTTGGTGATATTGTTCATCTTGATGTTTGGGGACCATATAGAGTTGCTAGTAGAGAAGGATTTAGGTTCTTTTTAACTATGGTTGATGACTATACTAGGTCTGTGTGGGTTTTTTTATTAAAAAGTAAAACTGAAGTGTTTTCATGTGTTGAAAGTTTTGTCAAGCTTATTGATAATCAGTTTAATAAAAATATTAAGATTTTCAGAAGTGATAATGGAACTGAGTTTGTTAATAACAGGTTTTCTGAATTTGTTAAACTTAATGGTATTGTTCATCAAACCACTTGTGCTTATACTCCACAACAAAATGGTGTTGTGGAAAGAAAACATAGACATTTACTTAATACATCTAGAGCCCTCATGTTTCAGGGGGGCATTCCATTAAACATGTGGTCTGAATGTGTGCTAACTGCTACTTATTTAATTAACAGGTTACCTACTGCTGTTTTATCTGGTAAAAGTCCTTATGAAATGGTTTATGAGTCTAAACCAAGTATTCTCCATTTAAAAGTTTTTGGCTGTTTGTGTTTTTCTAATGTGTTAAATGTTTCTGATAAATTTGAGTCTAGGTCTGAAAAATGTGTTTTTGTTGGGTATGCTTTTGATAAGAAGGCATATAAACTGTTTAGTTTGGAAAGTAAAAAGTTTTTGTTTTCAAGAGATGTAAAATTTTATGAAACAGTTTTTCCTTTCAAAAATGATGTTATAAGTAAAGAGTTTGTTTTTTCTGAAAATGGTGTTAATGATTTAAATTTTTTTAACATAAACAGTCAAGTGCCTAGTGAATCTGATGATGATAATGGAGATAGTATAGGTAGTAAGCATAGGCTTGTACCTGAAACTAATGATAAACCTAGTGACAACACTGTAGAATCTTGTAATAGCAAAGAAGGTGTTCATACTACTAATACAGATAATATTTTTGAGGTAGATAGATCATCTAATACTAATACAGATTCTAGTAGGAAGGACACTAGTGTTGAGTATGCAACAGAAGAGGTTTCTGAGGGTATACCAAACATTAGTAATGATGATGATAATTCCTCTGAGGATGAAGGCATTGAGTCTTTTGGAAATATGTTTAATTGGTCACCAGAACCAGCAACAGAGAACACTGTTAGGAGAACAAGTAGAAAAACTACTTTTCCTTCTAAGTATAAGGATTTTGTGCTTAATAAGAATGTCAAATATAGTATTAATAAAGTTGTTAGCTATGCCAATTTAAGCATTGATAATTTTGTGTTCACCACTAATCTTAATAAAGTTCATGAGCCTACTCAATATTCAGAGGCTATCAAAGATAGCAAATGGATTGAGGCCATGAATCTAGAAATGGAAGCCTTAAACAGGAATAATACATGGATTATTACTGATCTTCCTGAGGGTAGAAAGGCTATTCCATGTAAATGGATATGGAAAGTTAAATATAAATCTAGTGGTGATGTTGAGAGATTTAAAGCTAGATTAGTAGCTAAGGGCTTTAATCAAAGAGAAGGAATAGACTATGATGAAACTTTTTCACCAGTGGTTAAAATTGTTACAGTTAGATGTGTTTTAAGTCTTGCTGTTAGCAATAACTGGCCATTATTTCAGTTGGATGTAAATAATGCTTTTTTAT
Organism: Glebionis coronaria; assembly: GCA_025667525.1. Lineage (NCBI taxonomy): Eukaryota > Viridiplantae > Streptophyta > Magnoliopsida > Asterales > Asteraceae > Glebionis > Glebionis coronaria. The sequence continues at coordinate 23,810,238 of CM046882.1, read as the reverse complement.
ATGGTGAACTGGATGAAGAAGTGTATATGAAAATTCCTGAAGGTTATGGTGATGAGAATGGTAACAAAGTTTGTAAATTGGTTAAGTCCTTATATGGGTTAAAGCAAGCTCCTAGAAAATGGAATGAGAAACTTGTTTCTGTTCTTACTGAAAATGGATTTGTTCAGAGTCCTAATGATTTCTCTTTGTTCATTAAGAATAGCAACAATGTATTCTTAGTTTTGCTTGTTTATGTGGATGACATTGTTATCACTGGAAATAACCTTGATGAAGTTAATAAATTTAAACAGTTTTTAAGTACCAAGTTTCTTATTAAAGATCTTGGAAAACTTAAATATTTCTTAGGCATTGAGGTTATAGACATTGATAATGGTATTTGTCTAACACAAAGAAAATATTGCACAGAGTTGTTGTCAGAATTTGGTATGTTGGGATGTAAACCATGTGGTGCTCCTATTGAAGTTAATCCAGATAGTAAGAAGCTTAACAAGAAATTTAGTGAGGATAAAAAACTAACTGAGATTACTTCATATCAAAAACTTGTTAGAAAACTGATATATTTGACTATGACTAGACCTGATATTGCTTATGCAGTACATTGTCTTAGTCAAGTCATGCATAGTCCTATGACTTCTCATCTTAGACTTGCATTCAGAGTGCTTAGATACTTGAAAGGTGAACCTGGATTAGGTATCACTTTTAAGAAAGGGGATTGTAGTAAGCTGAATGTGTTTGTGGACTCAGATTGGGCAAAATGTAAGATAACCAGAAGGTCTTTGACTGGTTATTGTGTTTTTCTGGGGAACAATTTAGTTTCTTGGAAGAGTAAGAAACAAAGTGTTGTTTCTAGATCTTCCACAGAAGCTGAATATAGGGCTATGTGTAATGTTTGCTGTGAAGTCATGTGGATTCATAAAGTGCTTAATGATATGAAAGTGAATGTTGTTTTACCTGTTGATATGAACTGTGACAACAGTTCTGCTATTCAAATCTCTTTGAATCCAGTGCTTCATGAAAGAAGCAAGCATTTTGAAATTGATCTATATTTCTTAAGAGAGAAAATATCTGCAGGATATATAAAACCTATAAAAGTTAAATCTGAACATAATACTGCAGATATTTTTACTAAAGGATTGCTTATATCAGATCATAAGAAGTTTTGTAGTATGCTTGGTTTGTATAATGCTTTTGCAGGTTAAGAGCTTAAGGGGGAGTATTAAGAAGTAAGCTATTAAACCTGAAGGGCATTAAAGTAACTTAGCTAAAGATGGAGGGGGAGTATTTGCATTGGAATGGAAGAAGCTATATTCTTGAAGGGCTGATTATGCCAACATGTGAAACTTGAAGACAGCTGTGCGAGTGGGAGTATATAAGCCACCTAACTAACTCGTTTCATTCATTCATTCAGTTTTCATCTTTTCTTGTGCGTGTAAAAAGTGTGAGAGTTGTTATATTGTGTTCTTGATCGTGTTGATCAATGGTTCTCTAGTTTTCTTTTCTGTTTGTAAAGATTGTGGCTATCTAGCCGTATCATTGATATATACTCTAAAAGTGAGCCAAGGGGAGGTTGGCTGGGTTCACTCATAAGTTTGTGTTGTTGATTCTGAGTTGGTTTATAAGTTTTTTACACTTTGTTTAGACAATTAACGTGTCACAATTTATAAAAGATAATTTAGATAATGTTCGCCTGCTGCTGTTCTACAGACTAAAACTATATAGTACATAAGATGATATTGAATACCTATTTTAAGCTGTTTTGGATCAATTTAAAAGGGATCGGCTCATACGGAATTCGTGCTTAAGCAAATCCAAACACTATATAGTACATAAGATGCTAAAATTTTATTTTTTTGTGTGAATGGAATAGATCAAGTACCATAATGCATGAAATCCATGGTAGACTTATGTGAAATAAATTATCATGTAATACTAATATTGTTTATTTTCGGAACAAAAAGACATTGATTTCTAATATGAAATAAATGTCATAGGATATGTGAAAACTTAATACGGATTCATGTAATAAGCTAAAGATTAATGATCACTAAATAGGGGTGCTTGCGAGTCGGGTTTTGTTTCGGATCCAAATTTGGTTTCTGGATCCATAGATTGTGTTATATTGTGGATTTTCCGGGTCATTACGTGAGATATCGTGTAAGTTCAACTATTCTTTTTTTTTGTCCTAAAAAGGCCCCTTTTTATAAACCCTTGAATTCAGTTCCGATGAGATAAGTAAATCGTAGGGGTGAGATTAGAGGAAAGATTTGCCAGGAAGCTGCAATTGGATTAGTTTTGATCAAACCGTAGAGTTGAGTTCGGGGGAAAGGATATTTTAGTAGATCGGAGAAGGTCAAGCAGTTTCATTCCGTTGAGTGTTGACAAATCGGCAATAAGATTGTTTTGTGGACTTCAAATTCTGCCGTGTAAGTTCAATCATCATTTATACTAAATTTGCCGCATTTGGTAATTGATTTATGATTCTGGATCTTGATTGTTACGAGTAATTAATTTTAGTTTATGAAAACGGCGTATACATGTTAAAAAGAGATTGATCCATGGATGCTTCATAGTCTATGTACATGCGGTAGCAATGGAAATGCAAATTTTTCATCCAAAGTCCAAAATTTCAAAATTTCAAATTCAGTTTCATAGTCTATGTACATGCGGTAGCAACGGCTTGGATTTGTGTCTTATAAAGATTAATTGAATTTGTGTATCAATTTTGTTTGGCGCATTCCATATTTCATTATCTTTTTTTTATAAAACTTTATGTTATTTTGAAAATGATGTTCTGGCTGAGATTTTATAAAGAGCTGGTGAATCTCAAGTGTATGCCGAGGAATTGGTTGCAGGGAGCGGGGGGTACGGTAGGGTAGTATAATATAGTGGTTTTTATGTAACATTCTACGAGGATAGTAATCCGAAGTTTATTAAGGAGGTTGCTGAATAGATGGCTCAAGTTTTCACATTCTTATCTCCTTTTCATAGGATCAAGATAATAAGAAAGTAAGAAATAGAAAATTTCATGAAACAAGACATTTCAGCTGGTTGTGTAAATCATGCATCAAGCCAGGTTCATTCCATGAGGATCCAATTAAAGCACAACCATAAGATAGGTTCGTAATTTCATGGATGTGATTGAGATAGGGAACTAATTTGACAGAATGTAGCATCAGCATAGCCTTGTGTCCATCTCAATAAACTTTGAGCAAGTCACTGAGAGTCTGAGACCATGTGATGCAGAACTGGCTTCCTGATGATTTATATATGTTGTGCAGGTCTTAATCATATATTTCCAGGATCAAAATTGATCATAGCAACTTCATGTTTTCCAGCAATCAGCATAAAGATAAAACAAGAACAAAAGTATTGGGTTGAACCCTTTCTGCAGATTTTATTGATATGAATATAATGGGTTACTTTGAATTACAGGGATCCTATCAAATATATAGTATGTGAATCGGTGCCTTATGAAGCTATACACCGTTTCAATAAAAGTAAAAGATATATACAACCGTTCCTAACTGCTGTATTTACCCTAATAGGTTTGGGTATGGGCCTAAGAGCCCGTTTATGTTCTTCCTGTATTTCTCTTCCGGATGTCTTTTGCACAGGCTTGATCTTTTGGCCTCTAAGACATTAAATCAGGTCCAACAGTTCCCCCCTAATGTCGAGATGCCAAAAATCTTCTTTTCTCCTTGCAGTCGCTGCGGTTCTATGGTTTCTGCATTCCCTGCGACTAATTTTCTTCTAAATGTCCATGGCCTTTTGTTAGTTTGCTGCAAAAATTGTATTATCTCGTATGCCTTCATCTTCGGCCTCACACCTTTCAACCTTCACGGTTTTTAGGGTTCATCACGAACCAGTGGTTCCTTTTCTTCTCGAATTCTTATGAACGCAAACGTCTTCTTCCTTCTTTTGCAACAAAACAAAACAGCCATGTTGTTTCTTTCATCTTGTTCTTCTCTTTCTTTTCCAAATTTGTTTTTTTCTTTTCTGCCTTTAATTTTTTCTTCCTTTTTTCTTATCATAAACCGAATAAGAATATTGAAGAAATCTTTTCTTATCATAATCCAAATAAGAACCTTGAAAAATATTTTCTTATCATAATCCAAATAAGAAAACTTTGAAAAAAAACTTATCTTTTCCTGTTTTTTTTATTCCTCCATGGTTGATGACTGCCGACATGAATTGTTGGTGTTGCTTGATCCATTCGCTCTGATACCACTGTTGTGCAGGTCTTAATCATATATTTCCAGGATCGAAATTGATCATAGCAACTTCATGTTTTCCAGCAATCAGCATAAAGATAAAACAAGAACAAAAGTATTGGGTTGAACCCTTTCTGCAGATATTATTGATATGAATATAATGGGTTACTTTGAATTACAGGGATCCTATCAAATATATAGTATGTGAATCGGTGCCTTATGAAGCTATACACCGTTTCAATAAAAGTAAAAGATATATACAACCGTTCCTAACTGCTGTATTTACCCTAATAGGTTTGGGTATTGGCCTAAGAGCCCGTTTATGTTCTTCCTGTATTTCTCTTCCGGATGTCTTTTGCACAGGCTTGATCTTTTGGCCTCTAAGACATTAAATCAGGTCCAACAATATAGTGACTTATCTTCTTGATATCTGCTTATTCGCATGTATATGTCAAGAGTCTTCTTAACTTGAGATCAAATTAGTTGTGCTATGAATGGTACATAAACTCGAGTAAAAAGACACTTCTTAAACTTCTTTTTTGAGTTTGGATGAGAAAATCTAACATCACTCCTATACATGTCCTATTTTTTTTTTTAGCAATTCAATAAGAATGAATTAATAATTATAATTTACATATTAGGAGAAGGCAAACGGGCAACAAGCTGCGCCGCATGTCCTATAAGTTCATGTTTTCCGGAAACTACCTAATTTTTATTTAAGACATGTAAGCTAGTCGATATTGAATCCCAGATTCACAAACGCGTGATATTGTGTTTGCTGCTTCGCTGATCTTACTCTATGTAAAGAGGATATTTCAGATTTGAAAACGAATAAAATTTTCAAAATATTATAGATGGGACGAAGAGTGAGGCAGTGTTCTTAGGAAAGATTCCTGGAAAGCCACAATGGTATATTTGATGACAACGATACAATCTCCAGATTACCTGAGACTGTACTGCACTATGTCGTCTCTTTCCTTCCAACTTTAGAGAAAGATCAGGTCCGGATCCTGTCAAGAAAATGGAGACGAATTGCTGCACAATCACAAAAAAAGTTCTCTCTGACTGGACGCAGATTAGATGATCAGGAATTATCAAGGATTTTGGCGGATGACTTCCACTCGGCAGACTCTCTTAGGCTAAGAAGGTGCTCTGGGATGAAAACACTGAAACTAGAGAATTTCAACCTAAAAACTGTTGAGCTAAACTATTGTGGAAGCTTGAAAAGCGTAGAACTCAACACACCACGTCTTGAGACTTTTCGATTTCTTAGACCCCGTATGAGGCCATGCATAATTGATTTTGGCATCTGCAAGCAGATGAAAACTATAGATTTAAGTGGGGTTGCCATGAACAACATGATGTTTATGGACTGCAACAAAACATTCCCCCTTATTCAAGTCTTGACCTTAAGTCGTTGTGATATGACGGGATGTATAAAAATATTAAGTAATTCACTCCGTGAGTTATGTTTGTTGCAATTTAATGAATCGAAAGAAATCACAGTCACTGCCCCAAACCTAGTTCATATCACTTACAGTGGCAGTACAATATGTTCTTTTTACAACATGAACGTTGACCGTCTCTTTGCAGCTGATATTGGACTATACCCCAGTCGGTATAAAAAGCGTAATGACACATGGTTTCGTAATTTGAATGAAATGCTTCAATGTCTGAAGCCGAAAAGGTTGGCGATTAAGACTAATTCTGAGAAGGTACGTTTTGGAAAACCTTAGTTTGTGAATATATGTTTATATTATGTTTTATATTTGTTAAACTTAATTTGGTCTTCTTGTTGTAATGTAGAATATTATAATACCGAAACAACTTAGACAAAATCTTACGCCTCCACTGGATGAAACTAATCTGATACTAGTAGATATCATCACTTCAAGAACAAGAGATACTATCGATCTTGTTTATCTTGCCGATTCAATGCTTTGGATTTCACCTCGGCTGAAGGTTGTTCGAGTTCATTTACAGAGTTTGTTTGTTGCAAGACTAAAGGTATTTCTAACTATTAGAATATACGCAAATTCATTAATTAACAGTACTGCAAAGATCATACTTCGGATAGTTTTAGAAAATGGTGGTCATTTTGTTGTAAATACATTGTTGTGACTTTTTGTTAAGAAAGAATTTTGTAAACTTTTTGTTCTGCTAACATGCAGTTGGTTCATGGGGTCTATTCAAGAAACCAAGAGAACTCATGCAGCTTGTGCACCTCGCATCCCATAAGATGTTGGCGCCATTCAGTGACGCAATTTGATGTTATCGAATTAAGGAAAAACTTACTCAAGTGGTATCTCAAGTGTTATCTCAAGGAAAATTTACAAAAGGTTGACCGCGTTGCCATAGACGGGCTAATAGATTGACAGGTTGATGGTGGCTTGTTTTTTGATATTAGTACTTTTTGTTGTTATAAGTTTATTGAGAAAAACCATCTGATCAAAGTGATTATTTTTGTTGTTAATCTCTGAATTAGATTATAATGATAACGCAAGTAGCTTGTAGAAAGTAAACATGATGATACTAGATCTCACAACAGGTATTCATTTTATTTCTTCTTTTTATTGATTGTTTTAAAAGCTTTACTAGTCGTTTATAGTACTAATATATTGTTCTATCCTTTTTGTGAAGGTTTTGAGTCGAGCATGCTTTTTATGGAAGTTGTGATGATTGTTTGCGAAGGTTAAGTTGCCTTACATACAACATGAGTGACATATTAAAGGTCATACATCATGACATAAAGAGTGTCGCCCAGTCTGTTGATGAAGATACGAGGACACGGACCTGGGTTGTTAAAGTACCTCACACGTGAGATACCAGTTGGTTAATCCATGAAAATTATATAAAGTTGATTGGGATGTTCTTCACATGTGAGATAAGATTGAAAGTGATAGTGTGTTTATTACTAGTTGGTTAGTTCATGAGAAGTATATATGTATTTTTTTAACGACTAATGTACAGAAACGAGGCATTGGCTTATGTTTTATATGACTATTATTTGTTCCTTGTTTAACTCTTTAATCATGTTGCAACTGGATAGTGTGTTTATTAGGTTGTTAGTTCATGAGAAGTATATATTGTACGTATAAATGTATTTATTCAACTCTTTAATCATGTATTCTTGTTACAATGGGATATTATTTCGTGTAAGATGGGTTTATTATGTATCTTTTCTGGTCAACCCGATATGTAGCTGTTGAATATAGTTTCCTAAGATAGTTAGTATCTTGATTAGGTTTCTTTCCTTATTGTACGGTAAGTGTGTCGAATGGGCTTGGCCTGAGTTTGTAACCAACCCCCTCACCCTATAAAAGCAGGTGAGGGGGTGTTGCTCAAATCACACCGTAGCTTCTATTCTTTCTACTGTAATCGATCGATTGGTATAATAAAGTAAATCGTTTGGTTACCTTTGTGTCGTTCTTCTGGGTTTCATTCGTTGCATCTCCGCGATCTTCTTTACAACGATCTAGGTTCCGCATATCGATCTTCGGGTTGTTGGTGGTGTCGATTCCAACAGTAGCTTTGTCCACATTTGATAGCTCATCAAGCAATCATAGTCTCTTATCTATTGCTTGGTTCAAAATATACTTGATAGAACTAAAAAAAGATGCCAGAGTACAATTTTTTAATCCATTTCTGTAGTAAGAACTTTATTTGGTTAAATCATGTTATTACGTAGTATAACTGTGAGCCTTTTTTTCTGTTCAAAATATCGAAAGAAATTTAAGCAACCACTTTTTGTAAATATCACTGGATTGGCAGGTGTTATGTTTTGGTCCGGTAGGGCCCGTTTTAACCTTGGGATGACCGCTTTGACCGGGTCTGACCCATTTTGGTCGGTCTCTGGGATGTTTTGGAAGGGTCTTAGATGTTTTCCCGGGTCTAACCCGTTTTGAGTGGGTCTTAGATGTTTAGGCCGGGTAGTTCTGTTCCGTTTTGGTCGGGTCTGAGATGTTTTTGCTTAGTCTGAGATGTTTTGACCAGGTCTGATCCGTTTTGACCTCGTCTGAGATTTTTTAACCAGGTCTGACCCGTTTTAGCCAGGTCTGATCCGTTTTCATGTGCTTCTAAAAGGACCAACTTTAGTTTGAATTAGTCGCGCAACCTGAAGATATGATTCTTAAAGTATTCAAAGAGGGTAGAGTGGCTAGCTATAGAGTTCAAGAAATCACTCGTAGCAGACCCTCGTATTGACATCTCTACAGTTCCTTTTTGCATTACCATTCGCAGACGTTTCTACTAGAATTCAGGTCATTGGTTTAGTGTTTTATACCATTCTGCTATAAGCAATGCATAGATAATAGTATACACACACTATGACTTAAGTTGACGCTCAACGAATGTACAGTTGGTTGATATAATTGCTAGTTTGTCAAGTGTTACCTCCTCCTCATCAGATGACTAGTGGCCTTTAAATAGACAGACCATCAATATCATATTATCAGTTATCCAAGAATCTTGTGCGTCTTCTTGCCAGGCCAGATTCCCAATTTCCACTTCAATCCAGGCGAGTTAGTCATACTAGAATGAAAGTTTTATAGACATTACCAGAAACGTTACCATGGATGAGTAACGTGATGTCTGACACACCTTTCCATTCCTCCAACACTCTCAAAACTACTAAAAAGGTCAATTCCGGTGAGCTAGTAAGAAATATGCACTAAATGATTCCAATCCTCTCATAACAACCTAAGGGATTGTTATAGACCTCAAACCCCGACCACACTTTGGCTTTGATTCATGAAGTCATGTGATGCACTCTCAATGTCAATATGTAAGTGAGACGAGCTATAACATGAACATCTGTAGATTTTTTACATTTGAGCATGAGTGTACTGAGCTTAGGCGTGATTAGAGTTAAATAAAATACATGATTAGGTACGGTCCAATGACACGTTTTTAGGTTAAGAAGGTGGATACGAGGATCTTCAAGTCCTAAGACACATATCAATTTACGAACTTGAAGATTAGGGAAGCTTGTTTAATCAATAGATAAGCACGCATTCTTCACCTCTATGTCAACGAGATAATAAACTGCATTAGCAAAAACAGAACAATCAACTTAGATGTAACATCTCAAAATCGAATTTTATGTATTTTATTACCAGAATGTTTTGCGTAACTTTCACTACGACTTTATATGTTGAATGTTGTAGGTGATTGGCTAGTCAAACCCCCGTCGTAAGACTATGTATAAATATCATGGTTTTAGAAGTATATGTTATTGCTATTAGAATACCATGTGTTAAAATTTTAAGGAAATAAGTCCTCATTGTAATAGTTAATGAAAAGGACTAACGGTGCAAAAGAATTAGCAACAGGGACTAACGGTGCGATGTTAAGTCATGAAGTTATAGAATTGCCCTTATGGTTTTTGGGGGAAAAAGAAGTATTATCCTTATTTGCTTTAGAATAATCATAAGAACACTAGAAAGAAAGAATCAAGAACAAGTAATACGATTGTATGATTAATGATGAATAAGAAGGTTTAAGCTTAGAAATCCATTCCTCAATCAAGGTATGTAAGTGTATATGATTCATGTGATATTGAATTTAAGGGTTTCTATTAATTGATGGTTTGTGTTAATTTGGGGATTATGTGAATTAGGGGGTTATGAACCTTATCTTTTATTTGGGATAGAACATGTTACTAGAAATCATTTTATGATGAAATCATGTGTTAGAGTTATGTTTATTAGATGGTTAAGAGATGGGTAAGAGATCATGTTATGAGCATACTCCATGTTTATGTTTGTTTAGTTAAGGGGTGTTTGGTTTAAGCTTTTAAAAGTATTATTAGACATGTTATAAGTGTTAATTCTATTGTAAATGATCCCTAACATGTTATATAAGCTGATTTATGAGTTTACACATGATTAGAACAGTTTATGATTGGTTTTGGGTCGTTTTCGACATGTTTAAAATCAGGACACCAAGCTTTGCAGAAATTTGCGCAGACTTTGAAAAATCATAGAAAAATAACCGTAACTTCGTTTGAAGTGTGACTTACTTTTTCGGAAAGGCGAAAGAATCTACTTTCTAGCAAAATTGGTTGCAGTTATGAATTCCAGGTTTAATATGGTTAGAAACAGGAAAGTCCAGCAAACTGCATAAATTCTACATAAAATTGGCTTTTAGTAAAAGTGTTTTAAGGATGGAATAGCATCTTACGTGTTTATATTTAAGTGGTTTAGACCCAATACATGTTAGATATATGAATTTGCAGGTTCTAATTGTCCTTGTATGGTCATATTATGATTAGGTACTATTTGGAAAGCTTACGGAAACATAATCAAGACTTAGAGGTGAGTAACGGATTAACTTCATGTACTAGTTTAAACATGAGGTAAGAATGATTCGTAGCTTTGGTTTTAGCTGAAGGTTATCACGTTTAAAGAATCGGAAGTAGTCGACTATTATTTATCATAATTCGGGTTTAGCCAAATACTAGTCAAGTTAAGATGCTCACAAGGAGCATCCTTATTATGCTAAGGGTACTCACAAGGAGTATCATATCCATGTTAAATATGCATACAAAGAGCATCATTGTATAATAGTTTGCTTTAGAAATGCATCACTGACATGAAGCGGACCCAAGAAGTCCATGATATGGAATTCCCGTTCAAGCATCTTAAGTGGATAACCCGTGCTTATATAGTAGCATCCTAAGTGGATGACCCAAGCATCCTAAGTGGATGACATGTGCTTAATTCAGAAATAACGTCCTTTGTGGATGACCCAAGTCAAACAAGCACATTCAAGTTACATGAAGACTAGTGGTCGTACCATATATAGAATTATTTGTTTATAGATTCATGTATCATATTTACAAGTATTATTCAGATTTCATTATCTCCCTAAGTTGTAAGGACTTACCATTCTCAGTTTCTGTCTTATGTAGGTAATTGAAGATAGATATTGTGGGCTTGTAGATAGTAACTAGAAGTGCATTTTGGGAGAAGACGGTTACACTCGATATAGGTGACGAGCGACTCATTCTAGCACTATGATATTTCTTGTAACGCCCCTTATGTTTTCAGAAGTTTAAAACAGTGTTGAATCATGTTTATGTACAGCTTCAAGTAGTCTTAGTAATTTATGAACAAGTCATGTAAGTAATGCGTCAGAAATGGGAGCGTTTGGCAAACTCTCAAATTTTGAAGTAGCACGTTTCCGTTTGCCATGTTATGTATAGGAATTTCCAGCTTATATATATTAATAGATGTTAAAGTTTTGAATGGGTTTCATGTCGGAACAATGTATACAAAAAAATAAATTAAATAAATAAATACTCAAGTCAAGGGCGTTTTAAGTTGGTATCAGAGCGTTTCGTTTGAGGGATCCGAGTATTCGCCGTTAGTAGGAGGGTATTCGGACTCAAACAATAGCTCTTTATTGGCCATAGAATATATAGACCTTATTATGTACCATGTAGATTTTATTAGAACTATCACTGTTCATGATTAGTATATGAGATATGTTATGCTTAGTTAACTTTAGCATGTATAGAATACCATTTTCAGTAGCTCACGTAATAAGTTATCGTATGCTTTATTAGATCATGGTTAGAAGAAGTTAGAATATAGTACATTAGTAGATTATATGTTAGAACATGAAGTTTATTTTATGCTTAGTACAGAAATAGTAGAGTATCGATATCAGAAGAAAACATGATGACAGATAGGTTGTGTTAGTTATGATTCGGGATGGAATATGATGGCAATAATGACATGTTTATGTGACGCAAGTATTATGACGCCTGGCCAACGTGATATTAGTTACGTCATATAACTTGAAATTATTGGGATCATAAACGTTCCGAGGAATTTCTAAAATGATTCTAGGCAGACAAGCAGAGCACTGACTAATAGAATAGTACTTGTTAATATTAGAAATTAAATAGATAGAATATGTTTATAGAAATTTGGATTGTGATTATAGATAGACAATTTTAATCTCATATGTCAAAGTGTAACTTTCAGTTCACAGGAAATGACAAGTATTCAAGAAAATCCAGAAATGAGTACAGAAAAGCACCGACCCGTGAATGTTGATCAAGTGGACCGAGCATAGCACATGAAACAGCTTCAGATAATATACAGTTGAATGAAACAGATCAAGATCAAGATCAGTTAAAGAAATTGATAGCGGGTGAAGTTTCTCGGGCATTAGAAACATTAGTTCCAACTCTCGTGAGCAAGGTTAGAGAAACAGTTAATCAGGTAGTGAGCAATGAATTTAATAAGATAAATGATGTTCCACGCACAGGCAACATAGCAGAACATGCAATCGGGATTAACCAACAACAGCATAACAACTTTGGGTACAAAAATTTTGGGGCATGTGATCCTCCTGAATTTCAAGGTGAACAAGATCCGATACTTAGTCATAGGTGGCTGCTAGATATGGAAGAGGAATTTAATGTAAGCAGATGTCCACCTGAATTTAAAGTTAGATTTGCTGCATATTTGCTAAGGAAGCGTGCGAAGGACTGGTGGGATTTAACAAAACGTAGTAAGGGAACAGAAGTGATAGGCAAAATAGAATGGCAAGAATTTGTAGATATGCTTCTTAAAGTTTTCGCACCAGAAGCGGAAGTAAGAAAGATCCTAAGAGCATTTCTTGGAATGCATCAAACAATAGAGACTGTCAGTGAGTTCACTGGGTTGTTCAATGATCGAGCCCGATTTGTACCTGAGTATGCTGATGATGAGAAGAAACAGATGGACCATTATAGAGAATTGCTAAGAAAAGATATTCGGGAGTTTTTTTCTACAACTAATTGTCGGAACTTTAATGACTTGATGAATGCATCACTTGATCGGGAACAAGAAACCATGAGGGATGTACCGAGTCCCCTGAAAACAAAGCATGACCAAAGGGATTGTTCATCAAAAAGGGCAAAAATAGAAGGATAAAGGAAATATAGATAAAAAAACAACAGGGAGTAGTCTGAAAGTTGATTATCCAGTGTGTAGGAATTTTAAGAAGAGGCACTTTGGTGAATGTCGAGCGGGAAGGAATGAGTGTTATCGTTAAGGTCAGACTGGTCATTTCAGCAGGGATTTTGTACCACCAAGGAGATTATGTGATTTATGTAACGGAATAGATCATGATAGTAAGGATTGCCTGCAAAAAAACCCGTGATACAAACCGATAGACAATACAAAAATGCAGACCATAAAGAAATGAGCAATGCAAGAACACGGGGTCGTGCCCATATGACTTTAGAAGAAGCAGCAACTAAGCATGAAGTCGGTGAAGGTTCAAGTACTGTAAATATACATTCGTAAGTTATGTTAGATAGAATTCAAAGTTAGTATTAACAAAATTATCCCATGCATAAGAATAAGCTTAGCAGGGGAGATATAAAAGATAGAATTTAAGTATACTATTTTTCCCTAGGTGTTCGTGAGGAAACGGACAATTTCAGTGGGGGAGAGTTGTAACATCTCAAAATCGGATTTTATGTATTTTATTACCAGAATGTCGTTGCGTAACTTTAACTACGAATTTATAAGTTGAATATTGTACGTGATTTGCTAATCAAACCCCGTGGTAAGACTATGTATCAATATCATTGTTTTAGATGTATATTTTATTGCTATTAGAATACCATGTGTTAAAATTTTAAGGAAATAAGTCCTCGTTGTAATAGTTAATGAAAAGGACTAACGGTGCAAAAGAATTAGCAATAGGGACAAACGGTGCGGAGTTAAGTCATGAAGTTACATAATTGCCCTTATGGCATTTTAACCTCAAAATTACTCTAAATAGCCTCATTATTACACGTGTATTGATACGTGTTTTCTCTGAGGTTTTTGGGGGAAAAAGAAGTATTATCCTTATTTGCTTAAGAATAATCATAAAGAAAACTAGAAAGAATGAATCAAGATCAAGTAATATGATTGTATGATTAAAGATGAATAAGAAGTTTTAAGCTTAGAAATCCATTCCTGAATCAAGGTATGTAAGTGTATATGTTATGATTCATGTGATATTGAATTTAAGGGTTTCTATTAATTGATGGTTTGTGTTAATTTAGGGATTATGTGAATTAAGGGTTTATGAACCCTAGTTTTTATTTGGGATAGAACATGTTACTAGAAATCATTTTATGATGAAATCATGTTGTATATCATGTGTTAGAGTTAGGTTTATTAGATGGTTAAGAGATGGGTAAGAGATCATGTTATGAGCATACTCCATGTTTATGTTTGTTAAGTTAAGGGGTATTTGGTTTAAGCTTTTAAAAGTATTTTTAGACATGATATAAGTGTTCATTCTATTTTAAATGATCCCTAACATGCTATATAAGCTGAGTTATGAGTTTACACATGATTAGAACAGTTTATGATTGGTTTTGGGTCGTTTTGGACATGTTTAAAAGCAAGACAACAACCTTTGCAAAAATTTGCACAGACCTTGAAAAATCATAGACAAATAACCGTAACTCCGTTTGGAGTGTGCCTTACCTTTTCGGAAAGGAGAAAGAATCAACATTCTAGCAAAATTGGTTGCAGGTCTGAATTATAGGTTTAATAGGGTCAGAAACAGGAAATTTTAGCAGATTGCATAAATTCTACATAAAAATGGCTTTTAGTAAAAGTTTTAAGGATGGTAGCATCTTACGTGTTTATATTTAAGTGGTTTAGACTCAATACATGTTAGATAAATGAATTTTCTGGTTCTAGTTGTCCTAGTATGGTCATATTATGATTAGGTACTATTTGAAAGCTTACGGAAACATAATCAAGACTTAGAGGTGAGTAACGGATTAACTTAATGTACTAGTTTAAACACGAGGTAAGAATGATGTGTAGATTCGGTTTTAGCCGAAGGTTATCATGTTTAACGACTCGGAAGTAGTCGACTATTATTTATCATAATTCGGGTTTCGCCGAAAACTAGTCAAGTTAAGATGCTCACAAGGAGCATCCTTATTATGCTAAAGGTACTCACAAGGAGTTTCATAACCAAGTTAAATATGCTTACAAAGAGCATCATTGTATAATAGATTGGTTTAGAAATGCATCAATGACATGTAGCGTGCCCAAGAAGTGCATGATATGGAATTCCGGTTCAAGCATCCTAAATGGATAACCCGTGCTTGTATAATAGCATCCTAAGTGGATGACCCAAGCATCCTAAGTGGATGACATTTGCTTAATTCAGAAATAACGTCCTTTGTGGATGACCTAAGTCAAAAAATCACATTCAAGTTACATGACGACTAGTAGTCGTACCATATATAGAATTATTTGTTTATAGATTCATGTATCATATTTACAAGTATTACTAAGATTTCGTTATCTCACTAAGTCGCAAGGACTTACCATTCTTAGTTTATGTTTATGTAGTTAATTGAAGATAGATGTTGGGGGCTTGTAGATAGTAACTAGAAGTGCATTTTGGAAGAAGACGGTTACCCTCGATATAGGTGACGAGCGACTCATTCTAGCACTTCGATATTTCTTGTAACGTCCCTTATGTTTTCAAAAGTCCAAAACAGTGTTGAATCATGTTTATGTACTGTTTCAAGTAGTCTTAGTAGTTTATGAACAAGTCATGTAAGTAATGGGTCGGAAATGGGAGCGTTTGGCAAACTCCTAATTTTAAAGTAGCACGTTTCTGTTTGCCATGTTATGTACAGGAATATTCCAGCTTATATATATAAATAGTATGTTAAAGTTTTGAATGGGTTTCATGTCGGAACAATGTATACAAAAAAAACCTCGAGTCAAGGGCGTTTCATTAGAGAATAAACATTATTAAATCAAGAATACTCATCTTACTCCTATGAACAACATCACGAGCGCTTGATGAATAGATCAATCATACTTCCGCCTTGCAATAATTTCTAGTGCATGTGCTACTGACTTCTGTTAGTAATCTTTACCTCGTTGACAACAAAATCCTATGTCAGCAATCTTCTTCCTGCCACGTGGCATTATAAACGTAGCACAAGCTTACAATAGTAAGAACCAATGGCAAAACACCGGATCTACATCGCCAAGACCGAAGAAAAAAATTCTGATATGAAAAGCGACGTCAGATAAACACATCTTCAATCAAATAACAAAGTGCATTATCAAGGCTAGTATGCACTAATTCAACAACTTTTAAATTATATTCAAGATATCAATGCCAATACGGGAGGCTCATTTGGACTAGGCTGGCTCGTTTTGGTTCAAGTCTTTGTCTGTTTTATCCACGTTGTAGTTTACAAGGTGAGTCAAATGGCAAATTTATAAGCCTAAGATTAACATTTTTTGCTCGGAACTAGTATTTGGTTCACCCAAAAGTCCGATGTAATGCAGCCCACCATGGTAAGCTTTGCTATTGTGGTTTAATACCAAAATTGTAAAAAAAACCATGGTATGTTCTAGGTGTACGTAAATACCGTGTGATAATCTTGGATATCTAACTTGAATTGTGTTGAATTCACATTCCGTTTAAAGTATTTCGACCCTATGGTGCCTGGGTTACACGAAATCCTTATCGGGATAATTCAAGTAGAAACACTTTGATTCTAGGCACAAGAAATAAAAGCAAGAACAAAGAGAATTGTGTTTTTCGTTATGTTCATATGAGACCAAATTCTGTTGATTAACAAACATAAAACGGTTACAAGCAGTTAAAATTAAACAGTTACAACTGTTCACCAACAGGTGTGTTGGTTAGGTTTTCACGGGACAATTAAGACCAATCCTTAAGCGGGACCCTAGCAAGGGGCTATGCCCATTGACCTCGCAAGGAGCGCTGCCCCTTTACCCCGCAAGGGGCACAACCCCCTTGACCCCTGCACTTTCGTCATGGGCGATAACATATTAGCTCAACGAGTGTGCACTCCGCATTTCCCTAACTCTTGTCAGAAACGGAAATTAAATCTCATTGGTCTCCAGTAAATCCCGATTAACTAAAATAGTTGATGACACTAAAATCACCAACAAATCCCCCCCATTTTAGTTTAATCCTTGATCTACTAAGATATATATATATACAGATTTATACAAGTATAATAAGCAAACATAACAAAACAAACAAAGGCATAAATGAAAATGTCTTGCGATTGAATTTTCATCTTAGTATAATACACATTCCAAATATTCGAGAATCGGGGTGTCATAACGATTGCAACCGTCAACTCATGTGAATACCCGAAGATACTATACACATAAGTTTCTAAAACACTCTACGGTTCAGTCTTGACACTATTACAAGCCATGTGTCCCTATCTATTAATGAACATATAGAAAGCCAAGTCCAAGCTTCTTGAAGGGACAAAACTTCATGCTGATATAGGTGGTCCTTTTAATCTTGCTCCCGCATGCAATTTTTCAAAAGAACCATTAAGAAGATAAACTTCAACCTAACTTCACTTGCAGGTCTGAACACATACCTTGGGATAATAAACACATGCGTTCCAATCTCTAGCTATGAGCTTTCCACATTGAATTCAGCTTATAACGTTTTATTAGAAGGGAATTTGTTATCTCATAGGTAGTAGATCTAGATTCTCTTCAAACCCATCCCAATAACCAACTTATTCACTGAGTCTCTAGCTAACGCCTTCGTCAAGTGGTCAGCTAGATTATGTTGTGACCAAACAAACTCAATAGATATCACACCATTCATGATTAGCTTCCTAATCATACTATGTCTAACACCCAAGTTTCTAGACTTGCCATTATATATTTGACTATAAAATTTTGCCAAAGTGCCAGCACTATCACAATAAATAGAAATTGGTGATATTGTTTGGCCATATTGGAATCTCATGTATCAAGTTCCTTAGCCAGACTGCTTCTTTACCAGCAGCATCCAATGCTACAAATTAAGATTCCATAGTTGAATTAGTGATGCATGTTTGCTTCTTAGAAGCCCATGAAATTGCACGTCCCTCAAGCAAGATCACCCATCCACTAGTAGAAGACGAATCTTCAACATGATTTATCCAGCTAGCATTCGAATAACCTTCTAACACCAAAGGATATCCAACATATGATAAACCATAATCCTTAGTACCTTTCAAGTACTTAAATACTCTTGTTATTTCATGCCAATGCTGTCTACTAGGATTACTAGTAAACCTACTCAACCTACCAACTGCATAAGCAATATCAGGTCTAATGCTCGTCATAGCATACATCAAAGAACCAATGGCTCTCGAGTATTCGAGATGATCCACAGGTTTACATGTATTTGGCATAAGCTTTTCTACCGGATCCATGGGAGTACTCACCAGAGAACAATCTTCACAATTGAATTTCTTGAGTATTTTCTCAATATAATGAGATTGTGTAATTACAATCCCTTTATTTTCACGTTTAATCTTAATACCAAGAATAACGTCAGCTTCTCCCATGTCTTTCATGGATAACTTAGATGACAAAAACATTTTAGTTTTATCCACTTGATTTTGGTATATACACATTTGTTATATACACATTTTTCAGATTGGTTTAGGAGAAACCACTAGAAAACACAACCTCATCAAACTTTTGATGCCACTGCTAAGGTGCTTGTTTTAGCCCATACAATGACTTAACCAACTTACACACCATATGCTCTCTACCGGGCATAACAAATCCTTCTGGTTGCTTCATATACACTTCTTCTTCAAAATCACCATTTAAAAATACTGTTTTGACATCCATTTGATGGATAACTAAATTGTGAATAGCCGCCAAAGCTAACAACAATCTAATAGTAGAGATATGAGCAACTGGTGCGTAGGTATCGAAATAATCGATTCCTTCCTTTTTTCTAAAGCCTTGGATTACCAATCGAGCCTTAAACTTGTCAATTAATCCATCGACTTTCATCTTCCTTTTGAAGATCCATTTGCAACCTGGTGGTAAATCAGACAAGACCCGTGTATTATTTTCTATAATTGAACCAATCTCATCATCTATTTCTTCTTTCCAAAAAGCAACATCTCGAGATTACATAGCTTCATTATAGGTTCTTGGAACCTCCTCTATACTATAAAGTAAGAATATTGAGATCCAATTTGATCTCTTGACCCCTCAACTAAATATACTTGAAAATCATAACCATATGATTTAGCCTTTCTAGCTCTTTTACTCTTACGAGGTTCAGAAATTTCACCTGGTACATCATCTGAATGCTCATCCCTTTGAAATTCATTCAAATTTGGTATGACATCCTTTGGTCTAGGTATTGAAGAGAAACGAATCTCATAAAATATTGCATTTCTTGATTCTATAATTGTGTTACTTGAAAAAGAGTCATTAGGTTCTATAACATAAAACCTATATGCATAGGAATGCTCAGCATATCCAACAAATATGCAATCAATATCCTTTTCACCCAAAGTTTTCCTTTTATAGTCGAGAAGACTAAAAACGGCCCGACATCCTCAATATCGCAAAAATGTTAAGTTGGGTCGTTTCTTTACCAAAGTTCATATGAGTTAGTCTTGTTCATTTTATTAGGAACCCTATTCAATAGATAGCAATCCGTTAACATGGTTTCTCCCCAGAACCCGTCACTCAAACCAGAGTAAGACTACATGGAAATAACCATTTCATTAAGAGCTATATTTTTCCTTTCAGCCACACCATTTTGTTGGGGTGTGTAAGGAGCTGTAGTTTCATGAATGATTCCTAAAGATTGGAAATATACAGGATCATAGTATTCACCACCTCTATCTGTGCGTAAGGTTTTAACCAAGTCATTTTGTTGCAATTCAACTTCTATTTTATAAATTCTAAATTTATCTAGGGCTTCATCTTTTGCGTGCAGCAAATAAACATAGCAAAACCTAGAGGCATCATCTATAAAAGTGATAACATACTTCTTGTTTCCTAAAGATGGTGTTGCATGAAAATCACATAAATCACTATGTATTAATTCAAGTATGACAGATTTCCTTGTTATACTTTTAAATGGTTGCCTAGTGATTTTTGTTAACATGCAAGTATTACATTTTCTAGCATTTCCATCAATAGCAGGAATTAAATCATCTTTAGACATTTCAAGCATTCTTTTATAGTGCACATGTCCTAAACGAGCATGCCATAATGAGGTATCAACAACAGTATAAGAAGACATATAAACAAAACCAGAATCACCAAGAACTTTATTCAAATTTAACATAAACATTCCATTTTCCCAAAATTCTGGCATCAGGGTAGACAGAACATACAAAACCTTTAAAGTTGTCAACAGGAAGTGCATCTTTTTCTACCATCGCCTAAAGTCATGCCCTTCAAACTTACCCAGTTTCCCAAAAGTCGTAGTCATCTCTTTTACAGTACTTCCTCCAACCATGATTAACACAGAAAATACTTTATATGTTTGTACATAAATAGGGTGTGATAATCTTGGATATCTAACTTGAATCATATTGAATTCACTTTCCGTGTAAAATATTTCGACCCTATGGTGCTTGGGCTACACGAAATCCTTATCAGGATAATTCAAGTAGAAACAGTTTGATTCTAGGCACAAGAAATCAGAGCAAGAACAAAGAGAATTATGTTTTTCGTTTTGTTCATATGAGACCAAAATTCTGTTGATTCTAGGCATAATAAGATAACTAAGATGGGCTACGCCCGATAATAATAACAAATGCATGGGTTAAATTTAATTCGGCTAATATATATTGGATATGGTTTATACAGTCTGAAAAAATAAATTTTACTTTAACCGATGATTCCATATTGTTATCGTTACGAGTTAGGGTTGTATAATTTATCTTTTCGGGTCAACCTGATAAGACCAGATATCTTTAGAAAGTTCTTTCTACTTGTAGCTCGGTCCACATTCGATAGCTCATTAATAAATCACAGTTATTTATCTATTGCTTGGTTCAAAATATACTTGATAGAACTAAAACAAAGATGCCACCGTGAGTATAATTTTTGTTAAACCATGTTATTATGGAGTATAACTCTTGAGACTTTTTTTTCTATTCAAGATATCAAAAGAAATTTAAGCAACCACTTTTCCTAAATATCACTGGATTGGTAGGTGCTATGTTTTGGCCTGGTATGACCCGTTTTAACCAGGGGATGACTCACTTTGACTGGGTCTGACCCGTTTTTGCCATGTTTAAGATGTGTTTATCGGGTCTTAGATGTTTATGACCCTTTTTTAGAGGGTCTGACCCTATGTGACTGGTATGATCCTGTCTGACTTGGTCTGACCCATTTTGTCCGGGTCTGGCCCGTTTTTGGCCGAGTCTGACCCGTTTTGGTGGTCTGATCCATTTTGACCAGGTGCGCCGCGTTTTGACCGGGTCTGAGACGCTTTCACTGGGTCTGACCCGTTTTAGAGGGATCTGGTCCGTTTTCATGTGCTTATAAAAGGACCAACTTTCAGATGATGCAGACAAAATAAACTATAGGAAGTCCTGTAGTTTCTTTTCATGTGATCCGTTTTCATGTGCTTATAATGTCAATATGTAAGTGAGACGAGCTTCAACATGAAGTCCCTGAGTGTACTGAGTTTAAGTGTGATTAGAGTTAAAGAAAATATGGAGTACATGATTAGCTACGGTCTAAACCGTCCAATGATAGGTTTTCTGGTTGAGGATCTTCAAGTCCTAAGACGCGTATCAACTTAAGAACTTGAAGATTAGGGAAGAGCCTATTCAGCTCGTTTAACATATTCAAGTGTAACTTTTTAGCATTGGCATTTGATTTATATAATACATAGATAACCACGCATTGTTCACCTTTAAGTCAACGGAGTAGTAACATGCATCAGCGAAAACAAAATGATCAACGCACACTAAGCAATATACTGCAGTCTCAAAACTTATTGTGGCTATACGTCTTGTATTATTAAGAGAAGATAAGTCATTTCATAATCATTATTGATAAGCCGTAATCTATACTGGGGAAGATTGGGGAAGATTTGTCACATAATCAGAACTAAAACTCTATTTATAAAAATTAGAATACTCGCCTTACTCCTATGAACAACATAACGCGTGCTTAAAGAATACATAATCCTATTTCCGCCTTGCTATAAGGTCTAGTGCAGGTGCTACTGATTTTTGTTAGTATTCTATAACTCGTTGACTGTAAAATCTTATGTCAGCTATTTTCTTCCTGAAAGTTGCATTATGAACTAAGCATAAGTAACAAACTAATGACAAAACAACCAATCTACATCAACAAGACCGAAGAATGTGTTAGTTTATGGACGTATTTAAATAGTCGTGTGTTAGGATCAAACTCGAGACTATGGGATTGCACACAAACGTTTAGAGCTATCTAATTAATTAATTATGGTTTATTTAAATATAGTTAATTAGTTGACGAGTGTTAAAACTGTGATTAACGACCGTTAAGTATTTAATGGAAAATGATTAACATACGTTAAATGTAAAAATGGTAACTAAATATTGTGTCCCAAAGTTATTTTGGGAGCAACATATGGCCGACCCCTATATGGGGAATATATGTGTTTTGGTCTTGGTTTTTATACTAGAATAGATTCTTTGTAATTAGTTCTAGCCTAAAACCTAAGCTACCTTGTCACTTTAAATACAAAGATCTAGGTATTCGTTTTCTCACTCATTCATTGTGAGAAAAACTCAAGCCTAAGCCTTGCCATAGCCTTATTCGACCGAGCCCTACTCTTGGGTTGTTTGGTTTGAATTTTCCACTTCTACGACACGGTTCTTCTCGTGTAGACCTAGCTTGTCAAGTAGCTTGTTCGAGACGTGTGTACAGGAACATAGATTCAACCTTTGTTAGGTTGATCTTGGATTGGTGATTGTGTTCTAGTTAATAGAAGCATTGCAAGGTAAACTCCCGTTTATTTTATGTTCAATTAATTATGTGCATGTTTTGATTATATGATCCTGAATCGCTTCCGCATGTGCTATGATGTTTATATGTTTTGTTTATCAAATAAATGTTATGTTAGATCTTACAAATCAACAGTGGCATCACGAGCCGTTTTTACATTGCAATAATTATTAAACACCCATGATCTTAATATTGTATTGTTAAAACATGAGATTTAGGGTTTACACATTTTTTTATTAAAAATACGGACCAATTTTGCTTGAATCACACGATTTTTGTGTTATTGCTAAATAAAGAAAAGATTTTCTTATAGACCCTATATTTATCATGTTTGATCTTAGGATTTAATTACTTGATTAAATGTTAGATCATGTAGTTAATTATTCGGGTAAAGATCCTACATAATAATCTTTACTTGTTTTAAGTGATTATATGGATAAAATTATAATCTTTACTTGTTTTTTTAAGTGATTATGTAGATCCATGATTTACATGTATGTTGTCATGGATCAAACTTGCCATGTGGTACATCTTACGAATATTTGGCATATCTTCTTATTTTTGAATGAGATCATAAAAACTTTAATTAGGGAAGACTTAATATTCTATTAAAAACCCTAGATTTAAAAAGATTTTATTACCTCAATAAATGCATGTGGCTATGTGATTTATTTTTAGCGCATATATTTTGTATATTTGTGCTTAATAGTTATTTTTTTTTGTCTAATATATTTTTTATATATGCCATGTGTTTAACTTTTTTTGTCTAAAATGTTGTAAAGAATGGGTATATTTTCCAAAAATATAAATTTGACTAAATAACTGTATAAAACTAATAGATTTGTTAAGAAGTTTAAATGAGACCTATTATTGAATGTATCTAGTGCTTTAATTATAAGTTAGTATCCTTATTCGTAGAGTGTTCCATCTCGATATTTCATCTTGGCTGAGTGTGATGGGTTTACGAATTAAAGTGCCCTCGCTCCCCAAATGATTATAGAATGGCGTCGACTAATAATGATTATTGAACAAATAATCTATCACTCTATAATTCTTTAATGTGGTCATTTAATATTCAAGAAAAGGTCTATAAAAAGTTTTATAAAACTTATGCTATGGAGTTGTATGCATGTTTCTCCATACATAAACTTTTGATTTAACACATCAAAATAATACTCACAATTTAAGTTGAATGCCATCTAATTGAGAACACTTGAAGTTGCAGTTTTAGTCAAGTGAGAGCCTTGGATTATGATTGTCATGGAAAGAAAACTATTCATATGAGTGAGATCTCGATTGAAAGTTTTACGTTCAATAGATTAGAAGACTTAATTAAGTTAGTTAGTGAGATCTAGAAAATCAAGGCTAAAAAGGGACTAAACATGTTTACAATGCAAAGTTATTAAACTTGCAATGTAAGTCCTTTAAAATAATAGAATTGAAAAATAAGTTTGTCAATTAAATTGTTCATTAAATTGTTCGACAAGTTGCCATGCTGAATACATTTATTACTAGCAGATCAACTGATGTAGTAAAGTTATGTCACCATGGGTACTAGTAATTCAAGGAAAATACTATGGTTAATGTATTGACTTGGGTAATTTTATTTTCTTCAAAGTATTGATTATCGAAAATACTAATACATAAACCTTTTCTATAGAAATGGCTCATCCCCAAAACAACTCTCAACATGTGTCTTCTGCCCTCAAAACTTTCTTTGAAGGCGAGAAGTTGACTGGCCCGAACATTAATGATTGGTATCGCTCCCTAAGGATTGTCTTGAGGGTGACTGTGACAACCGTGGTTTTGGGTTTGTCACTTGGTCTTACTTTTAGGTTATTTTATGTGTGACTACTTGATTTTTCTGCTTACGTGTTTATTTTGTGTGAACGAGGTTGGTGTGATTATCGTTTATGAGTATAGAGTACTCATAAGTAAATCGAGGAACGGTTAATTCATGTTCATGAAATCACAATTAGTGACTATGAAATGAAATGGTGATATTTTGGTGGTTACGTATACGTATAAGTATTATAGTAATGGTGTATTTTTTTTAGGATTTACGGTTTAGCATTTAGAGGTCTCGAATGAGGTAATTAGTCAAATGAATATTTTTCGAGATGGTTTTAGGTCATTTAGGACTTAATTATAAAGTTTATTTCAAAATTTGAGATTTTTTATAAAAGTGCATATTTTACGTCTTTTACGGTAAAACGCGTAAATTTGACTAGTTTTACGGTTTTGAGGTTTTGGGAGTTTTAGGAGCTGAAATAAATTAAGGTAAATTAAGGTAATATTAATAAGATATTAATTAACAATAAAAAGAAAAAAATAAAGAAAAAAACAAAATTAGGGGTGTTTGGGTCGGTTTAGAAGAGAAAAAAAAAGGAAAAAAGGAAAAGATTTATGGTAAGTGGTAATTGGGTTGGACAAGGATTGTTTTGGCTATATAAGGAACCCCCAACACTAAATCAAACGCATTTTTTTTTTCTTTCCCTGGAGTTATAGTCGACTAAAAGAAGAGGAGAATTAGGGTTCTTCATAAAATTGGGTGTTTTTCATCTTCCATTGAATTAAAGGTAAAAACCTTCATTAACCTTTTTGATTTAATTGTTTGTGTTTAATTAATCATTCTTATGATGGATTAGGGTTAGGGTTTTTATAAAATCAGTAAAATAATGATGTGATAATCATAATATGATGATCATATAATCTAGGGCTTGTATTAGATGGGGTTATGGGTAATTAATTTGTTCAATTTGTTTAAACCCGTTTTTAAAAACTGGGCGGATTTTTGAGTCAATTGTTTTGATCATATCTAGAGTTCTATAAACTCTTATTTTACGATCCAAGTACCCCTGGAAAGGTATTTGAAGTGGCTTTCCAATGCAAGAAACGAGAACTAAATTGGAGGTCGGGAAGTGGGTCAAAACAGGTTACAACAGTCGGAGGTCAAAACAGTTTTGAATTCAGCCTGTTTTCTTTTCAAGTTTTGGGTTGTTTGGGGTACTTAGTATTTCATTGGGATCTTCTCACGAACATGAGAGATGGTTTATATATTGTAGTAAGTATCTGCACTTGGGCTAAGGTTGTGGTTTAGGGTAAGACCCCTTAATGGTAACAAACTTTTAGTATGTTTAAAATCAGGAAATTTGGAATGACAAAAGTAGATATATGTATATCGGGGCCTTAACAGTAGCTTTAAGGTTAGGGAAAGTGGGAGGTGTTAGCCAACATATGTAAGGGTATGAATATTCCTTTTACAGAAACCATGGGTATGTTTACGTGGGTGTTTGACTTAAAGTTTTGAGACCTAAAAACTGGGACTGTTTTGGGTAAAATATGAACGGGATAGTTATTAAATTTAACCAAGTTAAGGACTTGTTAAGGAAGGGTAATGGGGTGATTAGAGCTTGTCAATGTGGTAAATATGTGGGAATAGGCTAGATGTCCATCATAGGTTAATGAGTCATCTTAGTGATTGGTTCGTGTATTAATTGCGTGTTTTTGGTTTGTTAGCTTGTTGCTAGTGCATGGACTTGTGAAGAAGCTATCAGGTGAGTTTCATAGTCCCATGTTTACTATTGATTTTGACTTCCAAATGGGATGGAAGAGAAACTGTGTTGAATTATTTTCTAAATTAATGATGTGAATGTTTAAGGTTTGAGATGGACTGGTGTGTACATTTATGTGATTAACTGCTATGTGATTCTTGTTTGTGTGTGATCTGGATTGGAAAGGTACATAGGTGTATGGGCGCCTATGGGACCTATGGTTGTTTGTAAGGCGTGATGCATTTGAAATTGTGATTGTTGGTAAGGCGTGATGCCTTGGAAATTGTGATTGTTGGTAAGGCGTAATGCCTTGGAAATTGTGATTGTTGGTAAGGCGTGATGCCTTGTAAATTGTGATTGGTTGTAAGGCGTGATGCCTTGGAAATTGTGATTGTTGGTAAGGCGTGATGCCTTGGAATTGTAATGATTGATTGAACTTGAATTCTAGTTGTTAGTACATGATTGTAGCGCATTGTCCATATGTTTATTGGTTTATGGTATTCACAGCTTATGACTTGTCTTGTGTTAGAGTCTAAACCTATGACTCTCACCAACTTTATGTTGACGTGTTTTAGTGTCTCTTTCAGGTGATACTATGGTTAATCATGAGAACATAAGTGGCTAGGATTGGAGAAGCTTAGGAATGCATATAGAAGGAGAATCCCTGTTTCCTTATTAGTTTTATTTAATTGTTCATTTTAATAAGTAATACTGTGGCACACATATGATTGTTTTGGTATGTTATTTGTTGTCTTGGGTAAGAAGTAGGACTGTTACTTACTTACCTAGACCCCTTGCATTTGTTGAGATATTGTCATGACCTTCGTGTCACCATTTTTATGACATTTCTTATATCATATAGTTATCTCTATAGACACGCCATGTTGTGATGATATCCATATGTCGCGCCCCATATTCCGCCATGGTGGGGTGTGACAGAATGGTATCAGAGACAATGGTTATAGAGAATTAGGTTTCCTAGTCGCGTAGCCTAGTCTATAGCTTAAGGGTCCCTGTATATAGGCGTCATAGGAGTATGTGTGCATTTTATAGTAATTGATGTGTTTGAATATTATTTTCGCAGTATTTGTTAGGTTATGAACTACTATGGTTCATACTTAACTACATGTTATTTTCTTTACGAGTTTTGATTAGTGTGGGTGGAACCATTGTTGTATACGCTAGTCATTGTTGGATTTCGCTTAATTATGTTTTCATGTTCTTTATACATTTTGAATTTTGTCTACGCTGGTTTAGCTGGACTATGAGTTTATGTGTTTCGTGCATTGGCTATGTTATTTTAATAGATGGAGTTTTGGACCTTATTTTGTGTAGTTATGTGCTTGTGAGTTGGTGGATTATGTGTTATGTGTAGTATTAATTTCTTATAAGTGTCATCATAGGAGGGAGTACATTGGTGAAAGGGAACATGTATAATTGTGGAGGCCTACATAATTATATATGTGCCACAACACCACTGGACTTTCAAGTATGATTGCATGAAAGAGAGTTAATACATGCTTGTATAGTATATGTTGGATGAATTTGAGTGTATGTACGCTTATGCCTATGTATGTAAAATTATTTTCTACTTGCCGGTTGTATTCTTAGGATGGTTGCTAGCTCGTTTCTCTTTGAGATGTTCAAGTTCTGTAGTAGCGCATTTCTCGGGTCCTCATTGCACGTGTTTGTTTGTACGGTACTTTTGGCGTGAAGGATTTTGAGATGGTGGAGATTTCTTTTTGGGGTAACGATGTCTTTTGTTTCGAGTTATACATGGTAAAAAATAGAACTTGCAAATTGAAAAAAAAATAGTTGTTGGTAGTCGATGAAATAAGGAAGTGTCGGGATCATGTTTCAAATAAGGTGGAATATAAATTCTTTAACATATAAGCATGACTCGGTTATTTTAAAATATTTTGGTTTTGATCACCTAAAGTTATTGTTCTTAAGTTAAAAATTTTGTTCTTATTTAGTGAAATATGTTAAAATTATGTAATTAATAGAGTTTTAATTTTCTGGAATTAAAATAAATTAGGTTCTAGTTTTGGTAATTAATGGGGGTTTTAGGGTTTAAAAATCGTTTTTTTTTGGTATAAATCGGAGTAGGCAGAAACTGTCGCTAAACTGTCAAAATATGTCGCTAACTGTCAGAAATTGTCGCTAATGCCTAGGCAGATTTTGAGAAAAATCGTTTTGGTCATAACTTATTCGTTTTTAAAGGTTTTTGGGTGATTCAAAAGCCTAAAATTATGCACTCGGAACATACTTTTCAAATATTCAGAAAGTTTTGTAATTGGAAGTCAGTAGTTTAGTCGAATTAATTGTACAAGTGTTGAGTTCAAGGTTAATTTTCGGACAACATGGTTTAAACTCGTGTTTTGGGTATTTTGCGGTAATGAACACTTGGAGGGTTAACATAGAGATGAGTTGGGAAGGAATTGAGAGTTCTTTAGACCTTATTATACGTGATTATATTTTGATGAGTTTTGATTTATGGTATTTATGAGTAAGACTGAAATCGGGGTGACAGTTTTAAACCCGTTGAGTTATGTGACGGCTCCTAACTTGGTTTCAAGACAGTTCTTGTTTGATGAGTTGCAAGATTTAGTTAGGTTGGTTACATAACTTTATGGTTTTGATAAGTTTCCTCGCGGACGGTTAAGGCTCATGTGTTGTTGGTTGAGATTATTTTCGTGTAAACTGAGTTCACGTTTGAACGTGAAGGTTTTATCAGGGATATGCATCCTCGTTTGTTTGCTGAGAATAAGTTTGAGTTTGGGAGTGAATCTCGGGACGAGATTTCTATTAGGAGGGAGTGATGTGACAACCGTGGTTTTGGGTTTGTCACTTGGTCTTACTTTTAGGTTATTTTATGTGTGACTACTTGATTTTTGTGCTTACGTGTTTATTTTGTGTGAACGAGGTTGGTGTGATTATCGTTTATGAGTATAGAGTACTCATAAGTAAATCGAGGAACGGTTAATTCATGTTCATGAAATCACAATTAGTGACTATGAAATGAAATGGTGATATTTTGGTGGTTACGTATACGTATAAGTATTATAGTAATAGTGTATTTTTTTTAGGATTTACGGTTTAGCATTTAGAGGTCTCGGATGAGGTAATTAGTCAAATGAATATTTTTGGGATGGTTTTAGGTCATTTAGGACTTAATTATAAAGTTTATTTCAAAATTTGAGATTTTTTATAAAAGTGTATATTTTACGTCTTTTACGGTAAAACGCGTAAATTTGACTAGTTTTACGGTTTTGAGGTTTTGGGAGTTTTAGGAGCTAAAATAAATTAAGGTAAATTAAGGTAATATTAATAAGATATTAATTAACAATAAAAAGAAAAAAAATAAAGAAAAAAACGAAATTAGGGGTGTTTGGGTCGGTTTAGAAGAGAAAAAAAGGAAAAAAGGAAAAGATTTATGGTAAGTGGTAATTGGGTCGGACAAGGATTGTTTTGGCTATATAAGGAACCCCCAACACTAAATCAAACGCATTTTTTTTCTTTCCCTGGAGTTATAGTCGACTAAAAGAAGAGGAGAATTAGGGTTCTTCATAAAATTGGGTGTTTTTCATCTTCCATTGAATTAAAGGTAAAAACCTTCATTAACCTTTTTGATTTAATTGTTTGTGTTTAATTAATCATTCTAATGATGGATTAGGGTTAGGGTTTTTATAAAATCAGTAAAATAATGATGTGATAATCATAATATGAAGATCATATAATCAAGGGCTTGTATTAGATGGGGTTATGGGTAATTAATTTGTTCAATTTGTTTAAACCCGTTTTTAAAAACTTGGCGGATTTTTGAGTCAATTGTTTTGATTATATCGGGAGTTCTATAAACTCTTATTTTACGATCCAAGTACCCCTGGAAAGGTATTTGAAGTGGCTTTCCAATTCAAGAAACGAGAACTAAATTGGAGGTCTGGAAGTGGGTCAAAAACATGTTACAACAGTCGGAGGTCAAAACAGTTTTGAATTCAGCCTGTTTTCTTTTTAAGTTTTGGGTTGTTTGGGGTACTTAGGATTGCATTGGGATCTTCTCACGAACATGAGAGATGGTTTATATATTGTATTAAGTATCTGAACTTGTTATAAGGGTGTGGTTTAGGGTAAGAGCCCTTAATGGTAACAAACCTTTAGTACGTTTAAAATCAGGAAATCTGGAATGAGAAAAGTAGATATATGTATATCGGGGCCTTAACAGTAGCTTTAAGGTTAGGGCAAGTGGGAGGTGTTAGCCAGCATATGTAAGGGTATGAATATTCCTTTTACAGAAACCATGGGTATGTTTACGTGGGTGTTTGACTTAAAGTTTTGAGACCTAAAAACTGGGACTGTTTTGGGTAAAATATGAACGGGATAGTTATTAAACTTAACCAAGTTAAGGACTTGTGAAGGAAGGGTAACGGGGTGATTAGAGCTTGTTAATGAGGTAAATATGTGGGAATAGGCTAGATGTCCATCATAGGTTAATGAGTCATCTTAGTGATTGGTTCGTGTATTAATTGCGTGTTTTTGGTTTGTTAGCTTGTTGCTAGTGCAAGGACTTGTGAAGAAGCTATCAGGTGAGTTTCATAGTCCCATGTTTACTATTGATTTTGACTTCCAGATGGGATGGAAGAGACACTGTGTTGAATTATTTTCTAAATTAATGCTGTGATTGTTTAAGGTTTGAGATGGACTGGTGTGTACATTTATGTGATTAACTGCTATGTGATTCTTGTTTGTGTGTGATCTGGATTGGAAAGGTACATAGGTGTATGGGCGCCTATGGGACCTATGGTTGTTGGTAAGGCGTGATGCCTTGGAAATTGTGATTGTTGGTAAGGCGTGATGCCTTGGAAATTGTGATTGTTGGTAAGGCGTGATGCCTTGGAAATTGTGATTGTTGGTAAGGCGTGATGCCTTGGAAATTGTGATTGTTGGTAAGGCGTGATGCCTTGGAATTGTAATGATTGATTGAACTTGAATGCTAGTTGTTAGTACATGATTGTAGGGCATTGTCCATATGTTTATTGGTTTATGGTATTCACAGCTTATGACTTGTCTTGTGTTGGAGTCTAAACCTATGACTCTCACCAACTTTATGTTGACCTGTTTTAGTGTCTCTTTCAAGTGATACTATGGTTAAGCATGAGAACATAAGTGGCTAGGATTGGAGAAGCTTAGGAATGCATATAGAAGGAGAATCCCCGTTTCCTTCTTAGTTTTATTTGATTGTTCATTTTAATAAGTGATACTGTGGCACACATATGATTGTTTTGGTATGTTATTTGTTGTCTTGGGTAAGAAATAGTACTGTTACTTACTTACCTAGACCCCTTGCATTTGTTGAGATATTGTCATGACCTTCGTGTCACCATTTTTATGACATTTCTTATATCATATAGTTATCTCTATAGACACACCATGTTGTGATGATATCCATACGTCGCGCCCCATATTCCGCCATGGTGGGGTGTGACAGTGACTGATACTATTGAATTGTTGTACCAGCCTTATCCTCAGTTGCCTGCTAAAGATGCTTCTGAAGAGGACCAAGCTCTTTTCAAAGCTGATTACAAAAGGTACTCTGATGTAGCCTGCATCATGCTTAGCAGAATGAATGCTTCTCTTAAGAAACAATTCGAGTACTATACTCCAATGGACATGCTTGCTGAGCTCCACAATATGTTTGAAAAGACACCAGCTGTTGAGCTCAACGATCTTGTAGACGAACTACACAGCTGCAAACATCAAGCAGGACAACTCGTTAGTGCACACTACTTGAAAATGAAAGCGATGCTGGATCATCTTTATGTGCTAGGGAAACCCTATAACGATGCAATGTCGATCAAATTGATCAATAGGTCCCTTCACAAGGACTTTAATGAGTTTGTCAAAAACTTCAACATGCATTACGAGGGGAAGACATTGAGTAATTTGCACGCAATGCTCATTGACTATGAAAAGGGTTTGAAGGACAAAGCACCTGCACATGCACCTACGCCTCAAGTACTTGCAATACAAAAGGGTAGGGTTCCTAAGCCAAAAACGTATTCGAATAAGCAGAATAAAGGCAAAGGAAAACCTGATAAGGGCAAGAAAGTTGTACCTTATCAGAACAAACCTAAGAAGCATCTTCCAAAGAAGAAGGATGATTCTCAAAAGGATAAAGATTTCCACTACTGTCATGCTGATGGACATTGGAAGAGGAACTTACCTCTTTACCTCAAGGATTTGCGTAAGAAGAAGTTTGAGCCTGGTGCGTCAACTTCAGGTAACTTACTTGTGATTGAATTATTTAATCTATCATACAAATCTAATTCCTGGGTATATGATACGGGATGTGGTATTAACATTTTTAATACCATGCAGGGATTTAAGATTGAAAGGAAGCTATCTTATGGTGATCCGTTTCTACAAGTGGGCAATGACGCACAAGTAGCGGTTGAATCCATAGGAACATTTAAGCTAGTTTTACCTTCGGGTTTAGTACTGAGTTTGAATAAATGTCATTATGCACCTTCTATTGTTAGAGGTGTAGTTTCTGTTTCTGTTTCTTGTTTGATAGACCCTGGTTTTCACCATACTGTTTCTAATAATGGAATTTGTGTTTCTTTGAATGGCATTTTCTACTTTACTGTTATTGCTGTGAATGGTGTGTTTGAAATTGATATGAATGATCATGTCATTAATGATAATAATAATTCTAATTTTAGCATCAATAAGAAGAGAAAGTTACACTTGGATTCTTCTTATCTTTGGCATTGTAGACTTACCCATATTGGGAAGACTCTCATGCAAAAGCTTTCAAAATAAGGACTTTTGGATAGTTTCGATGATGAATCATTGGATAAATGCGAATCTTGTATTTTTGGGAAAATGACAAGGAAACCTTTTAATGCTAACATTTAAAGGATACGGATATACTTGGTCTTATACATACGGATGTGTGTGGACCACTTAGACATGTGTCAAAGAAAGGTGCTAGATACTTCTTAACATTCACGGATGATTTCAGTCGACATGGTTTTGTTTATTTATTTAAGCATAAATCTGGGGTGATTGAAACATTCAAAGTGTTTAAAGCTGAAGTAGAGTTGCAAACTTGATAGAAGATTAAAGCTCTTCTATCCGATCGAGGTGGCGAATACATAAGTCAAGAGTTTAAAGATTATCTTGCTAAGAGTGGAATTGTCCAGAATCTTACTTCTCCTTATAATCCACAACAAAATGGTGTATCTGAAAGGAGAAATCGTACATTATTGGATATGGTGCGATGCATGTTTAATCTTACTACTCTACCATTATCCTTTTGGGACTATGCCTTAGAATCTGCGATTCGTATTCTTAATATGGTTCCCACAAAGAAGGTACGTAAGACACCATATGAAATATGGCATGGAAAGAAGCCTAATATGTCTTATCCTAAGGTATGGGGTTGTGAGGCGTACGTGAAACGTGACTCAGCTGATAAACTCCATCAAAGATCTGTGAAGTGTATCTTCGTAGGATACCCTAAGGAAACTATGGGTTACTACTTTTAATTCCCACCTGAAAACAAAGTTATTGTTGTAAGATATGGAAATTTTATTGAAAGACAATTTGTATCTCAAGAATTAAGTGGGAGGAACTATGACCTGGAAGATGATCATGAAGATACATCACCTTCTGAAATTACTAGCAAAATTCCTGTAGAGCCAGAAAGACTGGGTCCTCCACCGGAATTAGTTCCTATCCGAAGGTCTGAAAGGAATATTCGAGCACCCCAACCGTCTAAGTCTAAACATAGAGGTTGAAGATAATGAACCAGGTGACTCCGGTGAACCTGCTAATTATAAATCTGCTATGCTTGATCCTAAGAGCAAAAAGTGGAAAGGTGCTAGGGATGAGGAAATGCACTTCATGGATGTCAACAAAGTTTGGACAAAAGTGGATCCACCTCCTGGTGCTAAAGTAGTGAAAAGTAAGTAAATTTATAAGTTGAAAACTGACATGGATGGAAAGATACAATCCTAAAAAGCTCGTTTGGTGGTTAAGGGCTGCACTCAAACACATGGTGTTGACTACGACGAGACCTTCTTGTCGGTAGCCGACATTAGAGCTATTAGGATTCTCATAGCCATACCCGTGTACTATGACTATGAGATATGGCAAATGTATGTTAAAACTGCCTTCTTGAATGGTCGCTTAGATGAGGACATCTATATGGAGCAACCTAAAGGGTATGTTGATCCTGAATATCCAAATCCTGTGTGTAAACTTCAACGATCTATTTATGGTCTGAAGCAAGCCTCACGACAACAAAATAAACGATTCGATGAAGAAATCAAGAAGTTTGGATTTGTTCAGAATCGTGATGAGCCATGTGTATATCACAAAGCTAGTGGGAGTAATGTAGTTTTCTTGGTCTTAAATGTTGATGACATATTAATCATGGGAAGTCATATACCAGGTCTTAAAGCTGTTAAGGATTATCTTTGTAAATGTTTTTCTATGAAAGATCTAGGAGAAGCTGCATACATATTGGGTATTAAGATCTATCGTGATAGGAAAAGACGGTTGATTGGACTTAGTCAAAGTGCATATCTTGACAAGATATTAAAGAGTTACAACATGCACAACTCCAAGAAAGGTTATCAACCTATGGATGTTGATCATGGTTTAAGTCATAAGAAAGATGCATCAACTCCTGAAGAGGAGGAATACATGGCAAGAGTTCCTTATGCTTCGGCTGTAGGATCTATCATGAATGTTGTAAGATACACAAGGCCCGATGTGGTGTTTTCTCAGAACTAAGTCAGTCATTATCAGTAGAAACTTGGTAAGCTCCACTAGACTGCTGTTAAACACATTCTTAAGTATTTAAGGAATACAAAAGACATGTTTCTTGTTTATGGGGGTAAACTAGACACAGAACTGAATGTAACAGGCTTTTGTGATGCTTCTTGGCAATGTGATAAAGATGATACGAAGTCCCCGACTTGTTATGTCTTCGTCGTCAATTGAGGAGCTATAGACTGGAAGAGTCGTAGGCAGTCAACAATAGCTATGCATGCTGCCCAAGCCGAGTATGTAGCTGCCTTATAAGCCGCAATGGAGGCTGTTTGGATTAGGGAATTTATTGATGATCTGGGAGGGATGCCTTCAATAAAGAATCCTACTGATATATATTGCGACAACTCTGCCGCAATCATATTCGCCAATGAACCTAGAGTCATGAAAGGCGCCATACATTTTTTTGAGGATATTTCACTATGTTCAAGAGAAAGTTGCTGCTGGTGAAATTAATTTGTTGAAAGTTCACACAGATAGTAACTTAGCTGATCCTTTCACTAAAGCATTGTCTGGTAGGAAAGCCACCGAGCATGCTAAGGGAATATGACTTATGTTAGCTAGTGGCTTCATGTAAATCTGTGATTTACTATTTGGATAAGGGGTGTTAAACATTATTACCTTGATGAAATAAAGTTTGGGTTACGTTTATTTCTATTAGTTAATTATGTATCCTATATTTGCATGTTTATATCCATGAATATTAATTTATTCTAAATTGTCCGTTCTCGATTAATAATATGGGAATATTATTAAATTAATACAAATCTAAAGTTTGGTGGGAGTAGTTCTTGAAAGAATACTTGATGTGATTACATACCAAATTTAGATGATATTCGATGATTTGAGATATAGGACTTATCCCAACTAAAGTGATATTATTTTATGGATCTTTGTCATTAAGTATATCATATATAGTTATCCTTCGACCTGAGATACCAGGAAACATTGTGGATCTAGTGCATTTCTGTGAATCAATCTAACGCTATACGTAACTGTTGGCTATACGGATTTGATTTCAGGGGTGTTGCAAAATTCATGAGTTTTGCTTGTAGTCAAAATGGGAATTTTGTTCCCTTCAATATTTTTTTGGAGTTTTAATACAGTTGGGGCCCTCGTGGGATTAATTAAAGATGTATGTGTGGCCGCACCCAAATAGATATTTGGTAATCTTTAATAATCAACGAACGAGAAAGCATTTTGTTAATTAAGGAATGACGGAGATCCATATCCTTATTAAATGTATATTAAGAAACAAAAGGATAATAATAATAATGATGTTTAATCATTAAAAGGTTTTGTCCAGGAGACCTTACTCGAGATCGTACTAGAGACATCGACGTGTAGCTAGACGCTAATCGATGTGATCACGATATTTATGAAATAGTCCAAGTGGGAGCTGTTAGTTTATGGACGTATTTAAATAGTCGTGTGTTAGGATCGAACTCGAGACTATGGGATTGCACACAAACGTTTAGAGCTATTTAATTAATTAATTATTTTTTATTTAAATATAGCTAATTAGTTGATGAGTGTTAAAAACTGTGATTAACGACCGTAAGTATTTAAAGGAAAATGACTAATGGAAGTTAAATGGAAAAGTGGTAACTAAAGATTGTGTCCCAAAGTTATTTTGGGAGCAACATATGGTCGGCTCCTATATAGGGAATATATGTGTTTTGGTCTTGGTTTTTAGAATAGAATAGATTCTCTGTAATTAGTTCTAGCCTAAAACCTAAGCTACCTTGACACTATAAATACAAGGCTCTAGGTATTAGTTTTCTCATTCATTCATTGTAAGAAAAACTCAAGCCTAAGCCTTGCCATAGCCTTATTCGGTCGAGCCTTACTCTTAGGTTGTTCGGTTTGAATTTTCCACTTCTACGACACGGTTCTGCTCGCGTAGACCTAGCTTGTCAGGTAGCTTGTTTGAGACGTGTGTACAGGAACATAGATTCAACATTTGTTAGGTTGATATTGGATTGGTGATTGTGTTCTAGTTATTGGAAGCATTGCTAGGTAAACTCTCATTTATTTTATGTTCAATTAATTATGTGCATGTTATGATTATATGATCCTGAATCGCTTCCGCTTCCGCATGTGCTATGATGTTTATATGTTTTGTTTATCAAATAAATGTTATGTTAGATCTGAAAAATCAACAGAACGAATATCTGATATCGAAAGCGACATCAGATAAACACATCTTCAGTCAAATAAAGGTCATCAACCTCATCCAAAACATTAAGGTACGATACGAAGCTCATTATAAATGCCAATACGTACAGATTCAACAACTTTTAAATTTCATATCAATGCCAATACGAAGCTCATTTGGACCGCGTGACTCGTTTTGGATGGGGTCTTGCCCATTTTGTCCGTGTTGTGTTTACAAGGTTAGCCAAATGAAAAAGTCTTAAGCCTAACATTGCCATTTTTCTGGCTCGGAACTAGTCTTTGGTTGACCTACAAGGTTGATGTAATGCAGTCCACCATGGTAAGCTCCACTAGTGTGGGCCTTTATGGAAGGATTTATTGGACTGGTGTGGGGTCTTTGTTGTTTGAGCTCTATTTCGTATAATGCCCATCTTGTGAGGCGGCTTTGGATTCACATCCACAACATAATCAGTAACTGTTTTAACCTCCTTCACTAATGCCTTAACGGCAACCTAAAATTGATAAAAGTTAAGGGTGGCGATTCCCAACCCTCCTAAATCCGGCTAACTGAAGTCGTTGCCCAGACTACTTCCTAAGAAGATTGAAAGTAAGTGTTCCAAAGACCTGGGAACAGTGGCAGACGCAGGAAATTTCAATGTGGAGGGCAAAGAAAAAATTTGATGATGGAAAGGCAAAAAAACGAGATTTGGAAAAAAAATTGAGTATTATAACTTAAAAATTAACGATTTCTAGTCTTTACAATGTTAAATGTTCGAATTCAATTGTGAATGGAGGGCATTTTAAAAAAACGCTCAAAATTTTAAAAAAAATACACTAAAAACTTGT
This sequence comes from Glebionis coronaria, assembly GCA_025667525.1. Lineage (NCBI taxonomy): Eukaryota > Viridiplantae > Streptophyta > Magnoliopsida > Asterales > Asteraceae > Glebionis > Glebionis coronaria. The sequence continues at coordinate 23,771,832 of CM046882.1, read as the reverse complement.
TTTTTTGTCGAGCTATGGGGGGCGCCGCCACCCTGAACATACAACGTATGTCCGCCCCTACCTGGGAACCTAGCGAGGTGCAGAAGGTTTATATCAATAGAGCGAATCTGGGTTTTGACGTAGAAAGGGGTTATTTTGATAAACGACGACAAATAAGTCTATTGTATTTATTCCAGAAGGAGGGCGGATGGTTATTTTGACGCGTTGGTTAATTCATGAAAATTATATAATGTGGATTGGATTTTCTTCATATGTGAGATATGATTGAAAGTGATAGTGTGTTTATTTGGTTGTTAGTTCATGAGAAGTATACATTGTATATATGTATTTCTTCAACTCTTTAATCATGTATTCTTGTTACAACGGGATATTATTTCATGTAAGCTGGGTTTATTATTTATCTTTTCTGGTCAACCCGATATCTTTAAAAAGTTTGTTTTACATGTAGCTTGGTCAACATTCGATAGCTCATTAAGCAATCATAGTTTCTTATCCATTTCTTTAGTAAGAACGTTATTTTGTTAAATCATGTTATTAAGTATAACTGTGAGCCTTTTTTTTCTGTTTAAAGTATGGAAATATTTTAAGCAACCACTTTTTGTAAGTATCACTGGAGTGGCAGGTGTTATGTTTTGGTCGGGTAGGGCCTGTTTTGACCTGGGGATGACCACTTTGACCGGGTCTGACCCATTTTGGTCGGTCTCTGGGATGTTTTGAGAGGGTCTTAGATGTTTTCCTGGGTCTAACCCGTTTTGAGTAGGTTTGAGATGTTTTGGCCAGGTAGTTCTGCTCTGTTTTGGCCGGATGTGACCCGTTTGATCGGGTTTGAGATGTTTTGCTTAGTCTGAGATGTTTGACCTGGTCTGATCCGTTTTGACCTTGTCTAAGATTTTTTGACCAGGTCTGACCCGTTTTATCAGGGTCTGATCCGTTTTCATGTGCTTCTAAAGGACCAACTTTAGTTTGAATCAGTCGCGCAACCTAAAGAAATGATTCTTAAAGTATTCAAAGAGAGTAGAGTGGCTAGCTATAATGTTCAACAAATCACTCGTAGCAGACCCTCGTATTGACATATCTACAGTTCCTTTTTACATTACCATTCGTAGACGTTTCTACTAGAATTCAGGTCATTGGTTCGATGTTTTATACCATTCTGCTATAAGCAATGCATAGATAATAGAATACACACACTATGAATTAAGTTGACGCTCAACGAATGTACAATTGGTTGATATAATTGCTAGTTGTCAAGTGTTACCTCCTCCTCATCAGATGACTAGTGTCCTTTAAATAGATAGACCATCAATATCAATTTATCATTTATCCAAGAATCTTGTGCATCTTTTTCCCATATTCCCAATTTCCACTTCAATCCAGGCGAGTGAGTCATACTAGAATGAAAGTTTTATAGACATTACCAGAATCGTTACCATGGATGAGTAACGTGATGCCTAACACACATTTCCATTCCTCCAACACACGCAAAACTACTAAAAAGGTCAATTCCTGGTCAGCTAGTAAGAAATATGTACTAAATGATTCCAATCCTCTCATCACAACCTAAGGGATTGTTATAGGCCTCAAACCTTGACCACACTTTAGCTTTGATTCATAAAGTCCTGTGATGCACTCCCAATGTCAATATGTAAGTGAGACGAGCTATAACATGAAGTTCTATAGATTTTTTAAATTGACCATGAGTGTATTGAGCTTAGGTGTGATTAGAGTTAAATAAAATACATGATTAGGTACGGTCTAATGACACCTTTTTAGTTTAAGAAGGTGGAAACGAGGATCTTCAAGTCCTAAGACACATATCAAGTTATGAACTTGAATATTAGGGAAGCTCGTTTAATCAATAGATAACCACGCATTCTTCACCTCTATGACAATGAGATAATAAACTGACTTAGAAAAAACTGAACAATTAACTTAGATGTAACATCTCAAAATCGGATTTTATGTATTTTATTACCAGAATGTCGTTTTGACTATGACTTTATAAGTTGAATGTTGTACGTGATTGGCTAGTCAAACCCCTGTCGTAAGACTATGTATAAATATCATGGTTTTAGAAGTATATTTTATTGCTATTAGAATACCATGTGTTAAAATTTTAAGGAAATAAGTCCTCGTTGTACTAGTTAATGAAAAGGACTAACGGTGCAAAAGAATTAGCAACAGGGACTAATGGTGCGAAGTTAAGTCATGAAGTTTCAGAATTGCCCTTATGGCATTGTAACCTCAAAAGTACTCTAAATAGGCTCATTATTACACGTGTTTTGATACGTGTTTTCTCAGAGGTTTTTGGGGGAAAAAGAAGTATTATCCTTATTTGCTTAAGAATAATCATAAGAAAACTAGAAAGAAAGAATCAAGAACAAGTAATATGATTGTATGATTAAAGATGAATAAGAAGGTTTAAGCTTAGAAGTCCATTCCTCAATCAAGGTATGTAAGTGTATATGTTATGATTCATGTGATATTGAATTTAAGGGTTTCTATTAATTGATGGTTTGTGTTAATTTGGGGATTATGTGAATTAGGGATTTATGAACCCTAGTTTTTATTTGGGATAGAACATGTTACTAGAAATCATTTTATGATGAAATCATGTTGTAAATCATGTGTTAGAGTTAAGTTTATTAGATGGTTAAGAGATGGGTAAGAGCTCATGTTATTAGCATACTCCATGTTTATGTTTGTTAAGTTAAGGGGTGTCTGGTTTAAGCTTTTAAAAGTATTATTAGACATGATATAAGTGTTAATTCTATTGTAAATGATCCCTAACATGTTATATAAGCTGAGTTAGGAGTTTACACATGATTAGGTCGTTTTGGACATGTTTAAAAACAGGACAGCAAGCTTGGCAGAAATTTGGGCAGACTTTAAAAAATCATAGAAAAATAACCGTAACTTCGTTTGAAGTGTGCTTTCCCTTTTCGGAAAGGTGAAAGAATATAGTTTCTACCAAAATTGGTTGCAGGTCTGAATTCTAGGTTTAATATGGTCAGAAACAGGAAAGTTTCGCAGACAGCATAAATTCTGCATAATAATGGCTTTTAGTAAAAGTGTTTTGAGGATGGAATCACATCTTACGTGTTTATATTTATGTGTTTAGAACCAATACATGTTAGATATATGAATTTCCAGGTTCTAATTGTCCTAGTATGGTCATATTATGATTAGGTACTATTTGAAATCTTACGGAAGCATAATCAAGACTTAGAGGTGAGTAACGGATTAACTCTATGTACTAGTTTAAACATGAGGTAAGAATGATGTGTAGCTTCGGTTTTAGCCGAAGGTTATCATATTTAAAGACTCGGAAGTAGTTGACTATTATTTATCATAATTCGTGTTTAGCCGAAAACTAGTCAAATTAAGATGCTCACAAGGAGCATCCTTATTATGCTAAGGGTACTCACAAGGAGTATCATATCCATGTTAAATATACTTACAAAGAGCATCATTGTATAATAGATTTCTTTAGAAATGCATCAATGACATGTAGCATGCCCAATAAGTGCAAGATATGGAATTCTCGTTCAAGCATCCTAAGTGGATGACCCGTGCTTGTATAATAGCATCCTAAGTGGATGACCCAAGCATCCTAAGTGGATGACATGTGCTTAATTCAGAAATAAAGTACTTTATGGATGACCCAAGTTAAACAAGCACATTCATGTTACATGACGACTAGTAATCGTACCATATATAGAATTATTTGTTTAAAGATTCATGTATCATATTTACAAGTATTATTCAGATTTCGTTATCTCGCTAAGTCTCAATGACTTACCGTTCTCAGTTTATGTCTTATGTAGGTAATTGAAGATAGATGTTGGGAGCTTGTAGATAGTAACTAGAAGTGCATTTTGCGAGAAGACGGTTACGCTCGATATAGGTGACGAGCGACTCATTATAGCACTTTGATATTTCTTGTAACGCCCCTTATGTTTTCAGAAGTCTAAAACAGTGTCGAATCATGTTTTTGTACAGTTTCAAGTAGTCTTAGAAGTTTATGAACAAGTCATGTAAGTAATCGGTCAGAATGGGAGCGTTTGGCAAACTCCCTAATTTTGAAGTAGCACGTTTCCGTTTGCCATGTTATGTATAGGAATTTTGCAGCTTATATATATAAATAGTATGTTAAAGTTTTGAATGGGTTGCATGTCGGAACAATGTATACAAAAAATAAAATAAATAAATAAATACTTGAGTCAATGGCGTTTCAGGTTGGTATCAGAGCGTTTGGTTTGAGGGATCCAAGTATCTGCCGTTAGTAGGAGGGTATTTGGACTTAAACCATAGCTCATTATTGGCCATAGAATATATAGACCTTATTATGTACCATGTAGATTTTATTAGAACCATCACTGTTCATAATTAGTATATCAGATATGTTATGCTTAGTTAACTTTAGCATGTATAGAATGCCTTTTTCAGTAGCTCACATAATAAGTTATAGTATGCTTTATTAGATCATGGTTAGAAGAAGTTAGTGTAAAACCTCTGATTTTATCTTATTGACTCTGTCACTGTAGTACTATTTATATTTGGAATTTATATAATTTCACTTTTATATGACTTATTAATTATCATATACCTATTCCCATACTACCTTTCATATTTATTTTACATTTATATGAACCTTTAGTCATCTATTGACTACTCTTGCAATTGACTGGCCACTTGATTGAATAATGAAATTCATCACCTCAGTACATATTTTGAGATAACCTTACTCAATTTATTTATTAAGTACTTGGATAATTTTTATATGTACATATTTACATATATTACCTAAAAGGAATAAATACCTAAACACTTTAAAAACAATGTACATTATTTTACATTGTCACTTATTTACTTTATTTAAGTAAAAAAATTTTAGTGATGTATTTAATATACACTTTCACTAAATTACCTAAAAGCTTCAACAAAAATACCTACAACATAACAAATACCAATAATAATATACAAGGACTATTATTATCATACAACACTTGGCAAAATTTACCAAAACCCTTTCCCATGCATATATAAAACGTGTAGATGTATGCATGCATGCACTACCATCATTTGCTATCTAACCTACTAAGTAATCATACTTACTCCACTAAAACACTATCCTAAGCCATACTTTTACTTACACAAAGCATGCTTATACACCTACACGCTCCAAACCCTCATGCATGTCACTATGCTTGTAAGTTTTGTCCCCCTTTGACTTGTGAAACACACGGCTACAAACCAAATTAGGAAGGAAAGTGAGTTTGCTAGTTTTGAACATGTGGGAAATAACAAGTGTATCACAACTAGATATGACATATCTTAGGAAGATACTTGAGTACAAGGTACTTGATTTGCTTGGATATCTCTCTCTCTTCCTTGTCTTAAACCGTAACACACACAAACACACAACACATTCCATTTTCAAATCTCACTTCACTCTCCCACTCCAAAACCTACAACTAAACATCACTCTCCACCATTTCAAACCTTCAAGTTTAACTACTACTCCTATACTATGTCTTCTACTATCTAAAGGTTAATCCTAAGCTCATCCTACAAGAAACCTTGATCCTGAAGCAAGAACAAGAACCCTAGAACCTTTGTGAAGCCCACGGGTTTTTTTGATCTCCTAGACCTCCATTGTTGAAAGCTTGTCACTTGTTTCTACTCATCCTTATATCATTTCTAAACCTATCTAAACAAGTAAGTCCAAGTTAAAACCTATCTTTTCTAATACATTACTTTCATACATATTAATGTGTACATGATTATTCTTGGTAAAATTAACATTTAAACAAGTATTGAAACCCTAAAAACCTAATGAAACTCACGGCTTGATTTTTAATATAACATAAAATGATGTAAAAACTTGTCAACCTTGAAGAACACATCATCATGAACTTGTTTAACTTGAAAAACCATGAAAACCTAACCATGCATGAATTATGGACGTGAGTATTAAACTCATAATATTATTTTGGGTTATCTTGTAACGTTTAGATATAACTAGAAACATTAGATTTATGATTTTAGGTGCCCAAAAATGTTAAGATCACTATTATGCCTCATAAGATTAGTTTAAGCTCACTATAGTAATTTGCCTTAATAAATAATCATTTTCACTAAATAAATGTTTTTATAAAACTTTTAGTGTCAAAAATATGATTTTATAAAGTTTCATGTTGAAAATGTAAATCTATAATAGTTTTGGATTTAAATAATAGATCTACTAAATTTTTGGATTAAATATAACAAGTATAAACTTTTGGGTTTGATTTATAAATTTACAAAGTAAAAGGGATCTAAATAAATAAGTGTAGAAACTTATGTTTCAAAAACATAAACTTTTGGATCACTTTTAATTATTGCCGAGAGTTTAAGGGTGTGCTTTGAACATATCCGAAACTTAATAGTGTTAAAAAGGACTAAAAAGAGATTAATATAATATTAGGGTAAGTTGTGTAAACTTTAGAAAACCTAGGGATTATTTTGGACACTAGTCGAGACTTAATATAAACACTAGGGACCAAATATGCCAAGATACTAAACTTAGTTAAGCCCTAAGGTAACCCTAGGGACTATTCCTACCTATTGCTGAAACATATACAAGCCCTAGGGGGCAATAGTGTAACTTGTATTAGACTTAATTAAAAACCACAAGTTAGAGGACTAAAATTGCCAAGTTATGAAACATTAATAAACTCTAAAATGAGCCTTATACTTTAGGGACTATTTTTTCCATTTATGGAAACTTAAAGAAACCCTAGTTACACGTGTAACTAGGGAGGGACCAAAACTGTAAATATTAAAAGATTTAGAAACCCTAGGGGTATAAAAGTAATTTAACCACAGGTATTTATTTAATTAAAAGGACTAAAACGTATTTTATACAAAGTATTACGAACATTAAAATCCTATATATTTAAACCGCTATTTAAAACGTAAAACTTAAATAAACGTAACAATTGTTATTTTTCCAAACTTATAATTTAATAAATATAAACTTTACGTAAACATGGATTTTTAAATAAAATGTTATACATTTATAAACCTTATTTATATATTAAATATAAATTAAAAATGATTAACTTATAAAATAAATATATTAACTATATTTATTTCCTATCACTTTAAATGAATATAAAAGTATCCTATATAAATATTTAAAGTGTTTTATAAACAACGTAAGTACAAAATATTAATTAAATGAATTAATTAATTAAACCTTATTATTTATTTTATACTTAAAATAAATATTATTAGAACTTGTACAACGATGAACAAAATACAAGTATTCTAATAAAATGCTTAAAACCAGTTTAAGCATGTACATATTTATTCTGGAACTTTTATGCATTATGTTATGCATTTACTGAGACATTATAAATTATTTAGGTCGTTGATTGTATCGTGAGCATCCTTATCAGATTTATCCACTGACTTATTGCTGTACTACTGAGGTGAGTTCATGGCCCCACTTTATATATTGATAAACTTTTAAACCTTTTAATGGGGAAGAAATCATGCAACATATTTTATTTTATAGACATGGATTAAACTGTGAAACTTTTGATTAAATTGCCTATTGTAGATGAACCCGCATGACCCCTGCATCCGAAACTGTTAGAATTATTGAATTACCTGAATCTTATAAATAGATCTATTTGGGATTGACCGTCCCCATCTGGGTGAGTCATGCTCACTATGCCTAGGCCAGGACAACAGATGTTTCACATGTCAGCACTTATTTTTGTTATGGGTGCCTTGATAAAGATAAGGCGAAGGGTCCTTATTTGTTAAGGACTTAACTGTCAAGTTTTAGTTTCGGGCAATATGGAAATGTAATTACTTTTAAAGTATTGATGCTTTGTGCATTACTACTTCAGTGAATATTTAATGTCCAAACTTATTTTAATTAAACTTGTGAATTCACCAACTTTATGTTGACTCTCTAAGCATGTTTTCTCAGGAAACTGAAGCATGTATTGGTGTGCATGGATTCAAGCATCATGATAGGCTTCATTTATAGAGCTCATCTGGGGTTTTATAAATTGGGAATAATTCAAACTTTCAAAAAATGTTAAAGACTACTGTAATACTATTTGCACTTTCAATCATGTAATAAATGTAAGGATAATCTTTTATCTGTTGCTCTATATTCTGTCTGCTGTTGATCCACCTACGTGACACCCAAATATTATTTCCGTTGCGTTTGACTCAATTTGGGGGTGTCACAGAATGGTATCAGAGCAATAGTTATAGAGAATCAGAACAAAAATTAAAATAAATATAAAAATAAAATTTTTGTATAATCTGAACTATAACTGCTTTAAAAATCTTTTGGGATTTTTGGGACTAGAATAGTTAAGCATATAGACTGTAGAGCATACATCGATTGTGTGATTGCCTGTGCATTGATTATTAACATCCGGTTGATTAATCTTATAAGTATTAACGTAACCTTTAGCATGGCGAGTGTTAAATGGCACTATTATATAATTTTAAATTATATTTCCCAAAACTTTTAACTTGAGTAAGTTTATAGTTATATCAATTAAAACTATATTACTTTCAGATTTATCATGACTTCACCAACCGATAAACCTGCTGTCGTATCTCCGACGACCGTCTTATGTGGATGGTTATCTGCTAGTGAATCCGGTGATAGTCACGTTTTTGCCGACGCCGCATCCATTGAGCCACTTATTTCTACTGCACCTGTTTCCCTCGCTGGGGAAGAGGTCCAGCCTCCTACTGCTATACCACCTGTACCACTTGTGACTTCACTGCGGGAGCATGCACCCGAGTCTCTGTCACCTCGTAAGAGGAGGTATGAGGCACCTCTCGATTCCACTTATGAGATCGGTGAGGGTTCCCGGGCCAGACATGTTGACCCCGTCCAGGCCCAGATCACGGCATTGGCCGCACGCCAGGCCCAGGACGTAGCAGACATTCTTGCTCTGCTAGCGGCCGGACAGACTGAGCGCACTGTTCTACAGCAACGGCAGGACCTTTTATCATGGACTGTGAGTTCGGAGGCACACGCTGCCCGAGGGGTGTGGTCGACTACTTACCATTCTCTCTAGTGGTTGCTGGATGAGAATGAGTTCCTACGTGAGCAGATCTACCTGCTCCAGAGCCAGCAGACGGACTTTCATACTGCCCTCTTAACCATGGAGGAGACTCTTGCCATATTATTCGACCTCCAGGAGGTCCGTCATTAGGGGTTGACGTCAGAGACCGCTCATCTTCGGGGAGTTCAGCAGACTCTCAGAGACCAGTTCCTTGAGGCACTCCGACTGCTCAAGGAGACTAGGACTGCCATAACCGCGATGCAGGTTGCCATGCAGGCACCGGCTGTCTCATCTCCGCCCGTGGCGCCAGCCGTATCTGAGGAGTCAGTTAGGCATCAGTAGATTAGATGTACTAGATTTTTTGTACATCATGATAAGCTATTAGGGTTACATCCCGGCTATCATGATATAGGATCTCTTGTATTTGTATTTTTCTTTAGTCAGTTGTATCTTTGTACTGTACTATTTAGATTAGGGATTCATAGATGATGTACTTTAGATTTCATGTACCACCATCCCAGACAGGCGGACTGTGCTCTGTCTTGGATCAAGTTGTGCATTTTGTACTGTATTCCTATTCTAGACTTATGGCATGTACTCATTATCTTTTGTTATATCCTGTACTGTATTATATTATGAACTTTAAACAGGTTATCCAATTTGTTGCAAAGTCTATGCATGAAATTCCTTTTCGTGTAATTATATAAAACTGTGCTAACACCTTGAACTAATGATTTCATTTTTGTGTATAATTATAGAAAAATGGTAATCACTAGAACGAACCCCAACAATGCCGAGACTACCCAAAACGTCACTGCTGCCCAACTAAGGGAAATGATTGATCAAGGCATCGCATCTGCGATGGCTGCCAGCAGGAACATAGACGACAGTCAAAATTCCAACAACCGCCGGAATAATCAGACCACCAGGGGTTGCTCTAACCCCGACTTCTTGAAATGTAAGCCTTCCTACTACAAGGGCAAAGAAGGAGTGGTAGAACCGATGCAGTGGTTTGAGAGGTTGGAAACGTTCTTTCGCATCAGCGACTGTGCAAAAGAGAACAAAGTGAAGTTTTCCGCATGCACCCTACTTGAGAGTGCTCTTACTTGGTGGAATTCTGTTGTTGCTACTCTTGGAAACGATGCTGCCTATGCTCTCAACTGGACTGAGTTGAAGGAGAGGATGATAGAGAAATACTGTCCAAGCGGAGAAATGAAGAAACTGGAGATCGAGTTATGGGATCTCAAATGCAGGAACAATGACATCACTGCGTACAACCAAAGGTTCCAAGAGTTGACCCTAATGTGCACCAGAATGTTTGTAGAGGAGGATGATAAGATTGAGAAGTATGTGGGTGGACTCCCAGACGCCATTCACGATAGTGTGCTCGCATCTCGACCTACTACCGTCGAGAGTGCCATTGACTTCGCTACTGAGTTGATAAACAAAAGAGTCCATACCATATCCGAGAGGCATACTGACAACAAGCGAAAGGCAGACGAGTATTTCCGCAGTCAGCACTAGCAGCATCCTAAGAAGCAGAATGCTGGGCAAGTTTACAGTGCTACCTCTGCAGGAGCTAACTCATACGTGGGAGCCAAACCTTTGTGCCCAAAGTGTAACTATCATCATACTGTTGATAGCCTATGCCAGACCTGCTACAGATGTGGACAAGTGGGTCATTTTGCTAAAACCTGTCGAGTTAATGATGTCACTCAGGCCCGACCCACTCAAAACATTGGGAACTACAACAACAGGGGTGGATACAATACCCGTGGGAACGGTAATGGACAGCAGGGGAACCACAACGTTACTGGAGGAAACAACAATAGACCCAAGAAGGGAGTTGTGTGCTATGAGTGTGGAGCACCAGGACACGTGAGACCAAGTTTCCCTAAGCGGGCCAACCAGAACAAGAACAGTGCAGGAGCTTCATCCAGAGTGTACGTGGTCGGCAATGCAAAAGCCAACCCCGATTCAAATGTCGTTACTGGTACGTTTCTATTGAACAATCGTTATGCATCTGTTTTGTTTGATACTGGAGCAGACCGAAGTTTTATATCCACAGAATTTAGTCAAGTACTAGAAGTTATCCCTACAAGCTTAGATCGCCATTACTCCGTAGATTTAGCTGACGGTAAAACTGTAGATGCTGACACTATCATTAGAGGTTGCACCTTAAATCTTTCCAAACATCCGTTCAACATGGACCTTATCCCCGTAAACCTTGGTAGTTTTGATGTTATTATTGGCATGGACTGGTTAGCGAGATACCGCGTAGTCATTGTTTGTGACGAAAAGCTAGTCCGTATTCCATGGGGAAACGAAACTCTAATCATTCGAGGTGACGGTAACACCGACCTCGCTGACACTAGACTTAGTGTTATCTCTTGTACAAAAGTTCAGAAATATTTGTTGAGAGGATGTCCTATCTTCTTGGCCCATATTTCTCAAACAGATGAAGAAAGCAAGCCCGAGAAGAAGCAAATCAAGGATGTACCCATCCTCCAAGATTTTCCAGAAGTCTTTCCTAATGAGTTGCAAGGCTTACCACCGACTCGACAAGTGGAATTTCAAATTGATTTGGTTCCCGGAGCGGCACCTGTAGCTAAAGCTCCATACCGGTTGGCACCATCAGAAATGAAAGAATTAGCTGAACAACTCCAAGAACTGTCTGACAAAGGATTCATACGACCCAGTTCCTCACCATGGGGAGCTCCTGTGTTATTTGTCAAGAAGAAAGATGGTTCTTTTCGAATGTGCATCGATTACAGAGAGCTGAACAAGTTAACTATGAACAGTCGTTATTCGCTTCCTCGCATTGATGAACTATTTGACCAATTGCAAGGGTCAAGTGTGTATTCCAAGATTGACTTGAGATCTGGATACCATCAGCTACGAGTCATGGAGGAAGATATTCCAAAAACAGCTTTTAGAACTCGTTACGGTCATTATGAATTCCAGGTTATGCCATTTGGGTTGACCAATGCACCAGCTATTTTCATGGACCTTATGAACCGTGTGTGCAGACCCTACCTGGATAAATTCGTGATAGTCTTCATTGATGACATACTCATTTACTCCAAGAACGAACAGGAACATGGGGAACATCTTGCACAAGTACTAAAGGTGCTCAAGGAGGAGCAGCTTTATGCTAAGTTCTCCAAATGTGAATTTTGGATTCCTAGAGTGCAATTTCTTGGTCATGTCATCGATTGTGACGGTATTCACGTGGATCCAGCAAAGGTCGAATCTGTCAAGGATTGGGTATCTCCTAAATCACCGACGGAGATCCGCCAATTTCTAGGCCTTGCCGGATACTACCGCAGATTCATTGAAGATTTTTCCAAAATAGCCAAACCGATGACCAAACTCACACAGAAGGGAATAAAGTTCGATTGGGGAGAAAAGGAAGAATCAGCTTTCCAACTGATCAAGCAGAAGTTATGCATTGCACCCATACTGGCCTTGCCTGAAGCCAATGATGATTTTGTTGTATACTGTGATGCCTCACACAAGGGCTTAGGTGCAGTACTGATGTAGAGGATGAAAGTGATTGCCTACGCTTCGAGACAATTGAAGAAGCATGAGAAGAATTACACCACTCACGATCTAGAACTTGGATCCGTAGTTTTTTCTCTCAAAATCTGGAGACATTACCTATACGGAACAAAGTGCACAGTGCATACTGACCATAAAAGTTTGCAACACATATTGGATCAGAAGGAGTTGAACATGAGACAACGCCGTTGGATTGAGTTACTGAGTGACTACGACTGCGAGATCAAATACCACCCGGGTAAAGCAAACGTGGTTGCTGATGCTTTAAGTCGTAAGGAAACGGACCCTCCTATGAGAGTTCGGGCATTAGTTATGACAATCAGTTTGGATCTACCCAAACAGATTTTGGAAGCTCAGACTCAAGCCCAATTGCCTGAAAACCTCGTGAAAGAAGATGTCAGGGGAATGCTCAGAACCGATCTTAGCAAGGAAAAGTTAGAACCTAGAGCAGACGGAACCCTATGCCTTCACGGACGAAGTTGGTTACCTTGTTATGGAGATTTGAGGAACGTGATCATGCACGAATCTCATAAGTCTAAATATTCTATACATCCCGGATCTGAAAATATGTATCAGGAATAGAAGAAGTTATATTGGTGGCCGAATATGAAAGCCAACATTGCCACCTACGTTCAGAAATGTTTGACCTGTGCTCGTGTCAAAACTGAACACCAGAGACCATCGGGTTTACTTGTACAACCCAAGATACCGGAATGGAAGTGGGATAACATCACTATGGACTTTGTTAGCAAACTCCCAAAGTCATCTCACGGTTACGATACTATCTGGGTAATCGTCGATCGACTTACTAAGTTCACTCATTTCCTGCCAATTAGGGAGAACGATTCCCTTGCCAAACTAGCAAAGACGTACCTGAAGGAGATTGTGACCAAACATGGAATACCAATGTCGATAATCTGTGATCGAGATGGTAGGTTCACGTCAAACTTTTGGAGGGCTTTCCAACGAGCCTTAGGTACCAATTTGGATATGAGCACTGCTTATCATCCGCAGACTGATGGTCAAAGTGAACGAACCATCCAGACTCTAGAAGACATGCTACGAGCATGTGTGATTGATTTTGGAAATGGATGGGTTGACCATATTCCTTTAGTGGAATTCTCCTACAACAACAGTTATCATGCCAGTATTAAGGCTGCCCCTTTTGAAGCACTGTACGGTCGCAAATGCCGTTCGCCTGTGTGGTGGGCAGAAGTAGGTGAATTTCAGCTCACTGGACCAGAGTTAATCCAGGAGACTACTGACAAGATCGTCCTCATCAAGCAGAAAATTGAAGCTGCTCGCGATCGACAAAAGAGCTACGCGGACCTGAAACGCAAACCTATGCAATTTGAAGTAGGTGACCGTGTTATGCTCAAGGTATCACCTTAGAAGGGTGTTGTACGTTTTGGCAAACGTGGAAAACTGAATCCACGTTATGTTGGACCTTTCAAAGTAATAGCCAGGATCGGGGAAGTAGCTTATCATTTAGAGTTGCCCCAGCAACTGAGTCGGGTACACTCTACCTTTAATGTTTCTAACCTAAATAAGTGCTATGCTGAAGAACCACTGGCTATGCCATTGGAGGGAGTTCCATTTGACGACAAAATCCAGTTTGTAGAAGAACCAGTAGAAATCATGGAGAGGACAGTTAAGAAATTGAAACGCGGTCGCATCCCGTTGGTCAAAGTACGTTGGAACTCTAGGAGAGGCCCTGAGTTCACTTGGGAACGAGAAGACTCGTTCAAGACCAAGTACCCACACTTGTTCACCTGACCAATAGCTTCATCTTAAGCTTTGAGGACAAAGCTAAAATAACGGGATGGTGCTGTAAAACCTCTGATTTTATCTTATTGACTCTATCAACTGTAGTACTATTTATATTTGGAATTTATATAATTTCACTTTTATATGACTTATTAATTATCATATACCTATAGTCATACTATCTTTCATATTTATTTTACATTTATATGAACCTTTAGTCATCTATTGACTACTCTGGCAACTGACTGGCCACTTGATTGAATAATGAAATTCATCACCTTAGTACATATTTTGAGATAAAATGTAACCTTACTTAATTTATATATTAAGTACTTGGATAATTTTTATATGTACATATTTACATATATTACCTAAAAGGAATAAATACCTAAACACTTTAAAAACAATGTACATTATTTTACATTGTCACTTATTTACTTTATTTAAGTAAAATAATTTTAGTGATGTATTTAATATACACTTTCACTAAATTACCTAAAAGCTTCAACAAAAATACCTACAACACAACAAATACCTATAATAATATACAAGGACTATTATTATCATACAACACTTGGCAAAATTTACCAAAACCCTTTCCCATGCATATATAAAACGTGTAGATGTATGCATGCATGCACTACCATCATTTGCTATCTAACCTACTAAGTAATCATACTTACTCCACTAAAACACTATCCTAAGCCATACTTTTACTTACACAAAGCATGCTTATACACTTACACACTCCAAACCCTCATGCATGTCACTATGCTTGTAAGTTTTGTCCCCCTTTGACTTGTGAAACACACGGCTACAAACCAAATTGGGAAGGAAAGTGAGTTTGCTAGTTTTAAACATGTGGGAAATAACAAGTGTATCACAACTAGATATGACATATCTTAGGAAGATACTTGAGTACAAGGTACTTGATTTGCTTGGATATCTCTCTCTCTTCCTTGTCTTAAACCGTAACACACACAAACACACAACACATTCCATTTTCAAATCTCACTTCACTCTCCCACTCCAAAACCTACGGCTAAACATCACTCTCCACCATTTTCAAACCTTCAAGTTTAACTACTACTCCTATACTATGTCTTCTACTATCTAAAGGTTAATCCTAAGCTCATCCTACAAGAAACATTGATCCTTGAAGCAAGAACAAGAACCCTAGAAGCTTTGTGAAGCCCACGGCTTGTTTTTGATCTCCTAGACCTCCATTGTTGAAAGCTTGTCACTTGTTTCTACTCATCCTCATATCATTTCTAAACCTATCTAAACAA
The DNA here is from genome assembly GCA_025667525.1 of Glebionis coronaria. NCBI lineage: Eukaryota > Viridiplantae > Streptophyta > Magnoliopsida > Asterales > Asteraceae > Glebionis > Glebionis coronaria. The sequence continues at coordinate 23,756,123 of CM046882.1, read as the reverse complement.
GTAAGTCCAAGTTAAAACCTATCTTTTCTAATACATTACTTTCATACATATTAATGTGTACATGATTATTCTTGGTAAAATTAACATTTAAACAAGTATTGAAACCCTAAAAACCTAATGAAACTCACGGCTTGATTTTTAATATAACATATTATGATGTAAAAACTTGTCAACCTTGAAGAACACATCATCATGATCTTGTTTAACTTGAAAAACCATGAAAACCTAACCATGCATGAATTATGGACGTGAGTATTAAACTCATAATATTATTTTGGGTAATCTTGTAATGTTTAGATATAACTAGAAACATTAGATTTATGTTTTTAGGTGCCCAAAAATGTTAAGATCACTATTTTGCCTCATAAGATTAGTTTAAGCTCACTATAATAATTTGCCTTAATAAATAATCATTTTCACTAAATAAATGTTTTTATAAAACTTTTAGTGTCAAAAATATGATTTTATAAAGTTTCATGTTGAAAATGTAAATCTATAATAGTTTTGGATTTAAATAATAGATCTACTAAATTTTTGGATTAAATATAACAAGTATAAACTTTTGGGTTGGATTTATAAATTTACAAAGTAAAAGGGATCTAAATAAATTAGTGTAGAAACTTATGTTTCAAAAACATAAACTTTTGGATCACTTTTAATTATTGCCGAGAGTTTAAGGGTGTGTTTTGAACATATCTGAAACTTAATAGTGTTAAAAAGGACTAAAAGGAGATTAATATAATATGTGTAAACTTTAGAAAACCTAGGGATTATTTTAGACACTAGCCGAGACTTAATATAAACACTAGGGACCAAATATGCCAAGATACTAAACTTAGTTAAGCCCTAAGGTAACCCTAGGGACTATTTCTACCTATTGCCGAAACATATACAAGCCCTAAGGGGCAATAGTGTAACTTGTATTAGACTTAATTATAAACCGCAAGTTAGAGGACTAAAATTGCCAAGTTATGAAACATTAATAAACCCTAAAATGAGCCTTATACTTTAGGGACTATTTTTTCCATTTATGGAAACTTAAAGAAACCCTAGTTACACGTGTAACTAGGGAGGGACCAAAACTGTAATTATTAAAAGATTTAGAAACCCTAGGGGTATAAAAGTAATTTAACCACGGGTATTTATTTAATTAAAAGGACTAAAACGTATTTTATACAAAGTATTACGAACCTTAAAATCCTATATATTTAAACCGCTATTTAAAACGTA